>OW386285.2:157714846-158314846 GCA_936432065.2 Rutpela maculata
ATTTTCAAGAACTGGACAAGGTAAGTATTTGTAGTAGGGTGTTATGCTATGAATTAATTCAAGTCTTTTACAGATTGCCTGGTGGACTATTCCAGCAACGTTATTGTGCCTGTCCACATAGTCTTTGGGGGCAAGGTAAGAGCAGCCAGCAGACAGGTGTTGTATTGATTCTGCTGCTGTAGAGCATAGTCTGCATTTATCCGTAGGTATATTTTCTTTGTGAATATACTTCCTGTGATTTCTGGTAGGCACAACCTGGTCCTGTATCGCCCCTATGAATCCTTCTGTCTCCGCTTGCAATTGTCCATCACTCAAGTACTTTAGTGATAATTTCTTATCTACTTCCGGACTATTTAAGTCTGCAGCATATCGGCCATGCAGGGCTTTGCCTGCCCATTCTTCCTCGATTTGTTTTATTGATCGGGGCGCTTCTGTTTCTCGGTTTTCAGCTAGAGAGAGTGGTGATATATTGTTATCACATCTTACAATTGCTGCTTGAATAGGGTTTTGTTTGCTCAAGAAGTGACTGCGGAGTAATTTTATTTGCTGGTGGTGTTGCATGTTTAAGTTTTGCACTCCTCTGCCGCCCCTATTTCTTGGCAGATATAACCTGCAGGTTGACGAATGCGGGTGGTGCATTCGAAACTTAGCGAAGGCGTTTCTGACGCTGCGATTGAGGCGATCTAGGTCGGTTGCTGTCCATTTCAGAATCCCAAATGTATATGTCACAACGGGCATTGCCCATGCGTTGATAGCATTTATTTTGGCCTTCGAATATAATTCTGTCTTTAGCACCTTAGCTACACGGTTGAGAAAGGAATTTTCAATGGTTAGTCTCATGTTCTTGTCGTCTATAACAAATGCTTGTTTGATGCCCAGATATTTATAAGTTTCACCCACAGAGAGTTGTGCTATTTCTATATCGCCAGCGAGGGAGATATTATTACTTTCCTGCAGTTTACCTTGTTTGACATGCACGTATGCACACTTCTCTATGCCGAACTCCATATGAATGTCCCGACTGAACGCAGCAACCAGTTCGAGTTGCCCATGCAACTCATCCCGGTTTGCCGCGTACAGTTTCAGGTCATCCATATAGAGTAAGTGGCTGATCTTCACTGCTGGGTTTCTGTCGATGTAGTAGCCCTTTTTACTCAGTCGCAACATATTACTCAGTGGGTTCAGGGCGAGACAAAACCATTTTGGGCTGAGACTGTCTCCTTGAAATATTCCTCTCTCTATTTTTATGACTTCTGTGACATATGATATTTGATTGATGTTAACTACTAGGTGCGTTCTCCAAGTTTTCATTATCGATCTAAGAAAATTCATGACTGCTGGATCTACTTTGTAAATCTCAAGTACTTTGAGAAGCCATGAGTGAGGAACAGAATCAAAAGCCTTTCTGTAATCTATCCAGGCCATTGATATGTTCCTTCTTTTTCTCAAAGCTTGCCTGGTTATTACTGAGTCCACTATAAGCCATTCTTTACTACCTTGAGATTCTGTTCTAGAGCCATTTTGTTCTTCAGTCAGTATGTTATTAATTTCAAGGTGTTCGTTTATTTTCATTTCAATAGTCGAAGTAAGCAGCTTATATATTACAGGAAGGCATGTTATTGGCCTATAGTTTTTAGGATCGTAGATTTCATCATTCTTTGGGAGCATGTATGTTATTCCCTGAGTGAAAAAGGATGGGATATCTTCAGGGCTACTAATGACATTAGTGAATTGCTTCGCCAATGTTGGATGTGTAGAGCTGAAATTTTTCCACCAATAAGCGTGTACGTTATCTATTCCTGGTGCCTTCCAGTTTTTCAGCTTTCCCAGCGCGTGCTTAATGTCCTTTAGACTTATTGTTATTGGACTCATTTCTGGTAGATCCTTCTGATTGTCTTCCTCCCTCTTCCCTATTATTATTATTATTATTATTATTATTATTATTATTATTATTATTATTATTATTATTATTATTATTATTATTATTATTATTATTATTATTATTATTATTATTATTATTATTATTATTATTATTATTATTATTATTATTATTATTATTATTATTATTATTATTATTATTATTATTATTATTATTATTATTATTATTATTATTATTATTATTATTATTATTATTATTATTATTATTATTATTATTATTATTATTATTATTATTATTATTATTATTATTATTATTATTATTATTATTATTATTATTATTATTATTATTATTATTATTATTATTATTATTATTATTATTATTATTATTATTATTATTATTATTATTATTATTATTATTATTATTATTATTATTATTATTATTATTATTATTATTATTATTATTATTATTATTATTATTATTATTATTATTATTATTATTATTATTATTATTATTATTATTATTATTATTATTATTATTATTATTATTATTATTATTATTATTATTATTATTATTATTATTATTATTATTATTATTATTATTATTATTATTATTATTATTATTATTATTATTATTATTATTATTATTATTATTATTATTATTATTATTATTATTATTATTATTATTATTATTATTATTATTATTATTATTATTATTATTATTATTATTATTATTATTATTATTATTATTATTATTATTATTATTATTATTATTATTATTATTATTATTATTATTATTATTATTATTATTATTATTATTATTATTATTATTATTATTTTTTTTTTTTTTTTTTTTTTTTTTTTTTTTTTTTTTTTTTTTCGGTTTCCCGTTGCCGGACAGGGCTTCCGTGGCCTCCGACACCACACGGTAGCCGCGCCGGCTAATTAATTACAGCCACTCTCCACGACCTGTGGAGTTAGTGACTGTAAACACCTGAATCATGTGCCCTAAGCAGACGAAGGGACCCCAAGATAACCGCCTTCTGCATCTGACCTGCCAACCATTCTGCCGAATTCTGACAGGCCGGTATGATCTTTAATTCTGAGAGCAGCGAAGGCTTCATCCCTCCGAGTACGCCGATTATTAGGACGACCATCTTGACCGAGTAGTCTGGGTACAGCACTTGGAGCTCATACCGGAGATCACGATATTTGGTCCGTTTTTCCCCCTCCTTCAAAGCGATGTTTGTCTCAGCAGGTGCTGAGAATTCGATGACAAACATCACTTTGTTCTGATGGTCGAGGAGGACTATGTCAGGCTTGTTGGCTTGAATGAGCCTGACGGTCGGGAACGAGTAGTTCCAATAAATTCGGCACCTCTCGTTCTCGACAACGGACTCAATATCTCCGGGGATGTAAGGCAGCACTGGTGTTTGATCTACCCCGTACGAGTGCCTTAGATGGTAGTATAGCACTCGTAAAGCCGCGTTATGGCGGTGGATGTAGGCCGAAATCGCGTATATCGGGCATGCTGAAAGCAAATGCATCAGCGATTCCGGCGCCTGACGGCAGGTCCTGCAGTTGATATCAGGGACCTCTACACCCATTACGCGGCTTCGGTAGACCAAGGTGTTTATTACACCATCCTGACAGGCCACAATGAATCCCTCGGTCTCCGACTTAAGCCCAGCTGACCTTAAAAAGGCGAATGTCAGCCTAGTCGATAAACCCAGTGTTTCTATGTTCTTATAGAACACACCGTGCATGAGTTTATCGACATGCTGCCTGAACAGATTCTCCTGTTCGGCAGCTTTTATTTGGGCTTTCAGACGATTTGGCTGAAGCTCGGTGACTGACTCTGGATCAGCACCGCGCCGGCCACCTCGTCTGACGTCGAATACGAGACCAAGTTCATCTGCGGCTCTTTTTGCTGCCTTAAACAATCCTGCGCCCACCCCTGCGATTTCGTGATCTCTCACTAATAGCAGGAGGATTATTATTATTATTATTATTATTATTATTATTATTATTATTATTATTAAATATTTATTTAATGGATATTTCAGTATCTGCTTGCAATGTTACTAATGCTGCAAGTATTGTATCTGTCATTGTTTTCCTTCACCTTTCAAGTTACTTCTGCTCGTTTACTTTATTCAGAGTTGATGAATCACAGATATTAAAATAATGGTATAATACTCTTAAATTTGATAATATTTGAACATTTGCGCCAAAGTGATAAAATGAACAGATATTGTCAAAACCGCTGGGAAAAAAATAAATTTGGGATTTCTCTTTGAATGCATTAGGCTCCCACTCATACCCAGCTGATCTAAAATCAGTCTTAAGTTAGTACGTCATTACGATTTTGTTGGTAACGAGAATTATTTAAATAACTATGGAATTATTATCTCTGAAATTATTGGAATTAAGAGACTGATGATATTGGGTAAAAATACTGTCTATTGTGAAACCTTCAACATATTCAAAGGACTTTATCTTTATTCCGAAATTAGTAAATTTTTGGTCGTTCACATCTATCGTTTTCTTTATTCGTGGGCATATCATTGTTTCGTTTAACCCCTTAGTAAACACCCTGTATCGTGGGTTTTCTGTTATTCACACAGAGAAGTTCATACTGTTGCCTGTAAAGGATACAAAGCTGTGACAGTATCTATATATACCGGAAATTCCGAAATATCTGTCCATCCATTAAACCGAAAAGTATATGTTTTTTTTTTGTTTTAATGTTAGCTTTAAATCAATAGCGCCGAAATTCGTCACTTTTGGCCGTAATTGTAATCGTCAAAAGTATTTGAGTATTCAGTAACGTATTGCAAAGTCTGTAAAAATGCCGAGGCATTTAACAGAAGCCGAAAAATGTGGACAATTACTAAATTAAAAGAAGACTGATCGATGGGTATGGTTGCTGCAAAATTAAATGTTAACAAAATAAGCATTTTCAATATAATAAAACGCTGGGGAGAAGCAATAGGTCTGCAAAGACCGATCCAATTAGACGTAAGAAAAGTGTCAAATGAAGTTGAAGGTAACGCTTGATTTTCGGTTAATGTATGGTCTTGGATCTCCATCCTTGTGTTGGAATACTGTTAGGCGTTTAACAGGAGAATATTGTAGAGAAATCCAACGTGATGTAATGTTGCCGTCTGTTACACAGGTATTTCCTGAAGAATTTATTTTTCAACAAGTTACAAAACTGATCTAAAGCATCCTTCTGCCACATGATAATAATTACTATTCTTTCAGGATAATTCGCCCATACATACCTCGAATATTGTAAAGCAGTGAATAAATGAGAATGAAATAAATTTACTACCTGGCAGACCTGAATCCAATGGAAAATATTTAGGGATACATTGTAAAGAAATTATATGGAAGAAATAGGTCTGCGAATTCAGAAGAACTATGGGACATTATTGAAAATTCGTGGAAAAAACTTTCAAATACATACGATTTTAGATCGTTAATTACTTCCACGTCCAGTGGAAGTATAGTAACGACAAAAAAATGTTTAAAATTTTTTATTATTCAAATAGGCTTAGAATGTCATGAAACGTCGAGATTTTAAGTTTGAGCAAAAAAAAATTCTGTCTGTCGCTCTGTCTGTTTGTAACTTCTTTTGTGCGCATGATTACTCTGGAACCGTTTAAGATATCTTGAAATTTGGTACACGTATGTATTTTAACAAGATCTGGAGTTAGATTATATTTTCATCTTATTCCGTTAAATTGGGGTAAATGGATGTAAATAGGTAAATCAAACAGGTATGAGTCCATAAAATTGGTATTTAGTATACCGGGTGACACAGGTGATATGTAACACCCCGTAGCATGTTTATTTAAAAAGATATTATTTTGAAATTTAGTAGACTTATATGATTGTCCTTTTTTTGGTGCAAACAATAAATTTTTTTCACTTCCGGTTTCACCGGAAGTGACATCTACTGCTTTCTTTTAAATGGCACCCTGTATATATTTTTTTCCTATCTGATTCTACTTAAATTTCTCTTTTCAACTATGTATAGCAAGATGACATTAGTTTTTAAAATGGCTGCTGAAAACCATTTTATTGCTCTAAATCAAGTTGGCTATGGTATGAAATGTGGCGGTAATGAATGCTTAATGCGCTGCGATATCAAAAGAACCCTGGTACACAATTTTGTGTTTCATATTTGTTTTGTTCTAATCAGTAGCCAAAGAGACTTTGTACAATTTTTATATTAAATAAAAATCTCTAGACTAGATCCCCGAAATCATAAAAACTAAGATAGAAACACTAATTTTAAATTTGACCCATTTGTAAAATATTTATTCATCTTTCACTTTTACCCAATACAATTCATTGTTATGTCTGATTTTGCTTGCTTTTAAATAAAATTGTTTTCGAAGAATTTCAAAATGCTGGTCATTATTTTCCCTGCAGCGTCGAATTCTTGTAACAGTACCTCCAAGCACATTTTCTAACTGCAATTCAGTAATCTCATTTATTGCTAACCTCATTTTTAAGTCTTCCCTCTTTTGCAGTGGAGTCTTATAAACTATTTCCTTGAGATGGCTCCATATGAAAAAATCAAGTGGCGTAAAATCCAGACACCTCGGGGGCCATCTAATTGGTAAAAGTGAAATATGATTCAATATTTTACAAAATTTAAAATTAATGTTTCTATCTTATTAGTTTTTCTGATTTCGTGGATTTAGTCTAGAGATTTTTCTTTAATATAAAAATTGTACAAAGTCTCTTCGGCTACTGATTAGAACAAAACAAATATGAAACACAAAATTGTGTACCACGGTTCTTTTGATATTGTAGCACACTAAGCATTAATTACCGCTACATTTCATACCATAGCCAACTTGACTTAATGCAATAAAATGGTTTTCAGTAGCCATTTTAAAAACGAATGCCATCTTGCTATACATAGTTGAAAAGAGGAATTTAAGGAGAATCAGATAGGAAAAAAATATATACAGGGTGCCATTTAAAATAACAAAGTAGATGTCACTTCCGGTGAAACCGGAAAATAATCCTTGTTTATACCAAAAAAAGGACAATCAGACATTATATACGTATACCAAATTTCAAAATTATATCTTTTTAAATAAACATGTTACGGGGTGTTACATATCTCCTGTGTCACCCGGTATACAAAAAAATTTTTGGCAATAGCCACACCCATTACTACACCCACCCCATTATAAAAGGGGGTGAAAAAAATTATGATTTAGTATGTGTGTACAAGAACCAAAGGCCTCAAAATATATTTTTTACTCAATTCCCACTACCAACCCCCTGTCACTATGCCCTCTCCACTACCGATGTGGGATATCGTTTTATGGGTTTTTGGGGTAGACGATTTCAAATATATTACTAAAGTTCCATAAATAATTATTTCCACATACAAAATTTTTTCGTTGTGAGAGAGGTAGTAAATCTGGATGTGGAAGTAGAGATTCCTTGGGTAGCGGGTTTTTATCAATGAGAAGACGATTAGAAGATGTTATTGCAGCAGATGGTGCTGCTATTGATACATCTTTTCTCAGGCTACTGAACCTGCCATTTGCGGTTTAGTGTTGTACGAACTGTGCCTGGAACAACATTTGTGGAATATAAGTTATTATTTGTTCTCCTTGTAATTTAGAATAATACTTCTCTTATTAAAGTTTATTATTAAATTAGTTTCTTAATATCACTTGCATTATGTGATTTACTATAACAACAATTTTACACGGTTACTCCACTGGATAAATCCTAATGCACACTACTCAAAAATAGCCAAATCTGCTCAAAGAGTCGTTTACTTTTCGTACATTGTACTTATTCATTAAGCATTAAGCACGCAAAAATAGGAAGAAAAGTTAAACATGAGACAGGATATATTTGGCCTTCTAAAGATGGTGCATAAATAGTGATTTTACTGATTATATCGGACTACGCGCACGTGTGTGTGAGCATGTTTGTGTATAGATATATATATGTGTGTGTGTATGTGTGTGTGTGCGCACCTACCTGTGTGTGTTTGTGTATGTGCGAGAACTTCGGAACATCCTATATGTATAAAAAGAACAGAGTTGTAAGATAATTCACAGGAACATAAGATTAACTACTCGGCAATGCTAATTGCGTGTTTGGCATATTGTTTTCTTTCTGCTCTACATAATAAATCCATAATTAAATTAACTAATTGACTAAACAGCACTGAAATGTTAATTAAAATCAACAAGCATTTAATATTTCTTTTATATTATCATTTTTATTATCAAAAATTCGATGAAACTATGCACAATTTGTCGAAAAGTAAAACGCAAAATATGAAAGGAAAAGCCTTGGGCAACCACCAAGGATTTCTAAAATCTACAAATTGTAAAAATAAGATTTATTTATATAAGTACAAACCATAATAACTACAAGAAAAAAGAATCAAAAGAGAAATTAGGCAAATTTATCCATAAATCAAAAACAAACTATTGTAAGTAGCAAATGGAACAAAATAAGCAGATTAACCATATCTGTGGGGCACATAAACAACGAAATTAGAAAAAAAATTGACAAGACAATAGCTGTCAAAATTATTACTGAAGAGTGCAGGGCTGGTTCAAAAAACAATAAGAATAACATCGCCTTTGCATTTTTCGAAGGTAATTTTGACAGTTATTTAGTTCCTTAAGGTAAACCAGAAAAGGCAAAAGGCCAAAAAGTTCTGTGATTGGACCCCCCGTTTTCGAGGGCGTAGAACACGATGGTGACAATATTTTCCGACCTACCCTGCAACCTAAACCGAAAAGACCACTCCTTTTTCTGATTTTCCGGTACTAGGCTTGCAAGGGCTCGTCGGATCGGATTTTTTTTGGTCAATTTGAGTAAAATAAGTAAATATTGACCACATGTGATCTGACCCACCCCAGGGGGTTGAAACTACCCCCACCTCCAATAATGAAATGACACGAAAACAACGAAAATCATCTGGAAAGCTGTATTGCTATATTGAGAGCAGGGAATACTACGGTGACAATATTTCCCAGCCTACCCTTCACCTACTACCTCTAAACCTGAAAAACCACTCCCTTTTCAGATTTTCCGGTGCTAGTCTTGCGACGGCTTTTTTTTTGTCAATTCGAATAAAATAGGTAAATATTGACCACAGGTGACATAACCAACCCCCCGGGGATTGAAACTACCCCCACCCCCAAAAACGAAGTGCCACGAAAACAACGAGATTCAGCTGGAAAGCAGTATGCCATCGTTCTTGAGGGCGCAGGATATGATGGTGACAATATCTCCTTCCTAACCCTGAAAACCCTTCCTCTTTTTCAATTTTCAGGTGCTAGGCTTTCAAGGTCTTGTCGGATCGTTTTTTTTTTATCAAATTGAATAAAATAAGTAAAGATTGGCCACAGGTGATCTAACCCACCCCCGGGGGATGAAACTACCACCACTCTCAATAGCGAAACACATCCAGATTTTCTATCCAAGTTTCTCACAACCAGAGGCGGTCTGGGTGTTTAGGGCTTAGTCAGCATTTTACAAGCGTAGCAAACAAACATTTTTTTTTATGAGGGGGAGGGGATTTTTTGGGCCTTGCGCCAACCATTTATTCGGGGGTGGGAATTTTGCACTAAACTTTTATGTTTAATAATTGTATATTGTTTTATTAGGAGTAAAAGTGATACTTTTGTGACGAGTCTGTAGGTCTGTAGGACTCGCTTCGTTCGTCCGGCAATTAGAGACGAGTCACAACAAGTGGCTTTTACTCCGAATAAAACATGCTATTTTTTCTTCTCAAACATCGATTAGCTATAAAGAAAATAAAGATAAACAATCTCGAATTTCACCACCAAAAACGCATTGTGTTAATATCGCATGACCGGCGTATTAAATAAAATACGCGTTTCTATGAATACTACTTTTTCTGCCGCTGACAGCGTCAGAAAATAGTATATTATTCAACGAGCGGTAATGTAGGTAATAACTCACGCAGATGAAAGTTTACAGCACGAGCCGTAGGCGAGTGCTGTAATTCATCAAGTGAGTTATTACCATTACCGCAAGTTGAATACTATACTTTTTCTACGATTATAACAATAAATAAATAATTAAATATTAAATTGAGAAAATTTTGTTTAAATTACTGAGTTTGTTTATTAATAAAATTAATTGTAAAATTTAATTTTTGTTCACCCTTTTATATTTGTTGTCTTCAAAGATTTAGCCACCTTTAAGCAGAGGTAGAATGTGATTTTTAATCGAAATAGTGCACAAACTGCTTGTAGACAAAAAATCAGCTTTGTAGATTAATATTACGCGACAGAAAATGCAAAACTTCTCCGCGAACTGCAATAGTCCGGAGCGCATATTCGGCCAAAAGTCTTGTTTTTTATGTTAGAGAAAAAATTTAAAAAGCGTCGGAAAGCTCAGTTAATTCTCTCTACATAAGCTGTCTACAAATTTTTCGAAAAAAAAAAACGATAATTATCGAGATATTCGAGGAAATGTAAGAAATTACACGTTTTCCTATAGAGCGTATGCAAATCTTAAAAAAACAATTTTTCTCAGAAACCTTTGTTTGGAAGGGCCAAGATTAACGGAGCGTCAAAGTAGTACATGATACTAAGTGAACATCGTATATGAGATCGATTTCAGTTAATTACCGATTAATTACTGTGACGAAATGGAGAAATTTTACCGAAAAAAAAAGTCTCTTCATTTTTATCGGAATTCAAAAAATAAAAAAAGGAGTTTTAGCAAAGGACCCCGCAATAATCTTATGGAAATTGGGTTTCGGTCAAATCGTCTGAATTTTGGATATGTTTTAGGTTTCGTCATCCCAAGCAAAAGTCTCAATGGGCACAAAGCTCGAAAATCAATACTTTGGCTGCTACGGAGCTTGAAAGCTTCAAAGCTCCACCACAGATTTATTTATTCGTGCAGTCTTTATAGATTTTTAAATAACTTATTTTTTTTCGATTTTAATGTCTAGGTTTATGTTTTTGAGGTTGCTGAATTCAAATCCGATGTCAAATTGTCCAAATTGACACTTGACAGCTGTCAATTAGCTGTCAAAGTGCCTTAACAAAGTGCAAATCTTATTTTTATGTTATGAGTTTATGCTGTTTAGGTAACTCAGTTCATACATGATGTGAATACAATAATTCGACAATTGGCAGCTAGCTGTCAGCTAGCTGTCAAAGTGCAATAACAAAGTGCAAATCTTATTTTTTTGTTATGACTTTATGCTTTTTAAGTTAACTAGAGTAGTCTTTTGGCGGAGGAGCCAATATTAAAAAGTTGCCAACTGTAGAAGCTCAAAATTTGCGATTTTTGGCCGTACATGGCCAACATTTCAGTAGTTATCTCTGAAACGAAAAAAAAATCAAAATTCTTATGGAAGCAAGAGATTCGTAGTGGAAAATACTCGTTTGACTTTATTTTTTATTTCGAGCTAACTCCCACCGTTTCGGAGATATCTGCGAAAAACAGCAAAAAACAGCTTACATTTCGGAGCTGAAAAAATTGCAAAAACATGCAATCTTGACACGTTCATATTTTTCGAAAAATACCTTTGGGACGGCCGTACGTTGTCCCGACGTAAAGAGCAAGTCTTCCAGATAAACCTGATCGTAAATTGCACGGCGAAATTCGAAAATTCGGCTCGGCACAAACGAATCAAAAGTAGCATTTTGTGACATTTCAGAAAATCTTTATAGATATTAACGCGAATAATCTGTCACTACCTCCCTGGATCCACCTTCGTGTGTCGCGCGTTACGTCGATTAGACAGGCTAGGCATGAAGATAAAGGTGATTGGCTCTGTACCTAGCGTGAGTTATAATCACTCACGCATTATAACTCACGCTGTTTGTTTATGGATACTATTAATTAATCAAAAGCAGTTCATTAATTAGTATATAACCTAATAGGAGTACTTTTACCTCCGTTGTTAATGGCACAGCTGTCTAAAAAGTCAAATTTTAATGACATTAAATGAGTAAGAAATGTCATGTTTTTCTGACGGTTGAAAAAAAATATTTTTTTTGTTATAATGTTTAAGGACCGGTTTAAGGATATATAAAATCATAGGTTATTTAGAACTGCAGAAAAATAAAAGAATTTGTTGGAAAAATCCTGTCGCAAAAAGTGCACTAGCTAGACAAACTAACGACATGACAATTGACTTAATACAAACAGTTAAAGTGTTAAAGTTTCGATATTAGTTTCATCGGTTGCTTTTGGTGCTTCCACACTGCGCACATCTCCATTGGCGTAATTTCAACATTTTTATTGAGTAGGCAGGGATTTTGCCTAATTGTATTGAAAACCTTTGACTTGATTGGCGTAATTGTCATACTTATTATTTTTTCCGGAAGAACTTCGGAATTCGCCAGATTTGCCTTAAACAATTTAATGCTCTTTCAATATATTGGGTGGGCAGTTGCCTACCTTTGCCCCCCCCCCGGAATTACGCCTATGCAAACAGCAAAAATATTCACCAGCTCACCACACATGCCAAAACTTAAAAAAAAAAACATTCAAACGCAGTTGGTCAGTGATTTGAATGTTTTTGCTTCGCATATATATAAGCGCATTACGTACTCAAAAGGCAAAGGGCCCAGTCGGCATTTGCCGACTCGCCGACTTGGCCAGACCGCCACTGCTCACAACGAAAAAACAAAAAAACAACTACGATGATCTGGCAAGGGATTCGGAAAATTTCCTCGATCCAAATGCATTACCTAATGACCTATGCAAAGATAGCTTTAAAATTAGTCAGCTTTTTATATTTGACAAGATATCCTTCCGAAGGAAATTTTAATGACATTATATTCCAATTCATGCTTCAGCAAGATAAGAATTTGGACAAAGGCAGCCGTACGCCCTTAGTTCCAATGTCAAGCTTGGCTTTCGAATACGAATATAAATCAGGTAAATTGGGAATGGACTCTGAAAAACGGATTTTTAGTACCAAAATTCTCTTCAGAGAAATTCATTCCTTATTCATTTTTTAAGCAAAATAATTGTACGTGTAAGAGTGGATGTGTTAAGTGATGTGGTTGTAAAAAACAGATATTAAATGTAGCTCGTTCTGTAAGAATTATAAGGATAACGACTGTAATAATTGCGTGCATGCAGAGGAATCACTTGAACGGGATGATGATAATCTTGATTACGACATAAATTTAATTCCAGAAATAATAATGAATGATAATAGTAATGATGATAATTCTAGTGATGATGGTAATGAAGATGATGATGATTATGAATGTAACGAAATGGATTGTGACGTGCAATTCGACTTGGACGAACAGTGTGATAATAATTTTAAGCATCGAGAGATCTATTAGCATAGAATAAAAATTGTATATAATGAAACAGATGTATTGCATGATCATTGAATGAATAAAAACGAGAATATTTTTACATACATAATCAATGAAAAAACAAAAATATCTAATATATACCAATGTCTCGATTAATTCCCTACCAACCACTGAAAGAAAAGTTCACTTCGTGTAAGGGCTGCTTGAGCCCCCTGGTTGGTCGTCTGATCCAAGTTTTCTTATATTATTCATATTGATGAGAAAAAATCTGATTCGACAAGCCCTTGCAAGCCTAGCACCGGAAAATCGAAAAAAGGGGTGGTATTTTCGGTTTGGGGGTAGTGGTTGGAGGGTACATACGAAAATATTGTCACCATCGCGTTTCCCGTCCTCGAAAACGGGGTGGTCCAGTCACAGAACTTTCGGGGTAAAAGCTTTACCTCAGGGGACTAATTGTCCCAGTGTTCGCACACGCACACTAAAATAACATGTCTTCGACTTGTAACTCGGAACTTTCTACTTGGAGGTCGGAATTACATTTATCGGACTTGTAAGTCGAAAATTTTGACTTAGAAGTAGAAAATTTCTACTTAGAAGCCGGAATTATATTTTCCTAACTTGTACTCAGAAAGGGTATAGCGGAATAAGCATGGTAAAATGGCTCCAGAAGCGCTTGGGCCTAATTCGGTGTCAGTAGATAGACAATAGGAAAAGAAATGTTTTCCTCGAGTTTTAACCCCCCCGTCGCCACGGGTAACCCCTGTACCCTAATAAACATGACATTTCGTTTTCATTTTTTGTCTCTGCAAGTTGTGCGTTAATTATCATGAAAAAAATAGACGATGTACGTGTAATTTAAATGCATCTTAGGAAAAAAATCAGCTGATTTTGCTGCCTCCTTCGAATGAAAAAAAATATTTAAATATTAGAATATTTATTTTTTCATGAAAATAATGATTCGCATACACAAAACTTTTACCAAAATAGTATATTGTGTATTTAGGTGTGAAAACAATACATTTCCGGACGATGATGCAAATTCGAAGTCCGGGAAGCATCGAAGTACGGGAAGCATCGAAGTCCGGGAATGTGCTTTCACACCGAAGTACACATACTATTTTTTCTGAAATCACAATCAATATTATTATGAATTAAGGAATTTGTATTAATGCATAAAATTTCTTCATTACAATCTAACTGCTTACCAATAAATGCAATTTTAATGTGAGTTGGTTTGTCTGCGTGTATTTATTTACTGTCTAAAATATACATAAAAAACCGTACGCCTTGGCCGGGAAAGTAACATTCCCGTACGGTTTTGTTGATCGTTGCTTGGCAAGGAATCTTTTCCAGTCTATTTTCTGATAGTTTCTTAGCAACGAACTAAAATACTGGAATTGTGCATTTTTCGATCTGAAGTCGCGCCGAAAATGTAGACATTGCCGATCGATTTCAGAAAAATACATTGTTATGAGTAGTTTATTGTAGATTTTTTTCAATTTTTCTGGTGTGGTGCGCCATGATTAAAAAAAATAAAAACTGTTACGACGCATTGTTTAGTGGTGTTTAACCATTGAAACTTTAATTCACACAAAAAAAAATTGGTCTATCCGGCGGACCAGACCAGTGTATCCGTATGTATTTGGATCCGCTGAAACCCAATCAGAATTGTCAGATTGGCTCGTTTTTCACCCCTAACCACAAAAAACACCCCCCTCCAAAAAAATGGTCTGTCCGGCGGACCAGACCATTATATTCCTATGTATTTGGACCTGCTGAAACCGAATCCGAACTCGAATTGTCAGATTGACTCGTTTATCACCTCTACCCCAAAAAACACCGCCAAAACAAAAACAAAGTGGCCTGTCCAGCTGACTATACCAGTGTATCCTTATGTATTTTGACCTTCTGAATCCAGATTCGAAGTTAGTATTAACAGATTGGCTCGTTTTTCACCCCTAACCCTGAAAAACACACCTCTCAAAAAAACGGTTTGTCCGTCGGACCAGATCAGTGTATTCTTATGTATTTGGATCTGCTGAAACCAAATCCGATGTCAGAATTGTCAGACTAGCTCGTTTTTCACCCCCAACCCCAAAACAAAAACAAAGTGGTCTGACCGGCGGACTATACCAATGCATCTTTATGTATTTTGACTTTCTGAATCCGGATTCAGTTTGGCTCATTTTCACCCCAAACCCTGAAAAACACACCCTCCAACGAAATGATCTGTCCTTATTTATTTAAATCCGAATCCGAAATCAGAATTATCAGATTGGCTCGTTTTTCACTCCTAACCCCAAAACACAACTCCAAACCAAAAAGAAAATGGTCTGTTAGGCGGACTATACCAGTGGATCCATATGTAATTTGACCTGCTGAATACGAATTTGAAGTCAGAAGTGTCAGATTTGCTCGTATTTCACAAACAACCCTAAAAAAAAGTGGTCTGTCCGGCGGATCATACCAGTGTATTTGAACCGCTGAAACCGAATCCGAAGTTAGAATTGTCAGATTGGCTCATGTTCACCCCCAACCCCCAAAAAACACCTCCCCCCCACAAAATGGTCAACCCGGCGGACCATACCAGTGTATCCTTACATATTTGATAAGGATACACTGGTATGGTCAGCCAGACAGACCACTTTTTTATTTTGGGGGTGTTTTTTGGAGTTAGGAGTGAAGAACGAGCCAATTTGACAATTCTGACTTCGTATTCGGTTTTAGCAGATTTAAATATATAAGGATACACTGGTATAGTCCGCCGGACAGACCATTTTCTTGGGGGGTGTGTTTTTCGGGGTTAGGGGTGAAAAACGAGCCAATCTGTCAATTATAACTTCGAATCCGGATTCAGCAGATCAAAATACATAAGAGGAGTACACCACCGGACAGACCACTTTCTTTTTGTTTTTTGTTTTGGGGGTGCTTTTTTGAATTGGGGTGAAAAACGAACCAATCTGACAATTTTGACTTCGGATTCGGTTTCAGCAGGTCAAGATACATATGAATACACTGGTCTGGTTCGCCGGACAGTTTCAATGGTTAAGCACCACTAAACTAGGCGTCGTAACAGTTTTTATTTTTTTTAATTATGGCTCACTGCTTCAAAAAATTTGGAAAAAATCTACAATAAACTGCTCATAACAATGTATTTTTGGTAAAAGTTTTGCGTATGCGAATCATTATTTTCATGAAAAAATAAATATTCTAATTTTTAAATATTCTTTTTATTCGAAGGAGGCAGCAAAAGATGCATTTAAATTACACGTACATCGTCTATTTTTTTCATGATAATTAACGCACAACTTGCAGAGATAAAAAAGACGAAATGTCATGTTTATTAGGGTTACGTGGCGACGGGGGGCCAAAACTCGAGCAAAACATTTCTTTTCTTATTGTCGATCTACTGACACCGAATTAGGCTTCTGGACCCATTTTACCATGCTTATTCTGCTATACCCTTTCGACTTGTAATTACAGTTTGACAATAAAATAAAAATTGTGGCCCTTCTATGCTTCCGTAATCGACGATATAAGTGTACACATAATAATTAAAGAAATAGCAAATATTATTCTAGAGCGATCAACATATATAATAAACTAAATATTTGATATCAACGTTACTCCTATTTTTAAGTCGTCAGTCATAAAATCAATCTATGAAATAGTGATAAATCATGCTACCAGAACTACAGATCCTTGTCTGTAATTAAAAATTTCCAAACATTTTTACAAAATATAAGAGCATTTGCAGTACTACAAATATAGCGGCATCCGCTACCTTTGTAGTATTTTTTTACCACAGTAAATAGTAAACGGAAAACAGCAGTAAAGAAAGTCTCAAATGATTCTTATATTTCCTTATAAAAGACTACGTAAATAATCTGTAGGTATTGAATATTCAATTTCACTCAGTAATTTTTTTAAATAAGTCATTCTTCATATAAAAATATTCTTATAATTAGCCATGTATATTTGAAAATTTGAAGGTAACTGCATTATTACTAAACGAAGATTAAATATCATAATAATGCTAATAGACATAACGCAATGTACTATTAAAGTGAACATGATAATAGTTACTTTCTAATGCTCATCCGAAGAATGAAGAATATACAATGCAACTGTCCCGGAAGACACACTTGCATCAAACAATGCAATTGTTATTGTTAATTTTTGCAATTTATGAAATATCTATTTAATTTAGTTAAAGCATTTATATTTGTATTTTTAAATTTATATATTACTGAGCAGATTATAAGACGTAAAAAAATAGAACGAAAATCTGGTGCGTATACAAGACGTTAATAAAATTTGTAAAATATGTAATGGTAGAATTTACGACATAGATAAGAAAGTAATCTTCTGTGATATGTGTTAATAAATGCTTAGTTTCCGAAATATAGGGTGTTAAAATAATAGAAAATGACTTTTAAAAAATACCTTATTGTATGGGAGCCAGAGACATCTTTTTTGAAAGATCTGCGTAAAATTTAGGTATAGTATAGGCCAAACTTTGGCCATATCTACTGTTAAGAACATTTTTTGTACAATGCCTCCGAGAGGAGGAAAAGCTTTTTGCAACTATAAAAAAAAAACTTATTCAGAATAAGTAAATGAATTTCATATTACAACTAAAGATGACTTTGTAATGATTGCATGCGTCTTTCATACATATTTTTTTAATTTTTAATGTTTAATAATATATTAAAATGCTCATGAAAATAACATAACTTCAATTCATGATGACGCTAGCATACCACGCTTTACGCTTGCCGATCGTTGGACAATACAGACTAAACCGTGTAATCACTAATTACACAGCCCCACAAAATAAAAAAAAGTATGTTGTACCAGAAAAGAGACCGTCATATCCTCACTTATTTTGGTGCGCTAAATTTGAATGACATCCAAATTAACTTCTATCTTGTCATTTTTTGTAAATTTCGTGTTTTTTTCGCATTTTATTTGTGGTGGTACCGAAAAATGGCTCAAATTAACAAGATATCTAAAAATTTTATGAGGAAAAAGTACTTAGAATCCAACGAGGACCCCACATGTTAATTAGGGTGGTCCTTAGCTATACTATATATCTATATTTTTTTTCACAATTTTTTCGGCCTCACCCTTTAAAGTGGTTTCAATTATTTAAAAAATGAAATATACAAAATTTTAACTCGATCGGATAACGTTAACCCGTGCCTCAGGGCAATTAAAACTCACCATCACACGCAATTTTCATCGGTATTTTTTTCTTACAATTTTTTCGGCCTCAACCCCTAAAGTGATTCCAATTATTTAAAAAATAAAGTATACCAAATTTAAACTCGATCAGATAACGCTAACCCGTGCCACAAGGCAATTAACATTCACCATCAGACGCAATTTTCATCTATTTTCAATAACAGCTCGTGAACTCTTGATTACATCGAAATGTTATACATACATAATTGGAAGAGAATTTATTTCTATATAACGTCATTTCTTTGCATTTTTTTCATACATTTAATAGTTGAATAGGAATAATGAAGTTTTGGTTGGCATAAACAGACACCAGAACATTCATGTTCTCGTTGAAATGCCAGGATACACGTTTTGTGTCCCATGAATTAATCGAATTAGCTTCCTTTTATTGCATTGTATAGTCTTAGAGCAACACGGTATCTGTCGCAGTTGTCTGCTAGGCGTACGACCTCAACAAACTCTTTTCATTTTTTAACAACGATTCACTGCTATATTGCCATCTGCTGCAGATGAGGCTCGAACACAGTAGGATAACAGCGACTAATTACGTTGTTTCACTCAATCGTGGTCTAGGCCATTGCTACAGTTTTGTTAACACGCTAAAAACCGTACTAAACGTCCATACTCTAGCCATGAGCCCTAGAACCAGGAAATCTGTGGTCTCAATGCTAACACGTAAGCACTGAACCACTGAGTCGGTTAAGTTTCTTTCACCATTTGCCATCTGATTTTCCATGAACCATTAACCGTTTTATGTTTTCCTTTTCGGTTGATGTCACAGGATGGAAAGTTCTCGTCAGCAGAGAGATATAGCGGACCTCCGATCGACTTCAATTGTTCGCAATTATGGTCACATAATACTGAATTGACCGGTCACGAGTCTTCACGACGCTGCTAAAATCTTTCTATTTAGAGATTTTACTAATCAAATTATCGGCAGTAAATTACCATTTAGCAGACAAGTTTTAAGTGAGTTTATTCCAATTTAAGAGAAGTTAAAATGACAATTTGTAAAAGCGTTTTGCATATGATTTGCGAAATATTAATATTTTGGCAAAAAGTCTGGATATTAACGTGTAGTGTAATAAGCAACATTGTCTAGAGGTAGAACCGTATATTCGAGATAGTGATGTCTATAAAAAACATTTGAAAGTACAGCTAAAAAAGAAGAGAACTTTTAAGAAAAATTAGATAAACTCTCATTTTCTGGTCACATCAACCGAAGAGTGGGCAATATAAAACATATTTCAGGATAACTAGATAGCAAAAAGCGAAGAGGCCGATCTGCTGAACATTGTGCTGATATCAGCAATGAGCTGATGGGAAAAGATTTGGAAAGATTGTGTGGCACTGACAATGCCGTTGGGTATGGATGTCCTGATTTTGGATTTTGGATTTGGGGGTTGTCTAATTAGATGTGGTGTGCATTTATGGTGTGCGTGTTACTTCAGAGTTAGATTTGATGTAACTGAAAACAGATTTTTTTTATTTCAAGCAATACAAATTTGAGAAGATCAGTTTGAGGTCGTTTGGAACATAGAAAATGAGCAAATGATTTTAAAGCCAAAATTACACTATGAAAATTTGAGAAGCTCATTTTATATAGCCAGTAGTGTACAAAATTTCGATTGTAAGGTCTTATTGAGAAGACAATTCGAATAATTCATGCGATTTAAAACATCTGCTAAGACGTGAATAGTGAGAAAATGAATTTTCTAGTTTACGCCAATCAAAACTCCATTATTTCGAAAAGTATTAATTGTACGAGAAAAATACAAAGAAACGAAGTTTTAGAAAATGAAATTTTCATTCGATTAAAAATATAGAAAATTTTAATATGATCAACCGGTAACAAGATACTTTTGAACATGGGTGAAAATTGCGTATTTTAGTGACTTTTAATGGTCTTGAGGCACGGGTTAGCGTTATCCGATGGATTTAAAATTTTGTATAGTTCATTTTTTAAATAATTGAAACCACTTTCGGGGGTGAGACCCAAAAAATCCAATGTCGCAAAATAAGAACCACCCTAATGTTAATTTTGAACAAGATCTGAGAAAAATAAAAAAAGATACATAATGGTCGGGGTAAAATTTGTATTTTTATTTTTTCGCAGATTTGGCTCAAAATTGAAAAATCGTTGAATTCCAAGCACTTTTTCTTTATAAAAATGTTCGATATCTTCTCAATTTTTCGGTACCACCACAAAAAAATGCTAAAAAAAAGCGATTTATAAAAAAAAGACAAGGTAGAAATTAATTTAGACCTCAGATTCGGATTCAGCGCACCAAAATACGTGAGAATTTGATGGTCTCTTTTCTGGTACAACATACTTTTCTTTTTTTGTAGGGCTGTGTTATCTGCAATTGCGTTCACTAAATGTATCCGATGAAATAATTCTTCTCGTTGATAGTGTTTACTCATGCTTACACAGATGCTTGCCCTGGATTGTTGGTATCGAAGAATGGCTTGCTTTGAGGCTATCAGCAGTTTCATGGTTAACTGCTATACTAGTGGTGTTAGTATAATGTTTTGTATATTGTCTATATAATTGATTTTTTTTATTATAGTGATTCATGGTTGTGGTATGCTACATGTTATCGCTATTTTGAATGTTTGTATTAATGCATAGTGACTCAATAGCAAAATTATTTTTATATTATGTAGTGTAGCATTAGTAAGTATTTTTAATTAAAATTTTTCTTATGTTTATGTTTTTTTGTTGTTTTTTGTTTTGTTATGTATATTTGTATTATTTTTCGTTTATCCTTTCTTAATTTTTTCTACCAACGTAACAATATTTCATATTTAGGGTGTGTAGATGTAATTAAGAGACGGATGTTTAGTGGCTTGAGAGGAGTATTCTTCTCAGTGCTCGACAGTAGAATTCAAGTAGGGGCAGTACTCTTCCCGTTGACTCCTAGTACCGTTGTCGTTTTCGAACTTATATAATAACTATTGATTTACAACCTGTGTATGTTCTTTTTTATTCGCCAGCATAATTACCTGGTATTTAATGTGTCTACCACTAAACTTACAAATGAAGAATGACATATTATGACAAACAATGCATCACAAAGAGTCTCTCAAACATAATGGAGAGGTCAATTAACATACAGCGGTTTTAGTGTTCGAGTCGGAAGTGTTTTGCGTGATTGACTTCCTCGCTTACATTACATTACAAGCAGTTCTCTGAAATACCTGATCGCAACGTTTAGAGAGTTGCTGCTTTAATGCAGTGGTGTACATCTACGAACTGCCACTTTCTGAAGGGTCCCAAAAAGTCTTGTATATTAGGACGAAACTCACTTTCGATTGAATCTAATAGATAGTACAGTCAATCTGTCGTTTGACCCGTCAATAATTCCTACAAGGAATTTTTGTTTGAATAATGTAGGAAGGGCTACCATGTAGCATATTATCCTATCCACATACATTTGTTTATTTAATTTTAGTTAAGTTCTATTGTTAAGATCTGTGTCCTTGTTTATTTATTAACTGATCGGTTTGAACAGTGAGCTTGTTTGCGTATGATTAGCGAAATACGGCAATTTTAAGAAGAAGGCGGGCAGTTCTCAGAGTGACAAAAAACGAAGGTCGGCGTAAAATGGACCAAAAGGGAAGTTCCTTTTGGTGAGGCAATTAAGGCAGTTCTATTGGAGTTGCTGTGAGTGTGCTTACAAGGACTCAACCGTTATTTTGAGGTGGGCATACTTTTAAGAAAATCTCTTCAAAATCATATAATTTTGTTGTCCGTTCTGAAAACATCATTTCACCGATTACCTGAGGACCCGCAGATTGAGCTAGCAGGTACAAATGGCGCCCAGCTAGTGGCCAGAGATTTGTTGAATGGTGTACAGAGTGTTGGTTTATTGTAATAACTAGTACCTAATCGTTTCTTTATATCACAGCTATTGCACATTTGCATAGATTTACTGTATAACGAGTTCTCTAATTTATGTGAGTTTTCACTCATTAGTGATTGTCTTTATTTTATAGCAGTTTGGCTGTTGGAAAAGATTAATATTTTATGTGTTGTATTGTTGCACTATTACGTTCTAATATTTGTATTTTGTAAACTAAGAGCGTTAGTTTTTTTTGCTATAGGCTTACATGGTCAGAACTAAGAAAACTAAGCCTGACGAGGTTTCTAAAATGAAGCAACATATAGCAGAAACGCTAACTAAATGTTTTGAACAATTAAATATGACTCTGTCGGAGAATTTAAACAATATGTTAACTAATGTAACTTCAACTATTCAAAATAACATGTCTAATGTAAACGATAGTATAGGTCAGTTGTCTAATAATTTAAGACTGAATACTGCAGATAATGTTAACATGGTGAATAACCAGGGGTGTCCTGAGGAAAGTATAACGAATTACCAAACTAAACGCACCTATATTTCTGTTTGGAAGGATTTGGGGGGTATGAACTTGTATTTTTCGCCAAACGGTAACATGCACCCCGTGTTATTCATTAAAAAATTAAAAACCTTACTCGATGAAGCCGGTGTGCCGAAAGATAAAATGGTTTATTTTTCAGAAAATTGTATGAGAGGTTCAGCGCAAGATTGGGCTGAAATAACAAAGTTTGAAACCTTTGGACGTTTTAAAGAGTTGTTCCTTAAGAGGTATTGGAGTATAGAAAAGGAAAGAGAAACATTCTCTAAGGTAAAATTTGGAATTTATGAATCAGGCTCTCGGGCACACTATTTTTTAAAAATAGTTCTTGAAGCTAAATATCTAAATCAACCGTTGATGGATGATGAAATCATCAGGTTGATAACAAATCATTTTCCGTTTGAGATACGCAGGGGAATAATAAATTCAGGTTTTAAAACTATAGAAGACATTGAATGTCATCTTAGGCGGATAGACGGTATCGAGGAAGATGCTACTAATAACATTAGTCGAAATCAAAACTTTAGGGAAAATAGACCTTTCCAAATGCACAGGCAGAGCCAGGGCCAACAAAATTTTCGCAGGGGTGAAAATCAGTCGGTAAATAACTCAGACCCGGAAGTTTCGAATGCTGTCGCTACAGTTTTTAACCGGGATCTTGAGGAATTATTAGAAGAAAAAGAACCAAATTTAAAATCTATTGTTACAGTTCCGACGATAGATATTTGTGTTGAAACAATGCCAACCCGCTGTTTGGTTGACTCAGGTAGCCAAATTACAGGGATTAGTCAAGCGTTTTTAGGGGAACTTTTGCAAGTAAATTCCGACATACCACGAGTACCGGCGAAACGCGTTACCTTAGTAGGGGCAATTGGGAGTAAAGCAACTAAAGTTCAAGAGCAGGTTTTCTTGAATGTTAAAATAGGCGATTTGAACTTCGATTATCCGTTCTTAGTTGTGCCGAATCTATTAAGAAGTGTCATCCTGGGGTGTGACTGGATGTGCGACAACCGTGTAATAATTGATTTTTCTAAAAATATTCTACATGGTATTTTCTCGGGCAGCAACCGGGAGAACCTAACTCTGCTGTCCATATTTCGGTAAGTGGGATTAGTGATGAGGAATTTGTTCAACCGCGTAAGCCAGAATTAATTTGTTATTCGGATGATAAAATTCATGAAGCGGCTCTGCGAGCCGAATCATTTGATAAATCGGACAAAGATGCACTGTTCTCGCTACTTTCAAATTTTCGGGATATATTTTCGGATCAACCTGGTCTCACTACTAGCTACATTCACGAGATAATTTTGCATGATTATACTCCCTTTTTCTGTAAATCGTATCCCGTTCCGTATATCTACAAGGATGAAGTACGGCGACAGATACAAGAAATGCTAGACTGGGGGGTTATTCAGCGGAGTCAAACTGAATATGTTAGCCCACTAGTTATTGTGAGGAAAAAGGATGACTCGATTAGAGTTTGTTTAGATGAATACTCGCATGGCTAAGGATCACGTGATGCCACCAAATGCTACGGATTTTTTATATAATTTTACTCCAGGTCAATGTCTGAGCACGATCGACTTAACAGCATCGTATTGGCAAATTCCTATTGTTCCTGAACATCATAAGTTTACTGGCTTTCTTTACGAAGGACATACTTATGTCTTTCAAGTGTTGCCATTTGGTTTTTCCACGTCGGTTGGAAGCTTTATACGAGGTTTGTCTAAAATTTTGGGCTCTGAGGTTGAAGGCTGGCTCATAGCTTATGTTGACGACTTGCTTATTTACTCGGAAAATCCGAACATTCACCTACAGCATCTGAGGACTGTTTTCATCAAATTCCGTAATGCTGGTATAACGGTTAAGTTAAAAAAATGTTGCTTCGCTCGTAGTAGTGTAAATTTTGTGGGACACATTTTGTCGCCGACGGGTATTTCCATGGATCCTGATCGGGTTACGGCGATACAACAGTTTCCAATACCACGAAATGTTAAACATTTGAAATCGTTTTTGGGTTTATTGAACTATGATGCTAGGTTTTGCATTATAGAATCTGAGGCACTTGCTAAAGCTAAGGAGGCATTTTTACAAGTAACCATGTTAAAACACCCTAATATGCAACAGGCATTTTACATTCAGACGGATGCGTCCGGATATGCCGTAGCGGGCTGTCTATTCCAAATTGATGAAGTGAGCGGTGATAAGAATTTTATTGCATTCACCAGCCGCACGATGCACGGGCCGGAGTTGCGATACACGCTCACAGAGCAAGAAGCTTTGGCTATTATATCTCGTTACGCAAGTGGCGCGTTTTTGTACTCGGAAGAGATTTGACTATTATAACCGATCATAAATCTCTCTCTTTTATCGCTTCTAGCCGGCTTATAAGTGCTCGGCTAACTCGATGGGTGATATATTTACAGGAATATAATTTCAAAATACTACATTGTAAGGGATCCGAAAATGTGTTGGTAGATGCGTTATCGCGTTACCCGGCAAAAGGCGAAACATGCGGTGGAGTTGAAATCCCAGAAAGTATAGAAATTGAAATAGCTTCTGTCAAGGTATCTCTTCTTGCCAATGAAGTAAGGGAGAATATGAAAAATCTTAAGGCTGATCAGGAGACTGATGATTTTTGTATGAGGGTATCAGCCAAATTATTAAAAGAAGAATGTTCTGCGCGGTTTAGGATTTGGTTTTTAATTCATCAGGGTATTTTGTTTCGACGTGGTTCGCAGCTAAATCCAGGATTTAAATTGTGTGCACCAATGAGTCATGTAGCTACGTTAATTCTGCAAGAACATGAAGATAATGGACATTTTGAGGCGGAGAAGTGCTTTGAAGCATTGCAGAATTTTTATTATTGGAAAAAAATGAGGCAATCGTGTCGTCAAATTATTGCTAGTTGCGAAATTTGCCAGAAATCTAAAATATCTCGCCATTTACTGGGGGAAACACATAGCGTAATACCAAATGGTATTAAGCAAATAATATGTTTGGGCTTAATGGGGCCACTCCCGGTTTCTCGTGGGGGTGCAACCCAACTTTTGGTGGTGATAGATGCTTTTAGCAAGTACGTAAGGTTATTTCCATTGAGAAGGGCTACTACTTCAGCTATTTTGCGCTGTCTTCAACAGAAATATTTCATCGAAGTAGGTAAACCTCAAGTAATTCTATCTGATAATGGAAGTCAGTTTACAAGCAATTTGTGGGGTGAAACTTTGGCTAAAGCCGGCGTAAAGGTTAGACACACTTCCGTATATTATCCACAGGGCAATCTCACAGAACGTGTGAACCGTGAGATAGGGAGATTATTGCGAATGTATTGTTACTCATGCCATGGTAAATGGGCAATGATCTTGGCTGATGTTCAGGGTTGGTTAAATAGGGTAGTTCATAGCAGTACCGGTTTTTTCCCGGATACTCTTCATTTTGGAACACCTTTTAAAAACTCTTCTATAAGGGAGGTGCCTTACCCCGATACCTCAGAGGAAATCTTTTCACATGATAAAATCATAATGTTGGCTCATGAGAAATTGCTGTCTAAGGCAGAGAAGCGTAAGCTTCGTCGAGAAAGGGGAAAAACTTTGAGTAAATTTGTGGTGGGCGACAAGGTACTGGTTCGTACTCACCCACAATCATCTGCCGAAAACCATGAAATCAAAAAGTTTTTCTTACTATTCCGTGAACCAGGTATCGTGGTATCCATTCAGGGTCCGAATTCGTATGAAGTTAAAGACGATACCGATGGTAGGACCCTGGGCATTCAAAATGTGTATAATCTCAAACAATATGTTCAACCTGTTGGGCGTATGTAGATATGATATTTGGGTATGAAATCAACTATAATAGATTTTACTTTATTTCATAGGGGGGTTATGTAGCATATTATCCTATCCACATACATTCGTTTATTTAATTTTAGTTAAGTTCTATTGTTAAGATCTGTGTCCTTAATTATTTATTAACTGATCGGTTTGAATAGTGAGCTTGTTTGCGTATGATTAGCGAAATACGGCAATTTTAAGAAGAAGGCGGGCAGTTGTCAGAGTGAAAGAAAACGAAGGTCGGCGTAAAATGGACCAAAAGGGAAGTTCCTTTTCAGTTCTGTCTAGGTCTGATGACAATACAATATAGTATACTCAATATTATAATATGTTCAAAATGGCCGCCGCCCCAAGATGGCGGATTGTCATTTTCTTTACAAGCCGCTTGATATGGGTATTAAAAGAAAGGTAGAAAACAAATATGTGATCAAAATTTAAAAATTCAAAATCAACATGGCGGATAGAGATTCGATGATTATTTTTTGCTTTTTGGTGCAGTATTTATAAAAGCGTGTTTTTTTAGTTTTTTAAACTATTTCTTATATTTGTTCATTAATTACTTTGAATTGGTTTAACCGATGTCGTGATAGCTTTTGCCAATTGAGTAGTTTTACTGGGCAGTCCCATTGTAATTTCATCAAGCTACATCCAGTGTAAGGTGAGCAAAAAAGTTTTCTATATTACCAGCACATTTGAAATTTGGTAAATGCGCTAATAACAAATTAAAAACTTAGTTTTATATTTAGATAATATAATGTTTTTTTGCTTAGTATATTTTTTGTCACATACCTAGACGATGGTCCCGAGAACCACTGAGCCGATTTTAATAAAATTTTCACTAAACATGTTAGTTTACAAAAACAGAAGGTTTCTTAGATACATATTGTGTACGTCAGGGATTCTCAACGTTTGCTTGTCGTAGTTAGAAGTACGTATGTAGGTACGAGAGTATGATGAAACCATCTACATATTACTATCTCGCAGTATTGTCTTGCTCTAAATAATATGGCATCAGAAAGAGAGAACGACTTTTTTACAAAAAAATGTATAGTACGGCAGCCCGTTACCAATATCCCTATCAAAACAGCGAACTTTATCCCAGGGAAACTCTATAGATTATGAAATTCTAAGAAACTTTTTCATACGACAAAAGTTCTAAAAACGATACGGGTGGCTGCAAATGACTTTATGTCTGTCGAAAAAAATGTCGTAATTTTTATACCGCGGCGAGACAGTTCTTCAATTAATTCTCGTTAAAAATGATAAAAAAGAAATAAATTAATCGAGAACTGCAATTTTTCATTAGCCTAAGTTCCAATAATATCAATCAAAGTTGTATCAAATTATAGGCTAAAATTATCAACGCAGCGAGGCTAAATTTTTTTTCTATTTATAGAGTGGGGTGTATAAAACGATAAAAAAAATGCGAACTTTCGTTTTCCGTTGGCCGTAACTGCGCGAAATCGAATGAAGTCGCATATACGTTCGACGTACTGGCGTAGCGGCGCGCGAAGGACATGAGATGCTGGATGACTTCCTCGCCTATAGCAACGACATGGAGTGTATCCGAAGTTATGCAGCACCTCCAGCAGAAGGTATAGAACACGTGTATATATAAATAAAAGATGACCGCTGCTGGGACCGAGGATGCTGCGTTGTCGTTATACAAAGATGGTATACTCCGTATAGTGCCCACACAGCATCCTCGGTCCGGGCAGCTCGTATCGGAGTTTCCTGGTATGTATATGCGTGCTCCGAAATGACGCGGCGGCGCGCACAATACATGGAGAGGCCGGATGGCTTCGTTGCCTAGCAACGAGGTGGAGTGTACCTAACGATGATAAATCGACTTTTCAACATCGATGATGAACTATATTAATTATCGGAACATCGATGAATAAGGACCAATGATATGAATCGATGATAATCGGAAGTTGATCATTATTATTTACTGTATGTCCGGAAACTTGAAATTCAATTCCAATTCCATTTAAACAAATTCTCCGAGAACTTGTGCTTACAGACAGCCTTAATTTGCTTTTCTTTGTCTCGGCGGAAATCATTTTTCTCAAATGTGAACTGGGAAAAACTTCAGTTCATATTTTTTTCATCTTCTTAATGATATTTTGGAATAGCCTGAACTTGAGAACTGCCTCGCCGCGATGACTTGATCAGCTCTCCAAATTAAGCAACATGCGAATGTAACCACTTGTAACTGAACTAGCAAAAAGTTCCGTTCGAACTTTCTTGTAGTCAAGAGACATCGAAACTACTCGATAATGAGCAGAATTGCCTCGCCGCGGTGACCAGAATTTTGACCGGTGGCTATTTGCCATTATTTCGGTCTTTGTAACTCGACCAGTGAAAAGGGCAGTTCTCAATTTTTCCTCGTCATATTTACATTCCTCGATAAGAAGACAAAAGAAACTGCCTCGCTGCGAAGACCGAGACCGCAGGTTTTTCTTTACATGTTCAAAGTTCGATTTGAACCTTTTAGGAGGTAAAAAGTTCCGTCACCCTGAACTTTTTTTCTCAGCTCTCCCATAGCTGATGAGAAACTCTGGAATTATCTTCGCTAAAGTAACTCGAAAATCTTGATAATGGGCTGCCGTACTATTCCAGCGTTCAAGAAAGTCAGAAATAAAATTTCACGGTCGGTAAAAAAATCCAGGTAACTAGGTGAAATTTTATTTCACAATTTTTAGTCTTTTTTGAAGGCTGTTCAATTTTTTACAAAAAAAGTTGTTTATATTTCTTAGTCTTTGTTGTAAGTTCAAATTATGACATGATAAAATATCAAAATAATTCATTCAAAAAGCACCATTTAAAAGTAATATTTAAAATTTTGATTTCGACCTAAAATTCTAGGCTAGTTAACCACTGACAGCATGCCCTAGTTTCGTGTAGTAACAAAGCAATCAATAGTATGCCAGAACTAGGCTAGGGCAATCTGGGATGCAGTTGAAACTTCTTGTACAATGTGAAACTAATGAAATACCTTTACTCTAAAAGTTGAAATTAATATTATTAAAAATAGAATGGTACATAATTTATATTTGATATAAATTAGATAAAGATAATAAACATGAGAATCACAATAATTTATACTTATTCATATGCCTACCTAGTTGAATATTATCACGGTCGGTGCGCTTCATTATGCCAAATAGAAAATAGTAATGCATTTAGCGAAGAGCAACTTTCTCCTTTACCGCCACCCCCGCGCAGATGGTCATCACATCATAGGCGCCGTTTTAGGGGCATCGAATTAAAAAAGATTAAAGTTTACATTCTACGAATGAATGTACCCAAATATTAATGACACCTTGACTGAAGGAAGGGAGGCCCTGGTTATTATCTTCCTGTATAAAATCATTAAATATGATTTGTAGACTAGATTCCGAAGTCTCTACTTCTGCGTTGATTGTTTTGAATGCTTGACAATTCTACCATCGTCCATCATCATCAGCTCCGTGAAAGTCTTATTTAAGACCAAAGTCTAAAATATAATTAAATATGTGGGGCGAGCGTAGAGGCGACTTCAATGTGAATATCAGTCGATATTCCGTTGAAGCAACGTCGAGCGCGGTTAGTGCTTGGTCCCATCTTGGGAAATGCAGCGTTCTCGTCCCACCTTCTAGCGGCTTGTATATCAGTGTATACGCGGAAGTTACGTAATTTCAGACGAGGATTACGTAGTGGATATACCATCCTTCGGAGGAGATGTTAAGCAGGCGGTCCCTTGTCTATTAAATGTTAGGCAAGTAAAAGATCCCTACTCTTCTTAAGGGAGGAGGTTCGGCAAAATTTCCAGGTTGGGGGTAGCTCGTCTCCTGGCGTCGGTGATAGGCCCTGGTAGCGGAAATAGGCCGACGTTAAATAGTTAAAAAAAATAAATTAAATATGTTGAGTGTCCGCAACTTTCACCCTCAGAGCTGGGCAAACACTTTGAAAAAGTATTTAAATATTAAATACTAAATACTTTCAGAAAATTGAAAGTATTTAAATATTAAATATTTTCAAAAGATAAGTATTTAAATAATGAATTACAAAAGTAATTATAGTTTAAACTTAATATTTAAATACTTTCTGAATATTTAAATATTTTGAAGCACAGTTAAGTGTAAAAATAGCCCTTAATGGCTAAACTTCGCCAAATTCTATTTTTTATTTTTGTAAAAATCAATATAGACTTATTATTACCATTATTATTATTATATTAAATACTGTTTGACTATTTGAGGTTTCAAAATTTTAGGTTTCATGGCTTTCATGAACTTCTACGACACTATTTTAATACCTCTATACTTAATCAGTTCTAGCTGGGTATTGGACTGTTACTAATCCGTAGAGCTAGACCTTTGCGTCTTCTGCAAATACCCAAATAAAGCACAGAGACTATGGTACTAGTTCAACTGATCTCTGTCACAATCACAAAACATGTACATTAACAGTTAACAGTAACACTTACTGTCTATGTCTGCTCTCAACCAACTTTATAGGAATTAAGACGTGAATAAATGAAGACTGAATGACGCAATGAATTTATTAACTACATAGTATAGTACATGTCTTGATTCTTGACGAGTATTTGCCTGTCTTTGTCTCCCTGGTGTATTTGATTATATTTGTTGTATTTATTTAATTACTTTTGAGATTCAAATACTTAGAGGGTATTCAAATATTTCTGAAAGTATTTAAATACTGTCAGAAAAGGATTTAAATACTTTTTAGAAGTATTTAAATACTTCCCAGTTATTTAGATAGTTTAAGTATTTATAAATACCTTTAGGATCATTTTCACAAATCCTAAGTAGTAAATATTTCAGATAAAGTATTTGCAAGTATAAATACAAATACTTGCTGCAAGAAGTATTTAAATACTCGGTATTTAAATACTTTCTAGTATTTAAATACTTATGAGGTATTTGTAAGTACGTATTTACCCAGCTCTGATACAAAGCATGCTTACCTGGCGTAGGGGTTACCGTGATCAACAAGGCGGTTCCTCCAGGGTGAGGCCCCTCCATTGCACTACGGTTGGGCGATTATTCCTAATGCGAATAACTCGGGCGCAATAACCCGGTGTTTATTTTATACAATCAAAAGATAATATTTCTTTGAGTGTGTGCGACATTTCTCAGAGCTGCCTAACGGCGACTGATTACTCGTAATATACCTTATCCTGTACTTATCAAGTATGTCCTTATGCTGTATATACCTCCTAATGTAAATCCGGGGTACATTTATATCTGGATGTTTTATGCATGTACATGCACGTGCACGTATGTACATATAATAGTTTAAAAACGTGCGTATATATTTTGGACATACATAATACATATGTAATGTATCAAAATATAAAATATTTTATTCATAGGCATGCTAAGTACGTATATAGGATCCGCAGGGGTGAGACAAATGACATCTGCTTTGCAAATAATTTGAGCCTTATTTGCATATATTAAGTACATCCCATATACTTAGAGGAATGTGATATGCACTTGTTAAGAATCTCCTTTTGCTGTGTGAGTCAGATAGGTATAGGTACATAGTTAGTTTTGCTACTACTTCGTCAGTTGAATGAGCTTGTTGTAAATTGTATAAATTGTTGAAAAAATAATAATTTATATAATTACGATTTAGGTAGAGGTTTACAGATTTACCACATATTTACCGATGAGGCACTGCCTAACCTGCTTCATGGAGCAAGCCGCCACTACTTCACCAACTAACTTAGCGCATCGGCCGTGATATTATCTACTAATTCGTAGACTAATTACTATGCAAAATGCAACGATTTTAGTTAGGTACTCTATTTTCTATATCCGAATAGTAAAAGTTTTCGGTAACCATAATGATGCACTTTCGGGTATTATATAAGCAAACTCTACCTACTCGACCAGGAATAATAATTGCTTATTAATAATGCTGTTAATATTAGAAATCGTAATTTGATAATTAATTACGAATAGGTAAGTACATTCCCTCCCTCACCTATAACAGAGTGTCTGTTGCAACCAAACGACCTGAGTAACAAATTAGTAAAATGTATGAAATATACAGGGTCGGCCTTAGTTCCTCAAGCGCCCTCGTGCGAAATTTTAAAAGGCGCCCGCCCCTTTTTCTGGTCAAGCAAGAAGTTGGGGGAGGGGGTAATATAAAATTTTAAAAAAAATCGTCCTCTCACAAAATTGATGAGCGGGGGTAAAATACAAAACAAAATTTTTTCGTCGTAAGAATTTTACTTGGAAAACAAAAGTATATTAAGCTCATGGCGCCCCTTACATTAGGCTCGAGGGTTCAGTCGCCCCCCCCCCCCCTCCCCCCAAAGGCCGGACCTGGAAATATATGAAAATACATGATACAACGAAAGAGAGACACGCTCTCACGCAGAAATTCCGTTTTTGCGTCTCCGCCGTAGCGTCAGTTGCTGGTACAATTAATGCAGCGGTAATTTTTTTTTAGATGTAAAGAAACGTCACCTTTACCGAAGTGTTCAGAAGCTTATCCTTCAATGAAATAAAAAATTACGACTTTATTATTTTTTCGTTTAACTCGCTCAAAAATGGTACAACGAATTGGATTCAAATCTATGTCGTGTTATCACTACATATTTTTTACCAAACCATGTTAATGTGAAGGTCAAATTTTAATATAATATATTTTTTCAAGACTATAGGATTAGAATATGAGGTTTACAGGTTTAAATATAGTAAGCGAGAAACTTTTTTATCTTTCGAAATAGATACCAAGTGTATCGAGAAGAAATAAAAACAAAGGATGGACGTTACTTTTTTATTTGAAACTTTTTTCTAAGATTAGAAGTTTTCGAGAAAATTGCAATTAAATAGGTATACGGAATGCACGCGCAGCCGAAACAGCGCAGAAAATGATGTAAAAGCTACAGGGTGTTTCACGAGGAAAGAGACATGCTTTAATGGTAGATAAAAATCATCGAGGGTAATCAGAATCACTAGAATCACTCATAGAAAATGCTAGTTGGGCCTTCGTTGATAAAATAGAGGGTGTTTTATGTATTTTTGCCAAAATTTCTTTTTATTATTACTTTGTAAAGGAATTGAATAATAAGATGTGGCACATATAATACACTATATAGTGATCCTAAGTAAGTACATGTATGACACACAAAAAATATTCAGGTTCGGTCTTGAAAAAGAAATGTTTTTGTTGTTCTTCAAGAAAACAATATCCTGTATATATTTTTTTATAATTCCAATATTAAATTCGAAAAGTACACAGAAAACCGAACAAAATGGTTTCATCAATTTTTTTTTGCCACAGTTTTGCCGCCTTTGAAATAAGTTCCACGAAATAATGCAATATGAGAGTTGAAAAAAATATAGATAAATTATACCCGAAAAGAATGCTTCCAAAATTAGGCATTTACTTTATTTTCAACAATAATTATTAAGTTTTAATTACCGATTTTTATATAGAGGTTAAAATAAATTAAAAAAAAAAAAATGTTAGAGGACACCGAATCAAGAATCTATTTCATTCCTCTCATTTATTAAAAACTAGTAAAACATCAACATAACCGATTAACAACAACAATGGCTCGAAATTAAAGAGTCATATTCATAAAAAGCTGCGAAGAGTATCTTATAGAATGTGCAACAATTAGGTATATAAAAAATTCAATAAATCGACCGAAGAGTGTAATGTTTACTCTAGTTTTTTTAGGTATAATTGCTTTGTCATTAATCATCTCCCGATAATGCCATCTTGATCGGCGAATCTTTCATTATCTTACTATGCAGAGTTCTTACTTACTGTCAAACAAAAAAAAACAAAAAAATATTTGTTTTGTTATTGTTGTAACCCCCGGAAATGAACATGCACACTAAAGTTCCAGTGTGATTGGCAGGCAATTGGTGAGTCATGACAGTTTTACGTGGGTTGGAAAAATATGTCAAGTCACAACTAATGGGTCTATTTAATTCCAGTGTTCATAGCATATGAACATTAAATTAAAATTAAATTAAATGATGCAGTACGTACTGCATATGGCATATTATTATGTCTTGAGATTTATTAGCAATCAGCCTCGAATGTATATTTGTTTGTCTTGTTAATATTTCACTAGGATATACAAAAATGTTCTTTGTTTTTATTTATTTTAAGAAAATAAGGGATTTTAGAGATATTCTAACAGCACAAGTTTAAAGCAAGCTAGCTTTAACATTCTTAAACAATACGAAAGTACCAAAGATTCATGACTACAACAGAAATAGTCGACTATTTATATTTTACAAAAAAACTGCACTTTTTGCAGAAGACACCAAACTTGCCGTGCATCATGCCCAGAGCCATTGTCAACGTTTAAAAAGGGGAGCCACCTGAAACCTATCCCTTTAACGAAATGGCGGTGATATTTCCCAAAATGGACCCCATAAAATTTAAATTATTTTAATATAATAAACTTAAGCGTCTAGTTATATGTTTCTAGGGATGCTGAATTAAAAAATGGCTCTAAAACGTTGTCAAGAGTCCATAGAATGAAATATTCAACGTGGCGACCATGAGCAACACAATGCTGTCGGCATTCTTCAGGATCCAGCTGCATTGCGGAGGTGGGCTATGGCAGGTCCCGAAATACATAGATTGGTTAATGAATTCACGGTCAACAAAATCACAGTCTGGACACAAACCATTTCATCATGAACAGTACTCTTCTTTTCAAGAAAAGTTCCTGCATGGATGAGATCGATAAGTTGAAGACAAGATTCAAAAGTGCTGGTAATCCTTTTGAGAAAACCTCAAGTGACCTAATATCATTGCAAAAACCCCACTGTTTCTGATGCGGAATCAGTAAAAATGCTGAGAGATTCTGAACGAAAAGGTATTGAACTGTACCAATCATTTGTTTCTGAAAGACTTGTTCAAGTATCCACTATGAGCAACTTTGCACCTGTGAAGGCACATAAACTGAGAATTTTTAAGCCCAAGAAAATTAACGGTACTGAAAAAAGCACTATTCAGAATCTGCGAAGTGACGTACACCTGTTTCAGAGATGTCTTACTGTTAGTATGAACAGGAAACTTGACATGCAAAGTTTCTTCAAGTATGAAAACAGTCCCTATCTCTAAGTCAGTCTTCTGCTGGTCACTTTCGGCATACAATTGGAAAGGCAGATTTACTTGGTGCTCTCTAAGAAATGGTGAACAAAGTTGATCGTAAATTTTCTGGTACATGTGATACCATTGTCTATGATGGAGCTGCTCTCATTCATTCAATTCAGCCACGTGTGTCATGTACCTTTGGGCCAATCCAGAATGCCTCTGCTACAAGGTATGATGATATGGTATAGGACATGTACAGACCGGAAAGCTTAAAGAGCAGTCTACGTAATGCTAGAGGTGAAGGAATTCGACGTCAAGTTTTGCCAAACTCACCAGTTCCTCAAAATTGGCGTGAATTTCTTAAAAACAATAATAATAAGGAAGATATTTTTTCTCTCCTAGGAAGACTCTAGTTGATAATGTGCGAACTACCAAGGTCGTCACTAACATTGGAGATAAATAGTGTCAGTTGTGAAACCGCTTCAACATCTCTTGTTGGACTTACTTGAACTCCTTTTGAGGAGGCAGATGGGCGGATTATAATGCACACAAAAGATGCAGTCATCCATGGGGCTAAAATCATAAGAACCGTGGATACTGATGTTCTGGTTCTTGCCATATCTTTCTTCTTTATATTAAAAACTTTGGGCCTTGAAGAACTATATAGACTAGGCCCATAAGTAGGAAATCCATCTCTATAAAGTGCAAGAAGCATTTCATGTAACAATTGGGGAAACAACGTTTTTAGAGTATTTCGATCCCGCTGAATACGAATCTACCTGTTGCCAAAGCGAAATTTGGATCGGAAGTCCGGTATCCAAGATGGCGACCAAAACTCTGTTGCCCTATATCTCCCTTGTCCGTTCGCTTCAAATAATGATCTAAACGTCTGCTTGGGGGTTTTCTCGGATGCCAAATACATTGCAATGCTCAAAATTCACTTACCTTAAGTTTGGAGTGCATGGGTTCCAAGATGGCGCTCAAGATGGCCGCCGAAACATTGTTGTGTTTACGTGCGCTTCGTGCGTCTTGTTGTATTTGGAGTGTAAAATCTATCAGATATATAGTTTTTAGTGGTTGAATGTATACTACTCTGTGTGTGTTACGTGTTTTTAAGTAATATTTTACACCTTCCGAAATAATTTTTTTTTTAATCGCCTTATTTATTTTAATGTCCTGGCGGAGTTTAGTCGATGGCTATTCTACCACTCAACTAGGACGGACACACACAAAGACAACATCAAAACACTCATTCCCTGCGACATTGCCATCTGCCGCAGCTGAGACTCGAACTCAGGAGAGGAGAGCGTGTTGTTTCTCTCACAACCGCAGTCTGACCCACTGGTACCGTCTCGGCAACACGTGAAAACGCCACTACACATCCATACCCTAGCCAGGATTCGAACCCGGGACTCCGTGGTCGCAAGCCTATTAGCATTAGCATTAACATTAAAATCTTTATTTATATATTATGTATTACTTTTTATTATGTATTACGCAAGCCTATTACCTTAAGCACTGCGCCACCAAGCCGGTGCTCGGTAACAAAATCGTGTTACTGAAGGTAGGGGAGGCGCGTGTAATAGTGGAAGGGGGGAATAGTGGACGAACCTTATAAGAATTTCTAATTTGGCGCTAACTGTTCGTTCGCATCAATTGTGTGTCGTGATTGATAGCATCTTAAGTGAAATACCACAGTCTGTGTATAGTAAAGGCCGAGAGGAGCCAGAAAGAAGTGCAGATGCAGATGAAGGAGTGTGGCAAAAGTAATTTACCTATGATCTAAATTTGCAAAGAGCTCGAAGTCTCAGCCTCACTGGGTAACGTTTTGTCACTCTCAGATGTTTGGGAAAGATACGTTCACCTGGCGAGCACAATCGACGTTGAGATACCGAAGTCATTTGAATCGCGCTTGTCAACTTTTAAAGAGAAATTGCAGAACAGTATTAAGGACTCATTCCTTTTCTTCCAGCCCTTAAACAAGAACATCATAGGAAGGCAAACTCTCCTTATACCCCGAAAGGATTTGGCCAAGAGGCTGCTACATTAATACCGAAAAATCTTCATTCCCATCCTTATGACCCTTGAGCCCGTCCCCAAAGCCTGTACGGATATCCTAGCATGTAATTGTTCATCCCAATCCCAGAGTACAATGTGCACGTACAAGAATAGACTGACTTGCACCAAGTTGTGCCACCGCTCTCGACAATGTTTGAAATCTTGGAACCCATGCACTCCAAACTTAAGGTAAGTAAATTTTGAGCATTACAATGTATTTGACATCCGAGAAAACCCCTATGCAGACGTTTAGATCATTATTTTAAGCCAACGGACAAGGGACCCAGTAAACCTGCGAAGTTACAAACATCCTGGAGAATTCTTAAATTCGGCTGAAATGCGAATTCTTAATGCAACCAATATAAATCTTCTTCAGCACATTATTTTGAGCTAACATATGTCTAGAAAACGGGTACAAACGATAATTACTAAGATACTTCTCCAAGAAGTTTATTAAACTAATTTAGTTAGAAGTCTTATGCATAGGTTAATAAAGCTGATTGGTAGTCATCTTTGCATTATTATTAAATATATGATTTCTGTAGTACTTTATATATCTCATTATTGATATATATTATTTAGGTTCAGTAAAACTTCTTGCAGCTTCGTTTAATATTTGTTGTCAATACTTTTATACATACTCTGGATAGATATCTGTTTCACTCCTACAGTAATAAGTTTTATATAGGTAGCACCTAGTAGGTTTATTATATTTCAATACGGAAGGTTTTGATTTTGTACCGTGTATTTTAGAACGTTATTCTTTGTACTGTTCAGTGTGCGTTGGATTTGGTCCGAACAAGATACACAAAAACGTCAAAAAACCATAGGAAAAAAACAAAATCACAGGGTACCTCACAAAATTCTGTCTCTGTGGCGTCGCAATTTTGGTGTTTGATGGTTTGGGGCCTCCTTTGTTTTGTGCTTTTCAAAGTTTTACGTTGTTTTTGTTCATTAAGGTAAGTACCAGTATTTGGTTTTAAAGTTTTCCTCATTTCTTTATAATAAAATATTGAAATTAAACCTATAAGGAAAACCTTGATGTGGAGGTAGTAAATACCTACACTATATTACATTTTAAGGTCGATTTATTAAATTTCTTTAATAATAAATAATAATAACTAGTATGTGTATAATTCTAAGGATAATAACACGCATTTACACAGATGTAGGTACAATTTAATTTAATTTTTAATGCCAAGGATAGGATTTCGCAGAGTGAGGGGGAAATATGCGTTTATTTTCTATTCATTATAAATATTTAAAAAATCAAACATAGTATAATCTTAAAACTGTTTTAGATTCTAACGAATACAACTATATATTTTTTTATTGTTTGTACTTGAAAATCGTAGTTTGTCAATGAAAATAGTTCCTAATTTCATTATTATATAGATTATGGCATTTAACTATTTACAAAATTTATGATAAAAACTGTATATGGTGATATTCCTTAGACCAAAGGACTTGAAACTATTTTCTAGATTATCCCATTTATGATTTTTTAATCGTTAAAGGCGAATTGTATATTTAAATTTACGTTAGAGATAATTCAGGAACACCTGTTGGGATGAATATACAGTATCGCAGTAGGTATTTAATATAATGTTTATATACAGTGTGTCCCACTTTTCACGGTAACATCTACGTAGCTCAGTTATTAGTAATTCAATTTCAACCAAATTTGGATGGGTATCAAAGACTATATCGTTTTTGAGTAAGACAAAACTTATTTCAGTAATTGGCGTGCATTTTTATTAAGAAAAAAATGGTCGATTTTTCGAGAAATCGTATTAGGCATTTTTTTGTTGAAAAACTAATGCAATGTTATTGATCGGCGTGCTGTGGAACCCCCATATGCAGAATTTAACAACATTTTGATTTCCGAATTACGGCCCACTTAAAATTGCCTATCCAAACATTAAATAATGAATAAATTGGCAATGAATCTTTTTTCGAAAGAAAGTCATTCTTTATTTTCCCTTTAAATTCATTTTTTCTACCACCCTATATCATCAATATCTTCAAATTCGGTAATCCTTATAGCCCGAAAAAAATTTCGTTACCAATTTATTGATTATTTAATGTTTAAAATAAGTAATTTTAAGTGGATCGTAATTCGAAAACCAAAAATCAGAATGTTGTTGAATTCTGGATATAGTGGTTCTACAGCATGCTGATCAATAATTAATATTGCATTAGCTCTTCAACAAAAAATGCCTAATATGATTTTTCGAAAAATCGACACCTTTTTTTCTTAATAAAAAATGCACGCCACTGACTGAAATAAGTTTTGTCTTACTCAAGAAATAAATATTAAAGATCTTTGATAAAGATCCAAATTCGGTTGAAATTGGATGACCAATAACTGAGCTACGTAGGTGTTACCGTGAAAAGTGGGACACACTGTATATTAAAGATAACCTAACGCTAGTTTATGTTTAGCAGGTATTTAATATTCTCTAAACGCATATTGGCAGATGTAAAAGTTCAATTTTTATAATTTAAATATTGAAAATAAAATACCGAAGCCAACGCTAAGTCTATCTCCATAAATACACCAATAAGTAATGCTCACAATATAGTTCAATTGATCAAAAGTAATTCGTCTATTTTCATTTAGAAAAAATTTTAATCATATGGGACATGTTTTGTTTTCTTATTAAATTCACCAAAGTATATAAAGTATTAGATCACTTAATATAGTGCAATAAAAATAACTCTAAAAGTATGCGAAGCTTGAAAAAATTAGTACAAGCAAGAAATTTAGTGGAGATGTTGCAGTTATCATTTTATTGAATATACTAAAAGTTCCCTAAAATATAAGCTGTGCTACGCCCGCCATATTGAAAAATGGCGGCCCATTTGCAGATTCTTGTATATAAATCCTTTACCGTTGCAGATAGGAAAACAAGTTTCAAATGAAAAATATAGGCAATAATACAACAAACAATTTTTGATATTAACATTTTTTCTTCTAAATCGAACGATTTTTAAATTACACAGGTCTACAAAAAAAAAATCAGTTCCAAGGACTAAACTTATCGTGCCTTAAGTAGTTTTGTATGCTGAATCTGAATTTTCAATTTAAAAAATTTTCTACCTCATGGATTTCGAGTAAACGTCAAAATTTGTCAAAAAACGTATTTTGACGATAAAAACCGATATTTACTCGAAAACTACGCGGTAAAAAATTTTGTTAATTGAAAATTCGGATTCAGCACACAAAAATACTTAAGGCATGATAGGTTGAGTATTTGGAACAGACCTTTTTTTTTGATAATGAACTAATGTTATAAAGTATTTTCGTATTTTATTCCATTTGCTATAGGCTTCATAATTACAGTATATTTTTCTTCTGTAGTGGTAATATACCTAAAAAAATGTTTTTTGTTTTAGTGAAAACCTGTAAACACGAATTTTACAGTGTATTTTGTACACAATTGTAATTTTTGAAAATTCAATAACAATCAGCACCTCATAATTCAAAAACCGTTCGATTTAGAGAAAAAATGTTAACATGAGAAATCGTTTGTTTTATTACTGCCTACATCTTTTATTTGAAACTTTTTTTCCTATCTGCAACGGTGAAGGATTTATATACAGAAGTCTGAAAATGAGCCGCCATTTTTCAATATGGCCGGCGAAGCACAGCTTAGATTTTAGGGGACTTTTAGTATATTCATTAGGACGCCAAGTGGAACATCACCAAATTCCTTACTTGTACTAATTTTTTTCAATGTCAAAATTTATTTTTCCTGCATTATTACGATAACTTATTTTTGTTACATGTAATAGTATTGTCCCATATTCATTTTGTTTTTCACTAGTTATTCCTTTTGATAGATAAATTGCGTAATAAAGTAAAAGTATAAGCTATTTGTTTTAGTTCTCGTAACTCCAATTTAGAAACAAACACATTTTTGTTAATTTCAAACCATATATTTAAATGCTTATTATGCCCATTTGCAAGTATTATTAATACAGTGTACTGCACGACACTGGTACATTTTATTTCCTCATAATTTGTCGACTGTTCATTCTTAAAAAGGTATAACCATTTGACGAATACCCGACATAGTTAGACATAAATCGACTGTAATAATTGACTTGAATAATTACAATTATCTAGTGAGGTAAATCTCATTACTTACCTTAACTTCTGTGGATAGGATTTTATATTTTAGCCCTGTCAATTGTTCAAGATTTTCAACGTTTTTCATAATTTTAATCGAGCTAAAGATTCTTGTGAGGTTTTACAAGAAACGAAAAAAACCGCTGCCCTAGGAATCACTACTTCCACATCCAGATTTTCTACCCAAGTCACTCACAACGAAAAAATTTTGTATGTGGAAGTAATTGTTTATGGAACTTTAATAATATAATATTTGAAATCCTCTACCTCAAAAACCCATAAAACGATACCCCACAACGATAGTGGGTTGGGGGTGGTAGGGGGTGGATGAAGTAAACAAATATTTTGAGGTTTCTGGTTCTTGTACATACACTAAATCACATTTTTTTTTCATCCCCTTTAATAATAGGGTGGGGGTGGTAATGGGGGTGGCTAATGCCAAAATTTTTTTCTAGACCTTAGCTTCTCTTGTATATACTAAATACCAATGTTATGGAGTCTTACCTGCTTGATTTACCTATTTTCCCCAAATTTACCCCAATTTACCCCCCAACCCTTCGACGGATCAAGATGAAAATATAATCTAGTTCTAGATCTTGTTAAAGTACATATGTGTACCAAATTTCAAGTCAATATCTCAAACGGTTCCAGAGTAAACGTGCGCACAAAAAAAAGTTACAGACAGGCAGACCGACAGGCAGAAAATTTTTTTCGCTCAAACTTAAAATCTCGACGTTTCATGACATTCTAAGCCTATTTGAACAATAAAAAATTTTAACATTTTTTTTGTCGTTAGGTACTATACTTCCACTGGATGTGGAAGTAATATAAATATATATATTTTTATATATGACAAGTCGTGGATGGCGTTGAAACTTTTGATCAGTGATAATGAAACGATCTCCCTACAAACACTTTAACACAACGTTTGAGTGCTATACTCGAAATTCATTTTGTCAACTATACAGGGTGACTACTTTTTATAATGAGTACCTATAGCTATCTCGCAAACTAGCCATGTTAGTGAATGCATTAGATTATTCATAAAATAAGCTTTAAAATGATGAGTCACGCCCTGTATTGCTTAACAAAAAAGTATTTTGTGAAGGGCAAAGGCAATAAAATGAATGATGATTATTTCTCTGACGAAACGAAGTAAAATTGTCAAGTGTGACATACTTTTTGAATTTATTATTTCAAATGGTTTCAAAATTTTAAATAAAAAAGACAGGTCGATATTTAAAAGAATAAAGTTGATAGTGGTCCTGAAAAGACAAAATGTCATAAAATAAATTTGAATACGGTAACTTATATCAAAGTTAATTTATAACAAAATGTATCTCATGAAATTTTTTAATATTTTTTATATTTCGGATTTTATCGTATATCTCCGGAACCAATTGGAATATTTTGAATTTTTATAACCCATTTTATTGGCCTTCAAAATACGAAGCTTTTCTCCCATTTAAACGACTTTGTAACTGTTATGGTTTGAGGGATAGTAAGACTGTTCGATATAAAAGTAGCCACCCTGTATTGACATCGTCTAGAGAATATTAAAATTAAAAAAAGTATGTTTCAATTTTCTCCACACACAAACACTAAGGCACTTTAACACACCATACTCGACGTGCGTTTCGTCAACCATATTGGCATCATCTGGTGATGAATAAAGCTAAAAAAAATTAGTTTTCACTAGATAATGTCAAATTCTTTAGTGAAATAGGCTTCGGCTATAACATTCGAGAGTAATGTTAAAGTGTTTAGGCTTTGAAATTTGTGGAAACTACTTCATTGTCTATATGACAAAATCGATTTTATTGTTAATTTTAGCTTGGTAAACTGGTGTATCTATGGAGGGTTATAAAGAAATCTCTCAAATACTTGTCTCATAGACATAAAAGAAGATTATTGTTGGAACAGAAATCAGTCTATCTGCAAAATTATGATGGGTATAAGAAATCCTCCACTCCTGCAAAATATTCCAAGGCTGAACCTCAGGCAGAGCAGCCAGCAATTGAAGTATATTCCTCAACAGCAACAGTTCCGTTAGATGTTTCGGTTGCAGTCAAACAAGTGGATTTCTAGTCATGGAAGATACAAGTCCTGAAATATCTGACTTTGACGTGTCTGATGAAGAGCAGACTTTTGTGAAACCTAAATTTGAATATATGGAAGGCAAAGAAAATGTTCATGTTTAACCTTTTTACGAAAACACGGAAACATAGAGTACATTTTAAGTTCACTTTTATAATCAGTAACATTTTTTTACATTGTGAATAATCGTATAAATACTTGATATCTGTTATTGAGATGTTAACTTATTAAAATAAATTTTGTCTATATAAAAGTATAATTTTATTTTGTGAAGTATATAAGTCCTATTTATTTAATTGCACCGCTGTGGGTGTGTATTTTCAACTAAAAGAAGTATAATTTGTCTAATATAGCTTCAAATATCAATGTTACATAATATTTAGGAACTGCAATGAGTAATTTCCACAAATACCGACACCATGTCACTTGACGTGTGTACTTCCCTACCAAGATAATATTAACTGGAGACAATTAAATGCTTAACTTAATTGTCCTGTGATAATACTAACATTCGTTTGAAAAACACACGTCGAATTTAAATGCAGTGTTTTATATGGAATGTAGGTACTTTTTATTACAAGTGTCATAGGTTCCAACAGACTACATAGTCTGGTGGAGGATCTGATTCTAAAGATTTTTTAAATTTATTTAATGCCTCTTATTCTTACTTTGCATCAATGATCTTATATGTAAGATCGTTGATGCAGTAAGAAAGAAAGAGTAAAAGGGAAAAAAAATTGAACCAGTCCTCCACCATTTTCTAGAATAATACTCTGCGATAGGAATTGGACCAACCTGTATATGTTTTGTAGTTCGTTGGGGCTATATAAACACTGTACTAAAGTATTTTCCACAAAATTGCATTTACCCTGGACGTGTGTTTTGCAAATGAAGTTATAGTATTATCAAGCGACAGTTAAGCATTTTATTATCACCAATTTAATATATTGGTCGGTGAAGTAAACGTCAAGCATTATGGTGTGCAGTATTTGCAGAAATTACTTATTCAGAATACTATGTAACATTGCAAGTAACCCTTCAATAAAATCTAAATGCGATGTCATTAAAAAGTACTGAAAAACTACTACAAGAAGTTGCATTGTGAGTATTATGTGACGTTATAAAAAGATTAAGGTAAGGTGTAAAGATGCATACTCTAACAGTAATATTTATGCATATATTATAAATCGCTACAATAAAGAAAAGAAAAACTATTTTATTGCGAGGTCTGTAAGACTTTTTGTTGAGTCGTTTAAAAATCACTCGGTGTAGTAGTACATACACTTCTCATTTCAAACATGAATTGTTACTGCTACAGAATATATTTAAGATGTTGTATGTGGCTGACATTCGTAATTCTCAGTGAGGTTTGTAGTCTTCGCATAAGAAGTCTCATAAGAAGATTTACTTCTTTAAAAAACTTCCTTCGCACTTCTTGAAGAGGTTTTGTGTTTACTGGGGAGATATAGGGCAACAGAGTTTTTGTCGCCATCTTGGGCACCGCATTTCCGGTCCAAATTTCGCTTTGACAACAGGCAGATTCGTATTCAACGGGGTCGAAATACCCTAAAAACGTTGTTTTCCCAATTGTTACATGAAATACTTCATGCATTGTTCTTTTTTTGAAAACGTGCCTAGTCTAATAGATTTCATTGAACTTGATTGATTGATTTACCAGCGTGCGGTAGGCATTGCTGCCACTCCCAGGGTTATACAGCTGGGCCTGCTACGTCCACGCTGGGTTGGACTAAGGTCATGCTCGTTGCCAGCAGCGAAAGCCACATGGCGCATGGTAAAGGAACATGGGATGGGAGGTGTAGGTATTTATGAGATGCGTTACCGCATTGTGTCATGAGAGAGCGCTTAAGCTCCCTTTTTTGTGTTTTTGGTTCTGGGCATCTGCCTCTTCTGAATCTTCGTATGAAATAATAAGTGCTGTGTCTTGATATGGAGTGTTTATGCTCCTCTTTTTGTGTTTCTGCTTATTCAAATCTTCTTTTGCTGAGTATTCTGATTCCTCGGTTTCCGATTTGGATTTGGGTCATGCTTGTTGTCAGCAGCGAGAGCCACATGACGCATGTTTTTTCCTCGCTTTTCTTTATTAGGTTTTTTTTTATCCTCTCGGTTGTTATTTTCCACGTGTAACATGGTCTCCCTATTTTTAGTTTGCTGCTGTTCAGTGTTAGCGCTTTCTTCTGCTATCCTTTTTGCTTTAACCTTCTCGATCCTTGCCTTTATCTCTCTGCTGACCAGGGTATGGTCTATTTGTGTGATTGAGCTTCCATTACTCCAGGTGTCAATGCAGGTTTGACTTTTGCCCCATGTATTTCTTATTGTTAAGTTCAAACATGTGTGCTAGGTTTTTCAGCGCGTTTCCATTTTCGTTAGGCCATGTGTGGAGTATATGTGCATTGAAGTCTCCTAATGGTATAATGGACATTTTTCTTGATTTTTCATAGCGTTAGTGTGTGCCGGTTTTCTTTTTCTAATTGATGGCTTAGTGCTCCATATAGACAGTCCTCTCTTCGGTTATTACTGATTTCACTGCACTATATATACCATTATTTACTGCGTTAGAGGGGAAGCACTGTGTAAAGTTCTGGTTTGTGTACCTAATTAAACACTATCTAATATTTCTTATCAATTACTGAAAATGTTCCGAGATATATATTATTTTACAAACACATCCACTTATACTTTTTTCAACTATATTTTTCACATGTTGTCACTATTTAACTTTTATAAACTTTTATGGGTATCCATTGGTGACAGAGCATTATAAAGCAGGTCTGGTCGCCTCGACAGCAAGATGTCAAGTCCAATGTGTTGTCGCATTATGTTGATTGATTGATTGATTTACCAGCGTGAGGTAGGCATTTCTGCCACTCCCAAGGATTATACAGCTGGGCCTGCTACGTCCACGCTGGGTTGGACTAAAGTCATGCTTGTTATGACTAAGGTCATACTTGTTGCCAACAGCGAGTGCCACATGGCGCATGGTAAAGGAATGTGGGATGGGAGGTGTAGGTATTTGTGACATGCGTTACCGCATTGTGTCGTGAGGGAGCGTTTAAGCTCCCTTTTTTTGTATTTTTGGTTCTGGACATCTACCTCTTCTGGGTCTTCTTGAGATATGTTGCCGCATTGTGTCGCTGCTGTTTGTGCTCATATTTTTGTTTTTCTGCTTCTATAAAACTTCTTCTTCTTCTGATTCCTCCGTTTCTGATTCTGGTACTTCAATTTGTTCATTGTTCTTAGGGAGTATATTCATCTATTTTGTGTTCCACTCCGCTGGTCCAACTCTTTTGTTGACGGCTCTCACTCCATTATTAGGCTTTTGTTAAAGTTTGTTTTCAGTCCAGATGTGTCCTGCGCAGACGGTTCGTACGCAGGAATATGTTCGGGGGGGGGGGGCAACCAAATAAACACATAACACAGCGCAGTGGAACTTAAAACCTCACTTTTCTTTTTGGCGTATGCGTAAAAACGAATTTAAACTAATATTTGGTATGTAAAAACACATATGAAATGATTGCCACTATCCCAAAAATTCTCAGCCACGCCGCGCCTGGGGCGAGGGCAACCAGGGGGAACCAAATAAACACATAACACAGCACAGTGGAACTTAAAACCTCACTTTTTTTGGCATATGTTTAAAAGCTAAGTTAAACTATATTTGGTATGCAAAAACAGATATGACATAATTGTCAAACTTCTTGAACCACGCGCCACGCCTGGGGGGTTATTGCCCCCTGCGTACGCACCTGCGGCAATTAGAAGATCATCGGCGTATGTGTATGTTTTCTTAGAAAATATCATTTTTCTGAAAGAAGCCGCACCACGCATACCTCCGTTGAAGTGCTTAAGAATTCAATTTTGACTCCGTATTTTATGTTCCACTCCGCTGGTCCAACTCTCTTTTGTTGACGGCTCTCACTCTATTATTAGGCTTTTCTTGAAGTTTGTTTTCAGTCCAGATGTGTCCTGCGCAGGTGCGTTAGCAGGAATGTGTTCTGAGGGGGACCAAATAACACATAACACAGCACAGTGGAACTTAAAAACCTCACTTTTCTTGGCATATGGTTAAAAACAAAGTTAAACTAATATTTGGTATGCAAAAACATATATGAAATAATTGTCACTATCCCAAGCTTCTTAAACCACCCCAGGCCTGGGGGGTAGTTGCCCCCCTTGCCCTGCTTACGCACCTGGTCCTGCGGTATGATTAGGAGATCATCGGCGTATGTGTATGTTTTCTTAGAAAAATACCATTTTTCTGAAAGAAGCCTGCACTGCACCACGCATACCACCGTTGAAGTGCTGTGAGAATCTGAGAATTCAATTTTGACGCCGTATATCAACAATGTCTCATTGATTATTTCGGGTTTAATCCAAATTAAATTCGTTTGAGTACTTTTAATAATTATAAAAATCTCACTTGAAAATTTACGTAAGAAATTGTTCTGTCCCTACTTTAATATAAATTAAACCCGCAATAATCAAATGCATTAAATTCGTTTGAGTATTTTTTATAACTATGAAAAAAAGAATTATTTGAGAGAAAGAAATATATGACCATATTTTACGATACGTTATTGATTATTTCGGATATAATTTAAATTAAATCATTTGAATATTTCTATAATGATTGGAAAAAATTTATTTGGCCATATTTTTACTGCTCTCATAAATTTTTCAACAGATGTCGATTCTTCAAGGGTCTGGACCTAAACATTTCAATGAATTTATGGGCAGACACTTGTAGTCACTAAGACACAAATAAACTAGGAATTACTTATCTCTTATACGCCTGAGTTTGGGTCGTGTTCATATATTCGTTTCTTTAAGCTCATTTCTTTATGCACTGATTGCCACTAAATAACTCTGTATTAATTATTTCAAAATATTAATTATATTTCAACTTTGTTCTTTTGTTATAACACATCAATTTAATCCGGATTTCTTAAGCTACAATTCACCTAAGCTTTTGTCAAATTTAACATAGTTTTAACTGTTTTTTTAACGTTTTTAAGTGGGAGGGTTTCAGACGCACAACCGACCACTCCGACCTATCCCACTGGACCTCTAATAGATTTCATTGAACTTTGGACAAAAACAGATATACATTCCTGCTCATACCATTGCCCTCATAGAAATTGGTCGCTCTGAGGAGCTTCCACGCATTCACAGGATATGACACTGTTTCAGCATTTGCATACCATGGTAAATTCAGTGCCTGGAATACATGGAAGTGCGACGATAAAGTTACTTCTGCTTTTATTGCAATTTCAAGTCCACTTCCAGAACTACAAAAGGATGTGCTCCATGAGTTAGAACAATAATTGTAGTGTGCATGTATCACACAAAATCCTTGGGCATAACTCCGGATAACACGAGACATATTCTTTCTAGTTCTGAAGAGAAACTGTTTGACCGACTCCCTCCAACGTCATAAGCACTCCGAGAGCATGCTTTGAGAGCTGTTTATCAGGGCGGCCATTTTTGGGGTCAGTGCATGAACCCATATGCGGACATTCCCAGTCCAGATAATTGAGGATGGATGAAAGTTGATTTAAACTGGCTAGTGAAGTGGACATCTCTTCCCACAATATGGCAGGGCTGTCGTGATCTTGTAAAGTGCAGATGCAAAGCAGCGTGCTCTTCAAGTTTCAATTGCAGCTGTAGACGCTCCCTAGTAGAATGTGTGTCAATTGCAAAAATTGCACCAACACGAGACTAGGTCGGCTCTTTGTTTTCAGTGTGAAACAAATTAATTGATTTCACAAATGATAGCGGCATGCTAAATATTTTTTTGACACCAATGATGCAATGTGTGATGGGTTTACTTTTTATTTCCAGCCAGGGACAAACGGAAGAAGATACTCCGCATGATATGGTGATAATAATAATAATAATAATAATAATGTTTATTTGAATTTAAAAGATTAGATACATCATTTGACAAAGAAAGAAATTTTCCAAATAAACACTCAGGTTTCACAGAAGTATTCTAGTAGATACTTGTTTGTGATGTTGGGAGTGTGGACATTTTATTATTACATTTATATCTAATATCTATGTATAATATAATATTTACACATACATACACATATACATTTACTTACATACTAGACACTATAAAATCAAATATACACATACCACATAACTTAATAAATAACGATAAGTAAATAAACACATCATATAAATCTCAATAACTTCTCAAAAAATTGCCTTGAAGGATATTATTCATTTGGTTCCTAGGAAATTCCAAAATCCATGTTTTTACTTTCTTTTTAAACATAAACATATTTTTCACATTTCTTATATCATCAGGTAAGTAGTCATATAATTTTACAGATAAATAAGTGTGATTCTTTACACCAACTGTTTTATAAACTTTTGGTTTTACTGTAATTATATTTTTTAGTCGGGTGTCATAACCATGTTTCTTAAAATCTATATTTTTTGTTTTTTGAAGGTTCATTAGAAGAGAGTAACCATATAATTGACGGATGTCCATAACAGCCATTTCTTGTAGCAAACTATTACTTGAATAAGTATATTCTTTATTTAATATAATTTTTAAAAACCACTTTTGTAAAACCATTAATTTATTCAAATAACAATTTGCCACTGCTCCCCAACCTATTATTCCATAGGTGAAATGCGTCTGTATTAATGCAAAATATAATGTCTTTAATTGACTAATACTTAGGTACTGTTTCAGGAATTTGAAACGTGATAATAAATATCTAGTTTTATTTGTAATATAATTTACTTGCAAATCCCAACGAAGGTGTTTGTCAATCACAATACCCAAATATTTCATCGATTTTGCTTCCTCAATTATTAGATTTGATGATATGTTCAAAGGACCGAAATTTGGGAGATTATTCACTAAGGATGTAAAAGGAAGGTATTTGGTTTTCATGTTATTTCTAGTTAAGATATTTGTGTCAAACCAATTTTTGATGTTTTTGAAATCCTTCTCTACTATTTGTTTTAGGTCTTGCCACGTGTCTGCACTATAAAATATAGCGGTGTCATCAGCAAAGCTCAAAATTTCTCCTGCACTATTAAGGGTAAGTAGATTATTTATATAAATAATAAATAAAATCGGCCCTAAAACAGTTCCTTGAGGGACACCCCAATTTATAATTCGTGAATTACTTAGAGCCTCATTAATTCGTACATATTGGGTCCTCCCTGTAAGATAACTTTTTATGAGTTGGAAAGCATTTCCCCGAAACCCGAGTTTCTGCATTTTTGACAATAATCGCTTGTGACAGACAGTATCAAATGCCTTTGCTAAGTCTACAAAAACACACAGAGATGGCTTATTATCTAATTTTCTATAAATTAACCCCGTTAAATAGGCTATAGCATCTTCTGTGGACTTTCTTTCCCTGAAACCAAATTGCCTGTTAGATATAATATTAAATTTATCTAAAAATTTCACAATTCTATTTTTTAGTATCTTTTCAAGCAATTTGGCAACATTGGAAATTAGCGCAATAGGTCTATAGTTGATTAATTTTAATTTATCGCCATTTTTATATAGGGGTTTTATAACTCCAACTTTTAATACATTTGGAAATATCCCTTGTGCAAGCGAGCTATTGATCAAATGAATAAGTGGTTGCTTTATTTCATTTATGGTTTGTTTTAGGGTTTCGGCTTTAATATTATCGTAACCAGGTGCCTTCTTTTCTTTTAAACTATTTGTAACCTCTCTTAATTCAGTTTCGTTAGTTGGTTGCAAAAATATTGAATTTTCAAGGTATTTCTCATTATCACTAAGTTGACCAGTATTTTGTATTTGCTTTGCTAAAGATTCACCCATATTAATATAGTGCTGATTAAACGTATCAGCTATTTCTTTTTCATTTTTAATGATTTTGTTATCGAATTCAATTTCCTTTAAAATCGTATCGTTATTACTTTTATTACAAATTCGATTTACCGCATTCCAAAGTTCTTTTGTAGAGTTCTTATTTTTTGTTATGATACTATTATAGTAATGCATTTTAGCATTTTTAATCAATTGCGTTAGTTTGTTTTTATATTTTTTGTATTGTCTGATTATTTCTGTATTTTCTGGGTTTTGTTTCATTTTATGGTATAAAGAATTTTTCTCTTTTACAGATTGAAGGAGGCCTGACGTTATCCATTCTTTTTTTCCTTTGGATTTGTTCATTTTTTTTATAGTTTTTGTGTTTTTGTTTATGTAATATGTGAACTTATTAATAAATGATTCCCACTGTAGATTAAGATCTTCCTTTTGGTATATATCTGCCCATTGTTCTTTTTGTAAATCACATTGTAAGTTAATATAATCTATATATTTTTTTGTTGTATAATTTGTCTTAGTTAAAGGAGTAATATTACTATTTGTATCTAGATATAATAAAATTGGGTAGTGATCTGTAATTGGTGTTTTTATTATAATAGGAAAAAAATGGTTTTCTCTTTCAGCACTCTTAATAAAAAAATGATCTATGGTGGATTTTTGTTCATTTTGTTCTCTGGTGTACTTGTTTATATATGACCTAAAGTCATATTCGTTTAGTATATTTAAATATTCTTGACAGAAATCATCATCCGAGGAAATATTGATGTTTATATCTCCAGTTAATACGTGTGCGTAATAACATTTATTTATTTCCTTTAGATAATTTTTTAATCCGTCATTGAAACTATATGGACATGTGTTAGGAGATCTATATATACAAGTTATTAAAATATTTCTATTATTTACATTTATTTCTACTTCCAGTAAATTTAAATTAATGAGGTTATTATTATATTTTATATTTTCTAATATATAAACTCTATGATGATATGATAGACATTTTTTTATTAGTACTATTACTCCATCATTTTTGTTAACATTTCCTTCATTATACAGAGTGTCATATCCATTTATATTAAATAATGCTAGATCCTGAATTTCAAATGTTTCTGTTAGAATGATAATATCAAAATTTTCTGTGAAGTGATTGAGTAATAGCAAGAGTTCATCAAAATTTTTTTGTAGACTTCTGATATTGGTTTGAAATACTTTTATATTTGTATTTAGATTTAAGTTTGAAATCAAATCATTGTGTTCAATTACATCATTTGCAATATTCGTTTTAATATTTTCATAATTATAATGTTTTATATATGGATTCATTTTTTTATTTTTGTTTTTTTTTTACACATTCTTACAATTCAATAATAGATTAGATATAAACATAAACACATAAACACATACATAAACACATTACATTCGGCTAAAACAAAGAAAAGTAAATGAAATAATATTGTTATATAAGTTAATTCCTCTTTTTTTTGTTATCTTTTTGTACTTTTTCCTCTGAATTTGATCTTTTCTTCTCTGTAGCTTTTGTGCCTGAATTTTGTATGTTGCTTCTCAGGGTCCTTCCTCTTATCTCTTCGTTACGTATTTCATCACTGGTTTCCTGGAACCCGATATTTTCTCCTGCTTTTTGTGTGCAAATAGGTGTAGTTGGAGCACTTTTTGAATTTTTGTCTGCATCCGTTGATGGTTCTTGTGCAATAGATTCACTTGATGTCTGATCTTCACCACATAATAGATTTGCTACGCCATAGGACTCCCCATTTATAATCAGTTTATTTTTATAGATTTTTGCGTTATATTGTTTTTCCCTCGCTTGTTTCAGATGTTTCACTAATATTCTTCTATCTTCGAGTTCCTGAGGTGTTAGATCATTAGTTATATATACTCCAGTTCCTTTAAGTTTAAATGCGTTTTTCAGTATATCTATTTTCTTTTTATAAGAAACTAATTCTAATAAAATAGGACTGGGTTTCAGATTCTCAACTGCTTTTCCTATGCGATGTATATCACGGACTTCTGTCAATTCAAAAGATATCTCCAATTTCGTTTTTATAATATCCTGGATAACTGTTTGTAAATCTGATTTATTTTCGTTGACTCCATATATCACTAGGTTATATTTTTTTTGTTGTTTTTGTGTTTCGAAAAGTTGATCGTTTAGTTTTTTATTTTCTCTCTCTAACGTTTCCACCTTCCCCTGGATTTCTTTAATTTCTTTGCAAAAGTTCGTTTCTATTCGTTCAAGTCTATTTTCTATACGTATATTGTTAGCATTTATAGCTTTAAGTAATTGATATAGGTCTTCATTTGAAACAGTCTTGCCTTCATCTGATACTTCTTCGGGCATTACGTATAAGTACACTAAGTATTATTTTAATATCCTTTTAGGTGTTTCTATAGTGTGTGATTACCTTTAGAAATTTCACTTTTTATTGGTGTGTAAAAAGTCTGCGTAAAGACTTCTAGCAATTTGTATATTTATTGTTCATAAAAAGTCAACATAAAATCTCCTATCAGTGTTTGTTACTGATAAGAATATTAGCCTCAAAGTAAATCGAACTAAATGCACTTTGCAGTGGGTTTCTTACACTTGTTTAGAGTTAGAATTATTATATTATATGGGTACTTGCCAGTAACTTATATGAACTGCACTATTTCAGGTGGGAATTTCTCGTTCGTTTGCTATATCTTTGGGTGTTTGTTACAGAGCTCTTTCAATCGCATGCTTTCTACTTAAGCCACACACACACTTTAAAGTGTGTGTGTGAAAGATAGATGATAAGGTCATAGACGACGATGCTCGTAGATGATGTAGAATTGTAAAATCTGGGTTTTGATTGAATTTGTATACCAACCAATTCAATTCAATTCAATTCAATTCAAAAAGGTTTATTAACATTTTAGTTACAAAAAATTCGCCTGAGTTGGAACCCGGTTCAGACTCGGCTAGAACGGTAAGTAAAATGGGTGGAGGTTAATAAGAAATAAAACTTAAACCTAACAATTTATTGAAAAATAATCATGAACGATTTTAAAATACTTAGAACTACTTAGAAATAAATAGAAAATGGCGAATTTTTGTTTAAGCGCGCACACGCGCACTGTTTTAAGAGGTCGGGTTACTAGTACGGGAAAAACTCGATGAAAAAACCCGTTCGAACAAATGACAACCTTCATCCGATGGTCTACCTGCCTTTGGAAAGGTAGGGTGAAGGGGAAGTTATGATTTAAAAGGTTTTGATTTGTAAGAAGTTATTGGTCGAGAGGGGATTTTAAAAAGAACAAAAAGAAACAAAACAACAAAAATAAGACTAATAGAGAGAATAAAGAAGAGGTTTGAGAGTAAACGGTGGTGAAAGGTAAAAGGTGGTGAAATGGAAATTTTAGTATAGGAAAGATTTGGCTAGGGAGGTTGCCGAAAGATAGGCAACGCCTGGTATGGTAATGGGTGTCTTATATCGAAAAGTATAGCATTATGCTGCCTGATTCGTGTTATGTCTCGAGTTAGCGGACTGTCGCCCAATTTGAATTGGTAGAATTTTTGGGATGTTTCCCGGACGAAGTCCGCTAGTGGAGTTATGTCGTGGCAACGTGCGTAGAGGTCTCTGAGGGAGGTGTACCTACCGGAGTCTGAAATGAGGCGCATAAATTTATGTTCTAAAACGCATTGTCGTGGCCGGGATACTGCACCACACCGGCGCCACGTATGTGATGGCCGGCCTGATCACCATCGTATACAACAATTTTTTATTTGTCCTGTTTAGTCCGCTACACCGCGCCAGGAGCGGATACAGACTCCTGGACATGGAGTAGACCTTTCGTACAGTCTCGTTAACGTAGATGTTAAACGTCAGTCTTCTGTCTAAGTTCACCCCCAGATATTTCACGCACTTTTTAATTGGAATTTGGCGACCCCCTATCATGAACCGGCGCGTGAAGAGTATGGACTCCGACTTTTCGGCGTTGATCCGAATCTTCCACTTATCGTAATACTCCGTGGCACGGGCCATATGCGCTTTCAGCAGTGTGTTCGCTGCTTGTGCATTATGCGAATGCGCGTACATGGCCGTGTCGTCGACGTACTTGGCAAGGTTCGTGTTCGGGAACTCCGCAAAATCGGAGACGTATAGGTTGTATAACTTGGGTGACAGGCACAACCCCTGGGGGACGCCCGCGCGAATGTCCCGTCGAGTTGAAAGTTTGTTGTTCACCCTGACCTGCAGCGATCTGCCTGTCAGGAAAGAGTGAATGAGTTTGGTGAAATGCGTGGGAAAATTCAATGAGTTTAACTTGTAGAGTAAGCCAGGGATCTATACTGTATCGAAGGCTTTCTCAATTTCAAGCAGCACCATCACTGTGCTTTTCCACGTTGCACTACACTTTGACGTCATTCACGATCCTGACGACCTGGCGCACAGTGCCCCTGCCCTTTTTGAAACCAAACTGACATTCATCATTGATGTGAAGTTCATCCTGAGCAACATCTAAGCTGACCAGGATGACCTTCTCCACCAACTTGGAGATCGCCGACAGTAGCGAGATCGGTCGATAACTGCTGACAATTCACTTTGTTTTCTAAATTTTGTGGCGTTTCTTTAAAAAAGAACACGATCATGTTACAATTATTACACTATGGTCATTTTGGTCGCCATGTTAGATATTTTGTTCTATGGATTTCTGACGTTTTAGAGACTTTTTTTAATTCAACATCCATAAAAACATATAATTAGGCACCTAAGTTTATTATATCAAAATAATTTAAAAAATTTAAATTTTATGGGGCCATTTTGGGAAATATGACCGCCATTTTGTTAGAGGGATAGGTTTCAGGTGCCCCCCCCCTTTCCTAAACCTTGACAATGGGTATGTACAGGATGCATGGCAAGTTTGGTGTTCTCTGCAAAAAGTGCAGTTTTTTTCTGCTTACTCGACTGACTAAAAGTTGTAGGCATAAAGGGAAGCTTTCTAACTTTGTGTGATGGAAGCTTACTCCTGAAAGATTCTGGTAGTTCAACTTAAACGAACTATACCTTAGCCGGAAATGGAAGATAGTAAGTAATAAATGCATATGATCAGTGTGTGCGCAAGATCCTATTGGCGTTTAAATTTCGAGGGGGTGTAATTCAAAATACTTTTTACAAAGGCTTATCCAATCAACGTCGCTCAATGACATGCGCCGCTTGACACTATTGACAGTTCAGTTCATCATTATCCTCCTTTCTGGACTAAGGTATAGAATTGCTCATTTTATTTATGAGTATATATGAGCCGTGTAGATCCAAAACCCGCCAAGTCACAAAAACGCAAAAATTGAGTTATGTGCGGTTTTGTTTTGATATAGTACATAGGTCTGTACATAAAGAGGAGTAATTGTCAAAATCCGCCGTTTTAGTAAAAATCTATAAAGAAAAACTTGTTCACTTGCAAAATATCTCCCAAGTCCATTAACGTTTAACTACATAGTTCGCCAAGTCGCAATCGACCAATAGTAACCTTTTATTTTGAATGGTGTGATCAGGCGTGATGGAATTTCAGTTGCATTGTACAGTCGTTACAATTATCTTGCTTGTTAAGTGCTGTGCTTTTATAATTATAAAAACTAAAATTTAGTAAATATGGAAATTGAACATGCTGTATTGAAAATCACAAAAACGCCTCCTGAACACAATCGTAAAAGAGCTGTCCAAAAAGAAAATTATTTAATTAATTTGTTACACATTTCTACGTTAGAATTTATTGTATTTAGTTCAGAATTTATTATTGTTTTGTAAATTTAAATTGAAAAGCCAATAAAAGTTCGTAGCAAAACCCGCCATTTTTACTGTCATTTTCAAAAGCCGCCAAGTCCATTTTTAATTTGCTTTTTATACAATTTAGAGACATCTGTGATTATTTCTTTAAACTATACTAGGTTACACAAATTATTTTCCAATTAATTAACCAATTAGTTTACTAAAACAGTTTCCTGCAAACTAGAAAACAGTTTTCTCTATTTATCTCAAAACGCGATTAATGTGACTTGGCGCATATATGACCTATGTAAAACCCCTCTAGAGCAAAAGTAAAAATAATTGTTGAATTTTGAAATATTATTAAGTTTATTTTCGGATTTATTACATTTTTAATATAACTAAAATAAGTAATAATATGAAGATTATGCTGAAAAATTTTACAGAAGTTTTCGAAAATAAACTCTCTTGTATTTTTTTACAATATGAACACTAAAAATAGGTATCACTTTTAATTTTCATAACGTATATTGAAAAATCATAGTATTCCAATTAAGAACTAGTTTTATACATATTAGTTTGCATTGCTGTCCAAATACATTTTAAATTACAATGAATAATATAAATTTTTGTACAAAATACGAATCAGAAATAAATTCAATAATAACACAGACCCACAAAATAAAAAAGATGTCTGTGCTGGGGTACTGACCATACTTATCCCCTTGTATTTTGAGCCTCTGAACACGAATCTGACCTTAGTTTTTCTCCAGCACGTCAGGTTTTTCTTAACGCTGTTGGATCGTAATATTGCTTACCCAGCTCATTTAAATCAGACTCCAAAAGTAATTCAACTTTAAAACTTTAACCTAATATCATTGTGGTACTTCAGCATTGACCACATAGCTCAAAGGAAACCGTAAAACTCCTTAACCCCATAACCCTTGGCATCCGATGAAAACATTGAGGAATCTTGATTGGGGAGTTAATGACATTGTGATCTCAGATCCTTGTGCTTGAGCAGTGGCGGATCCAGAGAACCCCCCCTGGACCTTCGGAGGACTTTAGCTGTCAGCACACGTAAATAATAGGTAATAATTAACACAGCTTTGAAAGTATAATTTTGAATATAATATAGTCAATTAGTTAATAGCCAAGCAGAATCGTGACTTCCTTTCATAGCATTTCCGTAATGTTTAAAAATCTCAAACTATTTTATGAGCCGTAATGAATTTTCGAAGTTTAATAATCAATCTGGTTATGTATTTGTAACTGGTAGGTACCCAAACTGTCACTCCTAAATGTCTGTTTCTACGAATTCTGGTGGTCCCCAGCAAACTTTTCTAAAGAACATATGTGTCCGTGTCGTCTCCCGCAACATAATAAATCTAAGGCAAAAAATCAAGTACTTCAAATTTTTCTTTTACACAAACAAAATTTAAGGGTTCTTGGGACACATCTTATAACATATTTTTGCTAAAATCTAGTTGTGAACATCTAATTTTAATTTTTGTGGCATTGCCAGTTATTTGTCAAAATTCATTGCAAGTGTGCAAATAGAGACAGATTTACATTAGAAAAAAATAGTTGTCCTATTTTTTTTGCTCACGACAGTACTTTGACAGTTTTTTTTTTTAATTAAGAATGCGTCTTTTTACTTTTATTTCTTTTAGTTAATAGTGTTTTTATTATCTTTATACAGTGCTTCTCAAAAAATTCTCCATCATATGGAGTTTTTTTTAATTTTCGTCTTGTACACGTATTGAATAAAGGTTATTTCTACAAATTTTACTTATTGTTTATTAACTTATTGGAAGCAAGCACCCCATGGTGCCATAGCTCTTCAACAGCAATGCCTCTATCCTCATAACTTTATAACCCTGAGGAATCAATGAAAAAATAGGAGGCTCTCAAGGAATCAATTAGATTGTGCCCTCAGAACCTTGTTACCAAGTAAGCCCATTTCAGCAGCAAACCCTTCTATTACATAACCCAGTAACCCTGTAAACCCATAACTGCATAACTCTGGGAATATAATAGAAGAATATGAAGAATCTGAAAGGGGAATTCATGAGATTGTGTTCTCGTAATCTTGAAATCGAGTAGCCCACGACCTTTCAGATCTTGAATAGCAAAACTTTTAGCCATATAACACCGTGATTCTTTGAGAGCATCTTATTTTTTTCATAGAATTCTCAGGGTTATGGGGTTGAGGATACAGGGATTGTCATTGAAGAGCTATGGCACCATAGGGTGCTTGATTCCAAGATCCTAATGTCACAATGATATGAATTTTCCTACTTAGAATCTCAATTTTCTCCGTTGGATCTTCGAAGTTAAAGGGGTTATGGGATGCTGAGATTATGGGATCATCTCATCAATCTCATTAACTTCCCAATTAAGATTCCCCACTATATTCATCGGATTCTCAGGGTTATGGAGTTGAGAGGTTATGGGGTTGAGAGGTTAAGGAGTTGTGGGATATTACAGTTTCTTTAAGTTATGAGTTCAATACTGAAGTACCACAATGTTATTAGGGTGAAGTTTTAAAGTTGAATCACTTTTGGAGTCTGATTTAAATGAGCTGGGTAAACAATATTACAATCCACTTTTTTGCTGTTAAAAAAACCTGACGTGCAGGGGAAAAACTAAGGTCAGATTCGTGTTCAGCAGCACAAAATACAAGGGGCAGGTATGGTTAGTACAACAGCACAGACCACTTTTTTTTATGGGCCTGCGTTATTGATATATTGAATGATATATAAATATTAAATTATTCAAAAAAACCATTACTCCTCATCCGCTTCTAAGTTAATATGGCTACCAAATTTACCATATAAATGTGCTTTTAACTCGTTCATGGTTTCTCGTACCTCATTGCACTTAGCTTTCAATCCTTTAATTTCATCTTCAATTACTTTCTTGGCTTCTTCTAAGCACTTCTGCAATAAGAAAAAATCGCAATATAATGTGTCCATGGGAAAGTGGTATTATGGGTTTAAATAACCAAAATATAAGTATGAATACAAGCTTTTGGATTCTGCTCTTACTTGTCTTAAAACTTATTTTTAGTAATTTCAATTATCAGAAATATATAGAGGGTAGCAGCTTAATAGTCCCTTGAGGTAAAGCTTTTACTCCAAAAGTTCTGCGACCGGACCGCAAGACATGTACCCCCCGCTTTCGAGGGCGGGGAACACGATGGTGACAATATTTTCCGACCTACCCTCCAACCACTACCCCTAACCTAAAAAACCACTCCTTTTTCCGAGTTTCCGGTGCTCAGTATTTTCTTATCGGAAAATTTTATTAATAAAAATTGTTCAGAATTATCCAAAAACCTTAAGCCCAATATTTCATCAAAATAAAAAAAATGAAAAATCGAAAAAATGTAAGAAAGCTAATAATTACTTGACGACTACTTGACAGCTTGATTTAATTTCAAACAAAATTGTCATGAATTTTTTAAACAAAAAAAAACATTTAAATGATATTTTTGGACTGACATTATTTTTAAAAAAATTTCAATATTTTTTTATTTTGATTAAATTTTGGATTTAGGGTTTTTGGACAATTCTGAACAACTTTCGTTAATAAAACTTTCCGTTAAAAAAATGCTTAGCATCGGAAAATCGGAAAAGAGATGGTTTTTCCGATTTAAGGATAGTTCTTGAAGGGTAGGCCGGAAAATATTGTCACCATCGTGTTCCCCGCCCTTGAAAACGGAGGGGAAGATGTCTTGCGGTCCGGTCGCAGAACTTTTGGGCTTTTTGCCTTTTTCTGGTTTCCCTTAAGCGACTATAAAATAAAAATCGCTTTAGATAAATAAATTGCCTTTTCTGTGAAAGGAGAAAGGACCTCGCACCATTAGCATTGGAAAAATCATTTTGGTGGAATTTTCTTCAAACTTTGGGAATAGGTAGGTAGTTCAAGGGCTTCTGAACAAAAAAATGTGATATGAAAAAATTGATTTAATGTCTTCCTTGCAGAATTACAGTGACTGGAAGTTAAAAATTTTTCCTTAAACTTAGGGGATAGGTAGGTAGTTCAAGGGCTTCCGAACAAAAAAAGTCATATGAAAAAATTGGTGTAATGCCTTCACTGCAGAATTACACTGACTGGAAATTAGAAATCTTTGAAAAAATTAAAAATCATTCGTGCATTAAATCAATTTTTTCATATGACATTTTTTGGTCGGAAGTCCCAAAGTTTGAAGAAAATTCCACTAAAATGATTTTTCCAATGCTAATGATGCAGGGTCCTTTTATAACAAAGACTTGCTCATCCAGAATTAAAAAGCATGGCATTGTACTAAGTTTGATAGCTATATGGAGATTCTTCATTTTACTTTCACATCCAGTGGAAGTATAACGTAAAAAAAAATGAAAATTTGTATTGTTTAAATAGGCTTAGAATGTCATGAAATGGCGAGATTTTAAGTCTAAGCAATAAAAATGTCTGTCTGTCGATGTGGCTGTAACTTTTTTGTGCGCATGATTAACCTGGAACCATTTAACATATTGACGTATGTATTCTAATGAGATCTGGATCTTATTTCGTTGAAGGGTTGGGGGGTAAATTGGAATAAATAGGTAAATCAAGAAAGAAAGAGTCCATAAAATTGTTATTAAGTATATACAGGGTGAGCCACGGTGGGTGGAGTATTAAAAGTATATGGAGAACGGATCAACCAATTGCTCTGAAATTTTGGTTACCAAGATAATCGAGTATGATCTCTCCAACTAGAATATTTTCGAAAGTGCGGTGTTGCCACTTATACGTAAAACTGGCAACATCTTCGTCATTTTAAATGGAATACCCTGCCTTTTGATATGTATGTATGTGTTATGTATATATCAATAAAAAGCTTTTATTAATATTATTATTATTGAGAGAATCCAAGGTCTCAAAAATTTTTTTGGCATTAGCCACCCCCCACATTATAAAAAGAGGTGAAAAAATAAAACTGTGATTTAGTATGTGTACAAGAACCAAAGGTCTCAACAATTTTTTTTACTTCATCTGCTCCAACTACCACCATCCCCGCCTCCACTAGCGATGTGACATATCATTTTATGGGTTTTTGGGGTCGACGATTTAAAACATTATATTATGAAAGTTCCATAAACAATTATTTCCGCATAGTGGAGTGCAAATATAGTATCAACATTTTTTTCGTTGTGAGAGATTGGATAGAACATCTAGATGTGGAAATAGCGATTCCTTGGACAGCGGTTTTTCATTAGATTCACTGAATAGTATTGCACAGAAAATAATCACTAAATAATAAATAAGAGCGCACTTGTATCAAAAATATTTACTTACTTAATGTTTTGCATTTCCCTGGGAAACTTAAAGATAATGACAACTATTCAGTAAATATAACGTTAAATAAAAAAATTTCCATCAAATTTGGTAGGATGTCATATTTTTTCATTATGAGCTTTTTCTCATAAAATTTTTCAGAAATAACAGTTTACTTGAAACGATTTTTGTTTTGTTGATATTATTTTGTCCATGTATGTTAAAGTTTAATATAATTTATCAAAATTGAAATATCTACCTGTGTTTTCTCAGTGTTTTGATAAATAAATACTTCTCCAACCAAGTAAGGAATCTGTTCATCTTCATCAAATAAAGCTATCTCATCACAAGCATCTTCAATACTCTTTAGATCATTCTGGAAAAAAAAACAGGTAATGTACGTTGCAAACTAATCAGAATTAAATTTCTTTTATGTGTAAGATAATGCAGCCCCACAAAAAAAAGTGGTGCGTCCGGCAGACAAGACCAGTGTATCCTTATGTATTTGGACCCGCTAAAACCGAATCCGAAGTCAGAATTGTCAGATTGGCTCGTTTTTCACCCCCCCAAAAAATTGTCTGTCCGGCAGATCAGACCAGTACATCCTTATGTATTTGGATCCGCTGAAACCGAATCCGAAGTCAGAATTGTAAGATTGGCTCGTTTTTCACCCCTAACCTCAAAAAGCACCCCCAAAACAAAAAAGTGGTCTGTCCGACGAACCATACCTTATGTATCCCTATCCTTATGTATTTTAACCCAATGAATCCGAAATCAGAATTGGTTCGTTTTTCACCTCTAACCCCAGAAAAACAAACTTCGGATTCGGTTTTAGAATCCTAATTTGTTCTATACTTAAGTAAAATTTGATTCAAATCGGAAAAAAAAATAAAAAAGTTTCAAGTTAAACACACTGTATATATTTATTTATTTTATTTTATATATCGATCAGCTAATAAATACTATGCATAGAACAAGCACTTATAGTCCAAGATCCCAGAGCCGCCAGACCTACATCATTTTACAAAGCTAATATTTTGACAACAAATAGTGTAATATGTAGTTAAGAACATATGCATATTTATTAGCTTGAAAGCGGGGCCCTTTTACAGAAAACAGGTACAAAAGGTACATAAAAATTTTACTCACCTACGTTAAAGTATGATAGCTGGTTTATATATTCAAGTGACACGTTAACGACATGGTGTAAGCGAATCTTGAGGTTCACGGTTCGATTCCTGAGCGTTCTCAGCTTTCTTTTTCAACAAATATTAACTTAAGGTGGCGATTACCAAGAAAGAGACAACCGATAGGGAAATATTTATTATTAAAATATTTGGCTTCACTTAATTGTAGTTCTCTGACGATGGTTGAATAAACCGTAACGTAAGAAAAGAGTAATTTTATTATAAAGACTGATAACTCAGGATATACCTTTTTTTTTTTTGTTGAGGGGGGAAATCCGTCATGGACACCTGGGACTCAGGTTTTATCATCCCAGGTAGTGCCGGACTTCAACCGGCTAAAATCCCTCCCTTTTAGTGTTTCCAAGTGCCCCAGATTATGCTAATCTTCCTATTTGATAGTTTTAAATCTCATTATTCTGGAAACGACTGGAATTATTGAGTGAAAATTCTTAGCAATAGTCTTGTTACGGTTCTACTTAGGTAGTCTCAGTTTTTTTTAAATATATGTACTAAGAGAAAAAGTTATGGCCAAAAATAATAAGTATTTCCCTATCGGTTGTCTCTTACTTGGTAATCGCCACCTTCAGTTAACCGCTTAACGCACGAGTTTTTTTTCGGAATTTCTCCATTTTCAATCCACTTTTTTTATTGTTGTTTTTCGAAGAATGCCTGTCGCTGAAATATATCCTACAGAAAAAAAATAAACAAACGCGGGGTATTAGGGGGTAAAAATTTATTAAAATCATACCTGTTCTCTAACCCGAGTAAACTCGGGATCATTATACATATACAAAATATGGCACAAATTAACGGGCAAAAAGGAAATTCCTATAAAACAGTTCTTACTGCTAACCGTCCATCTAGACCAGACGTTATAATACCAGGAATGAGGAATAATACAAGTGATGCTCATACCACAAAAATTTCTGAAACGTTGATGCACACAGTAGATACCAGCAATGATTTAAGTGATGATGGTTTCCGTCCAGTTAGAAGAAGACGACGTCAACCCAAAGTTGGTAACGGTGATGGAAATATGGTTTTTCACGGAAGAGAGAACAAAAATAAAAAAATTTGGTTGTTCCTATCTAAAGTACCAGATGATATAACCGAAGATAACATAACACAGTATGTATCATCTCAAACAAAAACTGAAGATATATATGTGAAGAAACTACCTACTCATTATAAAACAACTGACAACCAATCCTTTATGGTTGGAGTTGCACCTGAAATGAAACAGCAAGTGTATGAACCCAGCTTTTGGCCCAAGGGCATTACTTATGATCGGTTTGACTTTCGACGAGGGAAACGTTTTCTCAACAACCAACATAAGGATGCTGATGCGGGTCTGGATGATAGACCGATGAATGCATCAACGTACCAACCAAATTCTTTTTTAGAGATATAAATTTAAGGAAGGGAGCGAACTCCGAACCAAACTCAAATAATGTTTCCATTTTCCATTTAAATGCACAATGTTTAAGGAATAAAATACTCAAATTAGAACACTTTTTAATGTTAAATACATCTATCAAAATAGTTTGCATTACGGAGCATTGGCTAAAATCAGATGAGGTTGATTGTTACAATATAAGTCAGTTTAACATGGTAAGTTACTACTGTAGGTCAAATAAAAAAAATGGGGGTTGTTGTATATATGTTCACAATAGTTTACCAGCCACCGAAATAACTAATTTAGGTATAAAATCTGTTGAACAAATATGTGAAATATCTGCTTGTTACATAAAACAACTTAATTTGATTGTTATCACCGTCTATAGATCCACAAAGCTGATAATTGTTGATGACTTTCTCCAAATAATGTATGATGCTCTAAGATATGCTGAAACTTTTAGCTATAATACCAATATACTTCTTGCTGGTGACTTTAATGTACATTTTAATGAAGAAAAAAATGCCAGCACTCAAAAAGTTAGCAATCTGTTTGTGAGTTTTGGATTACATCAATTAATTCATGAACACACACACGATAAAGGTAACTGTTTAGACAACATTTTTGTAAATTTTAACTGTCCAAATGCGTCAACTACTACACTGGGTATCTCAGACCATAGTGGTCTGATTCTCCAACTAATCTACAGTGATCTTAGAAATACAGTAACAAATGTAAAATTAAATAGGAAATATAGCAAGAATAATATAGATCAACTAATCACTTATTTAAGCAAAGAAACATGGCTCGATATTTACAAAAGTAATACCGCTGAAGGGAAGTTTACTGCCTTCCACAATACATTTATATATTACTACAACTTATGTTTTCCATTAGTCCCTTTGGAGGATAGGAAAGAAAATAAACAAAATTGGGTAACCCCTGAGGTCACTATAGCAAAAAATAGATTATTGTTTTTGCACAGCTGTTATAGGCAGCACCCTACTGATCAACACAAGCAAATTTATAAGAATTACAAAACGGAATATCACCAACTGTTAACTCAGGCCAAACAAAAGTATCATCAGAATCGCCTCAATAAATCGGACAACTATAGCAAAACTGTATGGGATATAATAAACCTTGAAACGGGTAGGAAAAATCAAAGAGTCTCGTATCCTGATAATTTAACTGCTGATCATTTTAATAGATTTTTCATTAATAATGCTGAATCTATTGTGCATAACTTGCCAACATCTCATATTAATACTGTAAACTTCATGGACTTAAACTTGCAAACTAGTAATTCTATGTTCTTTAATCCTGTTACAGCCGAAGACATCAAGACAGTAATTAATAAATTAAAAAATAAAAAAACCGAGGATATATATGGCATCAATATATACATCATAAAAAAATGTGTAAATCTACTAAGTGAACCTTTAGCTGATTTAATTAATGCATGCATTGTCCAGGGACACTTCCCTGATTCATTGAAAAGGGGGAAAGTGATTCCTGTTCATAAAAAAGGGGATAACACTCAGCTTGAAAATTACCGACAGATTTCAATTTTGCCATCCATATCAAAGATCATAGAAACTGTGATGTCCAACAATTTGATTTCTTATCTAGACTCAAATGCAATATTAAGTGCTCAACAATTTGGTTTTAGGAGGGGATTGTCTACTTCAGACGCAATCTTAGCCTTAACCAACATGATTAAAAATGCGTTTGAAGGCAAAGATCGTTGCCTAGGAATATTTACAGATCTAACTGCAGCTTTTGACTGTGTGGAGCATAACATCTTAATAAATAAACTGGAATTTTATGGTATCCGGGGAAATTGCTTAAAATTATTTAGCTCCTATCTTGAACACAGACAACAGCTAGTGCAGTGTGGTAGTGACATAAGTGAACTGATAGAAATTAAAAGAGGTGTACCACAAGGATCTGTGCTGGGACCATTACTCTTCCTTGTCTATATAAATGATTTACCTAAATCCTTAGAAACAATTAATGTGAAAACGGTTATGTATGCAGACGATGCAACATTTGTGGCCACTTTAGACAAGGAAGATGATTCTCAGCAGATCCTGAATAACATCATTGAGAAAGCAAAAGCCTGGTTTGCACCTAATCAACTGGTATTAAATGAAAGGAAAACTGTAAATATGCTATTCGAGTCTAGAATAAGCAACAACTCAAATCAAAATGCAAATAATGTCAAATTCTTAGGTGTTAATATAGATGTAAATCTAATATGGGATGAACATATTAAAGTTCTTAGTGGTAAACTAAATAAATCTATATATGCTATCAGGAAAATAAGGAACACCATTAATGAACAAGCAGCATTAACAACCTACCACTCACTTTTTCATCCACTTCTCACTTATGGGATATTGACTTGGGGGAATGCGGCACACAGTCACTTACAAAAATTATTTGTGATCCAAAAGTCAGCAGTAAGAAGTATAGTTAATGTAAATTGGGATGAAACGTGTAAACCAATATTTATAGAGCTAAAAATTATGACACTGTTTTCTGTTATCGTGTATCAGAATTTGCTTTATGTAAAACAGAACTTACAAAGTCATGTTGCACATAATGAAATCCACGAACATGATACAAGAAATAAGTTTAATCTGGTAACACCACAAAGCAGACTTCATAGAAACAATAACTTTGGAATCAGTTTGTTCAACTCCTTGCCACAACACTTCCGCAACCTCACGATGATTAAATTCAAAAAGAAACTCAAAAACATATTAACACAGAACTGCCTTTACAACATACACGAGTTCTTTCAACTTATTGCTGAAAATGGAGACATTATTTTTGCCTCTGTTAACTAATTTTATTATTTTATTTTATTTTAATATGTATCTGTAGTTTTATCGTTCTATGTTTGTAATTTTACCATTTTATCGTAATTGACATTTTCATGTCATATTTTTTATCTTCATCTCTTCCGATTTAAAGACTGATTAATTTTCTGTACAGACATCTAATTTGTATTTATTGACTTGTCTATAATGTAAAATTTCTAAAGATGAATAAATATTATTATTATTATTATTATTATTATTAAGTACCACAATTCAGCACTGTTGAACAAACAAAAAAATGTAAACATCTAACCTAACACAAATATTCTTGGAATTCACCAGCAAAAAAAAAAATGCAACAAAAAAAACTGAAATCTCTAACCCGAATTAACTCGGGACATAAAAACTATATATACTACAACTTAAATATTTGTTACCGTATGGTAAACACGGAAGCACGGCGTTACACACAAAGCCACCTCACACTGTGGGCACCAATATCTGCTTTCCCGCCGAATTTTCTTTCCCCTAGCATCCCTCATCCTACTACAAACACCACATTGTCTTGTGGGGTTGACTTTCTTTTCTGTTGCGGGTATATACTCAGGAAAATGACGTCCACTAAGCCGTGATGGGGGTAAAACTGTTGATGGGCCCATTTTGGCAGAAAATTCAGGCTTGTGGTACTTCTCCATCATAAGCTTGATAATATCCAATCTATAATTGAGTGCTGACTTCTTCCCACCATGCTTTTGGTATAGAACAAAAGAATTCCAAAGCGCCAGATCAAGTAAATGGTAAAATATTTTTTTATAATATTTTTTGCCTCTCTTTCTCGGCAAAGAATAGTCGGCCAAATGTTGATCAACTCGGTCAACTCTACCCATCGTGTGGTTGTAATCGATAACAGCCTTTGGTTTTACTTTTGGTCCCGATTTTGTGGCAACCTCCTGTGTGTCGATGTTGTGCACTGTGGATATCAGGCACACATCTTTTTTGTCTCTCCATTTCATAACGGTGACCTTTCCTCTTTGATAGCCAATAACTTTCCCGACATCTATCTTTATTTTTAACTCTTTTGGAACCTCCTTTCTTTGTAACAGCAATGTCCCATATACATCCGTTTTGTTTTGTATCAGCAAGTCGGCAAGTTGAGGACTATTATAAAAGTTGTCCATGGTTAGACAATATCCCTTTCCTAGAAGTGGTTTGGTGAGAGACATGACCACTTTAGAAGACACTAACCCTAACTGATCATAATCAGAATCAAGCATGGTTCCTTTGCCGGTATAAATGAGAAAGTTCCAAACATAGCCACTTTTGGACTCGCACAACATGTATGTTTTTATTCCAAATCGTGCTCGTTTTAGAGGAATGTATTGGATCCATCCTAAACGGCCCTTGTATAATAAAAGACTTTTATCGATAGTTATATGTTTTTCAGGCACCACAAATTCACGAAATTTCTTCACTAACATGTCGTAAATTAGAAAAATTTTGTTTAGTTTTGGATTAGGATGCGTTTCAGGATCGTATATTTCATTGTTAGAAAAATGTAGGAATTGTTTGATATTTTCAAACCGTTTACATGACATCGCTTTCGGAAAAAAAGGAGTGGTTAGTAACGGATTTTTTGACCAATACATTTTCATGTCTGGCTTTTTTACTATGCTTTGCAGTATAATTATGGCTAAAAACACCCTAATCTCGTCAGAAGTTACTGGGATCCAATTGCGAGCCCCACGATTTGCTGCATTTTTAGCTAAAGTTTGAAGAGCATATCTATTTGTCTCCTCAGTTATTGTGTTTATCAGTTGATCATCCACCAACTTTTCAAAGAAAAAAAGCTCGTTCTCATCTCCAGCAGTTCGAAAGGTAACGCCAACATTTTCAGTAAATGGATATTCCGGTGGAGCCGGTGTATTTTCTCCAATTTCATACCATACTCTAGCATTTTCAAGTAATTCCTCACTTTCATCATCGTTTGAAACTTCTTCGTATTCCGTCTCTTCATCATCATATTCACTACCGCTCGTTTCTAAGTCATCCTCTATATTAGACCCTCCCGTCAGTTCATATTCATCACTTTCCCTATCGCCCCTATCGGACACACTACTAACATCATCGTTATCAGATTCCATTTTTAGTAGAAGTTTTTGTCGTAAAAATGAGAGCGTTCGCAAAAACGAACATCAGCATACAATCTTAGCTTCTCAACTACTAATATATTTTGTAGAAAGAGTCGAATACAATGTAACACCTTACGCATATGCACATGATTGGTCACCCCACCATGATACCAGAATAAAATTTCATTGGCCTAATTTTATACGATATAATTCGGGTTAGCACTATTTAGTAATGTTTATTACACGTACGAAATCGGGTTGTGGCTTATGATACGGCGTTTGAATACATGGCTCGAGTTAACTCGGGTTGAAGGACAGAGTACCGAAATCCGAACCCGATTTAATTCGGGTTAAATCGTTAAGCGGTTAATATTATTTGTTGAAAAAAAAAAAGCTGAAAACGCTCAGGAATCGAACTGTGAACCTCAAGATTCGTAGGTTGACTCAAGCAAGCAAGCAATAACAAGTTTATTAACATTAGGACATATGTATATGCCTCCCCGGAATCTGGCCCAGAGCCAGCCAGATAACCACGACGTGCAGCGCAGTGGTGGGTGTCGGGCTAGGCGGGGCAAGTCCAGTTTGGCTAAAGCTAAATATAAAAGATTAAAACTCCTGCCTAAGAATAAAGCTTAAAATTAACATTTGGATCAATAATACTTAAAAAATAATTAAAATAACCACATTAAAAACTAGAGGTTTCACGCACAGACGAACACTTTGGAATTTTGATTACTGACACGGGAAAACAGAACTCAACGAAAAAACCCGTTCGAAGCAATTTCACCCTGGTGGTCTTCCTGCTAGGAAGGTGTGGTGGATAAAAGGTGTGGTTTAAAATATTTGGATTTTTAGGGAATTTTTCAGCCTAAATGGAATTTAGAAACAAAACGGGCAAAAGAACAAAAAGGATAAAACCAAAATTGAACAAATATAAATGAGGAAGAGGGGATAGTAAAGTTGCAAAGTTGAGGAAAGATAAAGACTAGGGTCCCACATAAGACAGCCCGCACTCAGCACACACCCGCACACACTAAGCACAAACAGTTTGTACTCAGCATGCACAAGCACACACCAAGAACAAACCGTGCCATGTGGGGTAGACGCTTACATCATGTCGCTAGCGTGTCAGTTGAATATATACCATACTTTAACGTAGGTGAGTAAAATTTTTATGTACCTTTTGTACCTGTTTTCTGTAAAAGGGCCCCGCTTTCAAGCTAACAAATACGCATACGTTCTTAACTACATATTACACTATTTGTCGTCAAGATATTAGCTTTGCTAAAATGACGTAGGTCCGGTTGCTCTGGGATCTCACACTATTATTCTATGCATGGACTATATGAAATGGAGCATATTATGCCTTGCACGGAAACTTCGAAACACATTTTTGCCTGAACCGTTCATTGTATATAAAAAATGGAAAAGATCATTTTTGTGCAGAATTTCATTATCTTTCATTTTCATAACCTCAATTGGCGTCTGAGCCATAGAAAGCGCGATATTCGCAACATAGTGATATATTTTGTTAGATCAGAAGCTAAATTTTTGTCTAAAATGACTGGAGTATTAGGACTATGGATGAAATGCATTAGAAATAATAGATTTCATTTCGAACATAAAAAATAGTAGTTTTGTAAATTTTTAAATAAAGTTTTTGAAAATATAGCTTTGTTTTTGTTGAAAAATTTTCACTTATTTAATTTTCTATTAAATGAACAATTATTGTCGATTGATAACTGATGTAACTGATAAACTTAAACTAATTGCAGAATATTTAAATTATAAAAAATGGAGATAAAAAAAAGTAGAAAATCCGCATTATAAAGGAAACCATAATATTTTTCATATATAGGTGTTTGGTACTTAATATAGCGATGTCAAATGGCATTTTGTATCTCTCTGTTCAGGGTCGGCATCGCTCTATGAAATACCCTGTATATAAGTATATAGAATAACTGTTGAGAAACATGTCATGCATACATCTAATTAAGTTTTAAATTATTGAATATGCAAAATGTGGAGAAAATATTTAAAACTTGTAACTTATTCTATAAGATTATCATAAGAATATGAAATAACTACTCTGCCCTCCTAAGCCAAAAAGACGTATCTCAAGGTCTCACTGTTTTGAGATATAAGGCATGTTTTGAATTTTCGAAATCGCGTCAATATTAGGTTAATAGTGGTGTAGTTATGAATTTATATTAATTAGGTTACTAGTTTTTTTTACACTGAGATATGTCTAATTGGCTAAATCGCTTAGGTTTTCTCATATTTTTTTAAATACGTCAAACTTTGTTAGCACTTTAAAAATACTTAACGATTGAAATACGTTTATTTCGCTATGGAAATATATAGAAAATAGCTCCAGCTATCCTAAGGTATAAAAATATGCATTTCGGCCAAAACTTGAGATACGTCTTTTTGGCTTAGGACGGCAGTACTGTTATCAACAGGAATTGAACTTAAATAGATTAATAGGCAAGTACATTAAAGCAGACTTAGACCTTCATGTAGAATAATTCAAATTCATGAGTTTTAAGTATAAACTAGTTCATCTGTTCAATTATAGCCTGTATTAATTACAAAAATTAAACTAAACCCTAACCGAGAAAGGAGGATAGTAGTATATGAGCCCGTTATCCAGTGTGTGCAACAAGATCCTATTGGCGTTTAAATTTGGAGGGGGTGTAATTTAAAATAATTTTTACAAGGGCTTATCAAATCAATGTCGCTCAATGACATGTGCCGCTGGACACTATTGCCATCAATTCCTGGTTATCCTCCTTTCCCGGTTTATGTATAGTTACCGAATTAAACTGAGAAGCACTTCAGCATTTACTTAGATAAATGTATGAACGTACTAGTGACTTTCACAAGAAACCTGAATGCTGTTTTGGTTTTAATGTTTTGTACCTTTCTAACCACCATCCAACTTGAATCTGAGAAACTGAATCACATATTGTGTAGACATCTTAAATGATACTGCACATTATACATCTGCTACAAATATGACGAATTAAACTAAGAGAGTAAAGTATAGCATTTGAACTAATTTAATTCATCATTATCATACTTTGTATAAATTCTAACATTCAAACGAGGCATTTTCAGCATGCCCAATTATGTTACTTAGATAAATCTCTCTCTGCCTTAAGAAACAGTTTAATGATATATTTGTACCTCTTTTATTTTAATGTCATCCTTATTATCTTCCAGTTTTGCGTTCAACCTTGCAAATTTATTAATTTTCTGTTGATCTTCATAGGTGATGTGAACATCTGAATCCTAAAAATAGAGAAGAAATATTAATATAACAGGTCACGTAGTATTATTTATAAGTGAAGACTTACAGGTTGAAATGTTCCTTTGCTAGACGTTGCAGCCATGGTATATGATTTAATTCAATAATTTTTTACTTGACTTTACCACTAAATTAACAAATGTCTATAAATGGGGTTATGTATGGAAATGTGTAAGTACGATGCAGAGCGCCGCGGATTTGTGTTATACGGAACTTCTGTGTAAGGCAGAGAGGAAAACCTGTGTTCTCACAGAAATAATCGTTATCATGTTTGACTATCAAAAGAGAGAGGGCGCCGTTAGAACGAACATTTATTTATTTAAGGTAGAGGTAGGTATCTATATTTACATATAATTGAAGTATTCTTTCTTGGCGAAAGGAATATATTATGCTTATCTCTTCATAAGATGAATAGATGGTAGATATCATTACATATTGTTTTGCTATAAATATTTTATTTTTTCTATCCAACATAAACTTTTAAAATGTTTATCTTTTGAAAGTTTATTTATTTCGGATAAAGAAAAAAATATTTATGAATAGCGTAAGTTAAACTTATTGCATAATAATTAAGTATTTAAATTATAAAATATGGAGATTTAAAAAAAAATAGAATACCCACATTACAATGAAAACTGTAGTATTTTTCATATAGGTATGTTTGGTAATATAGATGTCAGATGACTTTCTGTAGCTCCCTGTTCAGGGTCGGCATCGCTCTTCCACCCAGATAGCACAACCCCGTCAAAAAAATCTCATCAATCCGTATTGAAAATTATCAAAAATTAATAAGTATCTATGAGAACCTATATGGTCAATAAGTTTCTATAAGAGTTAGGTAAAGTTGCTGTTGAAATTGTTATCAGTTTATATCAGAATTGACCAGCAAAACGAGTCAAGCCATATCCATTTGTAAATCCAAACATTTACTTATACCACATCAATGGGAATTTATGAGCACAGTATCTAATGTAATTCGTGCGGTTTTCCATGATTAAAAGACAAGTGTTTCTTTAAGAAACGAGCTGCATTAGGTTAGAACAGTTTTGATTTGCAATTGAAGATTACAAATTACAATGTTTGAATAGGGATTTATGAGATCAGTTTCTATGAGTATTAATGTTTTTTTTTCAGTAATATATTAAATGAGTTTTCATTTGTTTGAATGGGTAAAAAGAAAGGTCAGTTTTCAACTGAAATTACAAATACAAGTTTAATCGCTTCGAATGGGGTTATATGCGATCAATTTCTATTCATGCTGTTTTCCGAATATAATTGTGATGAGGTTTAATCAGTAACAAATTGTTCACTATTTGTTATGATATGGTCGGAAATTCCAAGTACACATTTAGTATTCCTTCAAGAGGATTGATGAGAGCAGTTTCTACGAGTATCTATTTGTTGTTCCTATAGTAAATTATATAAGTCTTTATCAGTACAGATTCGGATCTAATTTAAATATGAAAATTATATCAGAATAAAGCAACCAAATATTTTAAACAGTATCTATTTGTAAATCCAGACATTTACTTATACTATCTCAATGAGAATTTATGAGAACAGTATCTAATGTAAAACGTGCGGCTTTTCGTGGTTAAATGGCAAGTGTTTCTGTAAGAAACGAGCTGCATTAGGTTAGAACAGTTTTGATTTGCAATTGAAGATGACAAGTTATAATGTTTAAATAGGGATTTATGAGATCAGTTTCTATGAGTATTAATGTTTTTTTTTTCAGTAATATATTAAATGTGTTTTCATTTGTTTGAATGGGTAAAAAGGAAGGTCAGTTTTCAACTGCAATTACAAATACAAGTTTAATCACTTCGAATGGGGTTATATGCGATCAATTTCTAACAGTATTTATGCTGTTTTCCGAATATAATTGTGATGAGGTTTGATCCGTAACAAATTGTTCACTACATGTTACGATATGGTCGGAAATTCCAGGTACATATTTAGTATTCCTTCAAGAGGATTGATGAGAGCAGTTTCTACGAGTATTTATTTGTTGTTCCTACAGTAAATTATATGTCTTTATCAGTATGCATTCGGATCTAATTTAAATGCAAAAATCATATCAGAATGAAACCTCAAATATTTTAAACAGTGTCCACCTGTAAATCCAAACACTTAAAGATAATATTATAATGAGAATCCATCAGAACAGTATCTAATGTAACGTGTGCGGTTTTCCGTGGCTAAATTTTAAAATTATTTGCAATAAATAAGCTTTAAGAGATTCGAACAGTTTTCATTTGCATTTCCAGATAAATAGTTTTAATTGTTAGGGATCTATGAGGTCAGTGTAATGTTTTTTTTTTTCAATAAAATATGTTTTTATTAAAAAAAAAACATTACACAAAGACACTGATCTCATAGATCCCTATTTAACAATTAAAACTATTCATCTGGAATTGCAAATTAAAACTGTTCAAATCCGTTAAAGCTATTTATTAAAAATGCTTTTAAAATTTAGCCACGGAAAGCCGCACGCGTTGCATTAGATACTGTCCTGATTGGTTCTCATTAAAATATATCTTTAAATGTTTGGATTTACAAGTGGATACTGTTTAAAATATTTGGTTGTTTCATTCTGATATAATTTTTGTATTTAAAGTAGATCCGAATGCATACTGATAAAGACAAATTTTCTATTGGAACAACAAATACATACTCATAGGAACTGCTATCATCAATCCTTTCGAAGGAATACTAAATATGTACCTGGAATTTCCGACCATATCGTAACATGTGGTAAACAATTTGTTACTGATCAAACCTCATCACAATTATATTCGAAATACTGATCGCATATAACCCCATTCGAAGTGATTAAACTTGTACCTATTTGTAATTGCAGTTGAAAACTGACCTTTCTTTTTACCCATTCAAACAAATGAAAACACATTTAATATACTTATTACTGAAAAAAATAACATTAATACTCATAGAAACTCATCTCATAAATCCCTATTCAAACATCATAATTTGTAATCTTCAATTGCAAATCAAAACCCGGTCTTCGAAGAGTGTCGCCCGGGTTGGCTCCGGCGGGTTATATCGCCTGTAGTCCCCCCTCAAGAAACATGTAATTAGGTTTGTAACCTGTTTGTTTCTTCTTCTAAAAAAATAAATAAATAAATAAAAACTGTTCTAACCTAATGCAGCGGCTCGTTTCTTAAAGAAACTCTTGCCATTTAACCACGGAAAGCCGCACGTTTTACATTAGATACTGTCCTCATAAATTCTCATTGAGATAGTATAAGTAAATGTCTGGATTTACAAATAGATACTGTTTAAAGTATTTGGTTGCTTTATTCTGATATAATTTTCATATTTAAATTAGATCCGAATGGATACTGATAAAGACTTATATAATTTACTATTGGCACAACAAATACATACTCGTAGAAACTGCTATCATCAATCCTTTCGAAGTAATACGAAATATGTACCTGGAATTTCCACACGTAACATGTAGTGAACAATTTGTTACTGATCAAACATCATCACAATTATATTCGGAAAACAGCATAAATACTGTTAGAAATTGATCGCATATAATCCCATTCGAAGTGGTTAAACCTGTATTTGTAATTGCAGTTGAAAACTGATCTTTCTTTTTATCCATTCAAACAAATGAAAACACATTTAATATATTACTGAAAAAAAACATTAATACTCATAGAAACTGATCTCATAAATCCCTATTCAAACATTATAATTTGTAATCTTCAATTGCAAATCAAAACTGTTCTAACCTAATGCAGCTCGTTTCTTATAGAAACTCTTGCCATTTAACCACGCAAAGCCGCACGTTTTACATTAGATACTGTCCTCATAAATTCTCATTGAGATAGTATAAGTAAATGTCTGGATTTACAAATAGATACTGTTTAAAATATTTGGTTGCTTTATTCTGATATAATTTTCATATTTAAATTAGATCCGAATGTATACTGATAAAGACTTATATAATTTACTATTGGCACAACAAATACATACTCGTAGAAACTGCTATCATCAATCCTTTCGAAGTAATACTAAATATGTACCTGGAATTTCTGACCATATCGTAACATGTAGTGAACAATTTGTTACTGATCAAACCTCATCACAATTATATTCGGAAAACAGCATAAATACTGTTAGAAATTGATCGCGTATAATCCCATTCGAAGTGATTAAATTTGTATTTGTAATTTCAGTTGAAAACTGACCTTTCTTTTTACCCATTCAAACATATGAAAACACATTTAATATATTACTGAAAAAAAAACATTAATACTCATAGAAACTGATCTCATAAATCCCTATTCAAACATTATAATTTGCAATCTTCAATTGCAAATCAAAACTGTTCTAACCTAATGCAGCTCGTTTCTTATAGAAACACTTGCCATTTAACCACGGAAAGCCGTACGTTTTACATTAGATACTGTTCTTATAAATTCTCATTGAGATAGTATAAGTAAATGTAAAGACATATAATTTACTAGAGGAACAACAAATAGATACTCGTAGAAACTGCTCTCATCAATCCTTTTGAAGGAATACTAAATGTGTACTTGGAATTTCCGACCATATCATAACAAGTAGTGAACAATTTGTTACTGATTAAACCTCATCACAATTATATTCGGAAAACAGCATAAATACTTTTAGAAATTAATCGCATATAACCCCATTCAAAGTGATTAAACTTGTATTTGTAATTGCAGTTGAAAACTGACCTTTCTTTTTACCCATTCAAACAAATGAAAACACATTTAATATATTACTGAAAAAAAACATATTAATGTTTTTTTTCTATGAGTATTAACTCATAGAAACTGATCTCATAAATCCCTATTCAAACATTATAATTAGTAATCTTCAATTCAAGTCAAAACTGTCCTAACCTAATGCAGCTCGTTTCTTATAGAAACACTTGCCATTTAACCACGGAAAGCCGCACGTTTTACCTTAGATACTGTTCTCATAAATTCTCATTGATGTGGTATAAGTAAATGTTTGCTGCTCCATTCTGGTAGAAACTGATAGAAATTTCAGCAGCAGCTTTACTCCAGGCTCCAGTAGAGGGAGCTGTATACGTGTCGCTAATTCATATCTACTCTAATGTGACCTAAGGAACTGACGTGTGTTTGTTAAATTAAAAGTAAAGCAGTCTCTTTCACTGCCAACTCATTCATTGCTTCTAGGCTAGAACAAGAACACCCGAGGAAATAAGGACTTTGTAGTTTTTTGTGTTTACCACAATATTAGTATTTCTATTTGAAATATGCAATTTAAACTGTACATTTGTCGGCATGCATATCCAAATTAATACTAATAAAAAAGCAAAATAGAAGTTTACAATAAAAATACATCTGTAAAATATACAATTGAAACTGTACATTTGTTGACATGTATATCCACATTAATACTAATAAAAAGACAATGTTGAAATTTACAATAAAAACATGTTGATAAATGGTGTGTTATATACCATAGATACTGGAGAAAGGACGGACTGGACTCTTATGATATTACTTATAGAAAAGTTTAGAATCTCTTTAAAGTTGTATCTGTAATTCCATATGTTTACAGATATAAGGGCAAGGGTGCATTTGCAGACACTAAACTGTAGATTTGTTGATGTATATTTCTTATAAGTACTCATGAAAGGACAACATGATAATTCCAAATAGCTCATTCGGAATTACTGTTTCATAACCGATTTAAAACTTAATAAAACAGATAAAATCCTGTCCGTATAATAATAATATAACTTATAGGAACGATAAAACCGCATCACTTTTTTTTTATAAGTTCCTATGTGGAATTTTTGGCAGGAAAGAACGTACTAAAAACGTCCAGGGGACGTTTACATAGGACATTTTTTGAGATGTCTTAGGGACGTCCGCTTTCAGGGCCGTTTCTAGGGCGCTGGTGTGGAAAATCTAAAATGCCGCCTTCTACTTCAATTTTCCACTGAAATAGAGCAATCAAATTTTTGTTCCGGTTTCAAAATTAATGAGCGGAGGAGAGATGCATATCTAAATTAATACTAATAAAAAGGAAACATGGAAATTTACATTAAAAATACATCTGCAAAATATACAATTTAAATTGTACCTACATTTGTTGATATGTATGTCCCATAAAGACAATGTGGAAATTAACTATAAATGCATGTTGATAAATGGTATTACTGGATAGAAACTGGAGAAAGGGCGGACTGGAATGCTTATATTACTTATAGAAAACTGATAAAAAAGTTTAGAATCTCTTTAAAGTCCCAATTAGCAATTTTTGTTTTGTAAAGGTATTCTCCATATCACCATCACCAAATTATAAAAGCTTTAGTAAAGTAGATTGTTGATCACCACTTTTCAATTACCACTTTATATTACTTATAGAGCTTAAATGGAGCACTCTATAAAGGTTACCGTTACCGTTGTTTAGTAACCTCTAAGCCTTATAGCAAAAACTAGTAGAAATATAACTATTACTCCTGTATAACTTCCTTATGTACTTTTCAAAACCTTCATAAAGTAATGGAAATATTTTCGCAACCATCATACACAATCTTTACAATAGTAAACTTCTTGCTTGCTCTTTCTTTCAGCAGAAATCTCGTTTTCTTTCTTTTGGGTGATGATGTTGAGTTTATTATATCTTCTCCAAGGGCGGATCTGGACCTTGAGCTGGGGGGGGGGGGAACACTGAACCCAAAATTTTTTGATGAGAGGGGGGGGAATCCGAAAAAAAAATTTTTCATACCAAAATTTTTTTGAAGAGCGGGGGGGGGGGAGAAACACGAAAAAAAAATTTTTTCGTCCCAAAATTTTTCTGAAGAGCGGGGGAGAATAACAAAAATCATAACATTTTAAAACAAAAGTTGATGGCTTACAAAATCTTGGAGGGGGGGGGTAATTACCCCGTTACCCCCCCCCCCCATAAATCCGCACTTGATCTTCTCTTCTTACAGTATGGAAGCTTTTCTTTTGCATATGTAGTAAATATGAACATCAATTAAACATATGTATGTGTAAAGACTTTTAGTGACAAATTTATCTGTTGAAATTTTACTGCCACGGTCTCTGGACTGTAAAATTGACATTTGTACCTCGAGAAAATAGACGCGCCACCGAAATAACAGATATTATATAAATATTTTTAACTAATAATTATACTTTTTTTAATTTTTGACAACATTTAGATCTTCGTAAATAACATTGCACTTTTTAATTTGTATTCCCACATAGCACGGGACGTCCTATGTATATGCAAAAAATGTACATAATATGCAAAAGTATGTCTTTTGTACATCTTGAAGATACCAGGTATGTACACGTATTGATGTCCATGGTGTACATGTACCAGCGACATACATGTAATGGGCATTCCAACGATGTACATTCTTACGATATCCCTTGATGCATGTCGCAGGATATCCTTGCATGGACGTACCTACCACATACATAACTGTACATATACTAGTACACACCACATATGTTATATTAATGAAAAATACCGTTTCATACGAAGGGTCAACCGCGAAGGAAATCTGGTCTACACCTAGTAGGAAGTCCGAGGAAGTCCCAAGGAAATCCGAGGAAGTCCGGGGAAGTCCGAGGAAGTCCGGGGAAGTCCGAGGAAGTCCGGGGAAGTCCGAGGAAGTCCGAGGAAGTCTGAGGAAATCCCAGGAAATCTTAGGAAATCTGAAGGAAATCCGAGGAAGTCCGAGGAAATCTCAGGAAATCTTGCTTTCAATGAATTTTTTTTTCTCCAAAACTATGGGCCTTAGACATGTTATATAAGGTTTCTTTGTTTGTCTAGTTGTTCCCCAGTTGTTTTTAGTATTTATGTTAAGTTTCTTTAAATTTTTAATATTTATATACAGTGTGGCCCATTTCAAGTGGAAACACCTTCGTAACTCAGTTATTGATCATCCAATTTCAACCAAATTTGGATTGGTATCAAAGATTTTTAATATTTCTTTTTCAGTAAAACAAAACTTATTTCAGTCAGTGGCGTGCATTTTTATTAAGAAAAAAGGGTCGATTTTTCGAGAAATCATATTAGGCATTTTTTTTGTTGAAAAACTGATGCAATATTATTGATCAGCATAATTATTATTATAATAATAATTATTATAGAAGCGTAATTAAATTTTGTACATTGTATTCCTGTATAGAATAATAATAATATAATAATTTTTCTTTTTATATAATTTTTCATAAAAATGCATAATTTTGACTCATAATCTAAAAAAAGGCGCAAAAGCCTATATGTATATTTCTTTCGCGCCTTCTAGCGGCGAAACTAAAAAAAAAGTAGAGACAAAATTTACGAAAATTTTATGCTCTACAACTTTGCTCTCTTGATATTTTTCACCAAAATCTCGATCAAAGTGCATAGTTTTTCCTCAAAATAGATAAAAAAGCGAAAAAACGCTAAAATTCATATATATGTATATATTTCCAAAAAACCACCCTTTTTTAGAACTGCGGGGGGTGAAAATCATGTTTAGACAACCCAAATACTTCACTTCTTACAAGTCTCATAACTGTGGGAAGACCTTCCATAAAACAGCGATTTTTTGACTAATTTGAAGGGACTAAATAAGTGGTAGGTAAAGTGGGGCAAGTGGACACCGGTTTTTGGACAGTTGACATTTCTTGACAATTGTGGGCCTTATGCTTTATCATTTAGTTGTCATATTTTGAGTATTTTTTTGTTGGTACATTGGGCGAACAAATCTATAAATAAATAAACCCTAATCAACGGCTAACGCACTACAACCACACTTTAAAAAAAAATGACAGGAGGGCACACCTGAATTTCGGGGCAAGTGCGTATTTGACTGTTAAAGAATCATGAAATCTACTGAAATTGTTAGGAGGCAAGATCGTTTTAATTACAATTTTGTACTATTTTTTGCACTTTGCAGATTTAAAATTAATTGATTTGTTCAAAAGTTACAAACTATATTGTACGAGGAATCGAAAAATATTTCATTAAACATTCTCAATAAACTGAAAATATTATATTTATATTTCAAATAACAGAAACATAAAGTCCATAATACATTCTCATGTGATTAAGTAAGGTTAATATTAAATTTATGGAAGTCAAAGTCGAAAGTCCAAGCATCTCCAGGACGATCTAATTTTGGGCAAAACCTTAATATTATCTATGTTAGTTATATTATCTACATCTTCCAATTCTGGCCAAAAAAATTTGCCGTGATTATATTTTGTGAATTTTACGGTCCATTCAGCGTTACTAATTTTGTTGGTAACCTGAAAATGATAAAAATCAGTACGACATTGATACTTAAATAGTTAAATGAAGCAATATCTGTCCTACATAATGTCATGTTGTTTTCTTGGTGCTATATTTGACAATTATCCATTTGTCTATGTATGTTCCTGTGCTTGATTGTTCATGATTTTCATCTTCGGAAACTTCATTCATCATCAGTGTCAACGTAAGAAGGTTCTTCTTCATCACTTGATGAACTAGCCGGTGGCGTCATGGTTTTCTTAGTCTGTCTTGGTTTTTTTGAAGTTCTCTTCTTCTTTGAATCTTTCTTCATCTTATTCAAAGCTTTTTCCTTCTTCTTTGAAGCTTTCTCTTTCTCTATTTCTTACATTCTGGCCACAACTTCCGGTGACGTAATGACTTCAGCACTAGGAGCAATTCCTGTTTTTTTTTTAGCTAGGGGTTGTTTTGTTTACCTAATTGTCTGCAGAAGATCTTCAAAGGATACTTGCAGAGAGTAAGAAGTTGATGGAACAGGATTAGGTGGTTGTTTAAATCTTCTAGCAGTTGTCCAGCTTGTGCATTTGGCTGCCTATAATCGAGAGGAGGTTGTTGTTCATTTAAAACAACTAATAGTTGTTCACCGTCTGTATTTGGCTGCACATGTTCGGGGGCTGGCTGGCTGTTCATTTAAATTGACTAACGGCTGCTCACCTTCTGCATTTGGTTGGCCATGATCGTAAAAAGATGGTTGCGGGTTGATGACTGCCTTCTGCTGTTTCCAACGTAATAACGCAGAAGGTTCGAATTTATCTTTTGGAATTACTTCATCATTGAAAGGTACCATACTTGCTTTCTTAAAGCCACTAATAATTGCATCAATCTTCAAATATCTGCAAGTTTCTGCCACCATACTAGAAAACTGCATCTTTGTAACTTTATACCTCGCATTCTTACGTTGTCAGGATACCAATTTAGCATCCCACATATCCTTTAGAGGCTTAAATACTGCCAAGTCAAGTGGCTGTAACAAATGACTTGTATGCGGGGATAGTTTTAAGACGGTAATTTGTTCCCTGACTGCAAGTTCTATGATATTGGTAGTCACATGAGTGTTATGGCCATCCTAGATTATTAGAACTGGACGACTGTCACCAAGAGCAGAAATCAAACTTTTTTCAAAGTAGTTACAGAATATGTCCAGCCATTGGAGGAGGCAGCATAGACTTTCCTGAAAATATTTCTGTTTTAGGAATCCACTCATTTCAGATATTTTTGGCTTTAAATATTATCAGTGGTGGACAGTGGCGGCTGGTAAAATTTTAATAATTTTTTTCTCGTCTGTGGCGCATGGGACCCATATGAAATATGGGAACTAACATCTACTTCTCTAACTTGAAAAAGCATTTGCGAAATTTTTTTTCAAAATTCGGTTGCCCCCCCCCCCCCCCAGGTCTAGGGACTCCTGTTTTTTTGCCATATACATTTTACTTTTCATAAAAATACAACAATAGGTTTTGGAGTTTATGAAAATATTTTCATTATTAACTGAAATACAATGAACTGAAAGTAATTTACAATTTATCAAATTATAAAAGGACCCCGGAACAAAACCCATGAAAATGTTGATTCGGTGGAATCGGCTAAAATTTTGGTATTTTGTAGTTCAAGTCATGCTGATAAAAAGTTCTTATCACGTCAAGTCAATCCTACGGACAGTTTTTGAGATACAGCTTGTCAAAGTTAGGTATTTGCGTCATTTTAGACATTCAAGAACTTTTCACTCTTAAACTATTAATTTTAGCAAAAAATTGCAAGTGTCGAAATATTTTTGTTCAAGTCCAATAAAGCTGAAGAATTTTGTTTCAGAATTTTTTTATCAATTTTTAGGTTAGGTAAAATATATATATCATATTTCGGCATGCTTCGGTGGGATTGGCTGAAACTTTGCTATTTTGTAGTTAAAGCCATGCTGATCAAAAATTCTTATTGCACTGAATTCTTATCCACAAACTCCTACAGTTACAGTAACTGTAGGAGGCTGTGGTCTATCCTATGAGAAATAACGGGTAATCTATATGTATGTGTTTATGAATGGCTTCCAGCGCATTTGTGTGCTGCGTGCATGTGTTTGTGTGTATGTATGTGCCAGTGTATACAGGGTTATACGGAAATATCGATGACAAACTTCTGGTGCAGATTATACATGCAAAAATAGGTTCGCAAATACCTTGAGCTACGGCCCTTTGAAAATGGCACCCAAAAACTGATTATTATTTTATATTTCAGAAACCTATTGATTTACAGGGACGCGACTTTATACGCATATTGAACAATAATACAAGCCTATTTTTACATTATTTTAAAAAAATATTTTTTACCGTAGGTGGGTGGTATTGAGGGGGCTGTCGATATTTTGCATTAAAAAACAACAAAAAGTAAAAATAAACAGATAGAAAGTGAAACCAAAAAAATGGGATCACCCTGGTTGGCAATGCGAACGCCTCTCATAAGAAACATAGTGCCAATAAGAGAAGATTCTTTGATAAAAATAATCACACACACACACACACACGCACGGACTTACCCAAACACGCTGGAAGCCATTCATAAAGACGTACATATAGATTACCCGTTACCTCGTTGTTAGGATCTTCAGGTACTCCTGGAGTGAAAACCACTCATAGGATAGACTCAGTGCAATAGGAATTTTTGATCAGCATGACTAACTACAAAATAGCAACGTTTCAACCAATCCCACCGAAGCATGCCGAAATATGACATATATTTATTTTACCTAAAAATTGATAAAAAAATCTGAAACAAAATTCTTCAGCTTTATTGGACTTGAACAAAAATATTTTGACCCTTTCAATTTTTTGCTAAAATTAATAGTTTAAGAGTAAAAAGTTCTTGAATGTCTAAAATGACGCAAATTACCTAACTTTGACAAGCTGTATCTCAAAAACTGTCCATAGGATTGACTTGATGTGCTAAGAACTTTTTACCAGCATGACTTGAACTACAAAATACCAAAATTTTAGCCGATTCGACCGAATGAACATTTTCATGGGTTTTGTTCCGGGGTCCTTTCAATTCGTTGTATCTACTATATATCACAAAAATTATTTTGAAAGTGATTTTTTATTTTTAAATAAATTTAATATAATAGAAAAACAAATAGCATATATTTGAAATGGATATCAATGAATTCAGAAAAAAATCTATAATATATTGAACACTATGAGCCACCACCTTCCCAGTTGAAAAAAAAGTTTTCGATAACAAAGTGATTTGTTCAATTTTGGAGGCTTCATAAATATTTATTAATGAAATTAAAGGAAATATTATATTTTTCCCACCTGCCGTAGAACAACATTTGGTATTCCAAAGCACTCTAGAAGAATGTCTCAACACGCTTAAAGAAAACTGAACATCGACTTAAAAATTCGCGAAAATCTCATGGAATACTCAGAATGTTGTCTTGATATGTAATATATATAGGTTGTTCCATTTAAAAATCGAAAGTTGCGGTCATTTCCGGGTAAACCGGAAATGGTCTCATACCGTTTTTTATGTCCAAAAATCCATGTTTACAGGTAGTTTATGCATCTCAAATTTCAAATGGATTAGTTAAAAAATAAAGGAAATATAGGGGGTGGGGGGACCCACTCGCCTGTGGCACCCGGTATAATGCGTTGAAATATGATTCTCGAAAGGTACATATTACAGACATTCCATTTTTGAAGTAATGTGTGATGATACAGTGTCTAAAGTTTTGCCTTGCAATAAAGATCGTGTGTTCGAATCCCAGACCGGTTGGATGTTTTTTCTTCAGTTTTTTTTTATATATATATTTTCTTTCACAAGCGAGTTCACAAAAAAGTTTAGGAAATTTAGGATGTCCAAAAACTAACATTATTTACAAGAAAACTGAGGAGAGTATCCTATAGAATGTGTAACAATGATATAAAAAGCTCAATAAATCGGCGAAGAGTATAACGCTTCCACTAGTTTACATTTGGGGTGTCTATTAGTTTTTTACTTGCATTAAAACCCTCAACCGAACTACACCTAAAATATAAATAATGGAAAAAAATTGATAATATTAATTAATTTCTCTGACAAAGGTGAGAATAAACCAAAACATTAGGAAACAGTAATTTTGTAATTTGCATTTAAAAAGTTCGAAAATCTCAGGATCGCATCAAGTTAATTTGATATCAACGGCCAAGAACATAAAAACATCTATATTGGCTTATAACGACCTATTCTGTCTTACACGTTCCACATTCACTATAACAACGTTTCGAGCAACATTTCCCGACAAACCGTCTCGATAGTAATAAATAAACCAGAGAAAATCGGTTCCGAGATCGGTTCGATTAGTAGTAATAATAATAATCGAGATAATAATCAAATTTAATATTATAGAGGTAATAATAGAATTTTTATATTTAAAGTCGTATTTAAATATAATTTTTTTTATTGAATTGATAATCATTTAAGTTAAAAATGAGGTTAAAAATATTATTATGTTAATAATATTTTTTTTATATTTTATAAATTAGTTTTAATTAATTTAAAGGTAAATTTAATAAATATTCAATTATAATATATATTTATGAAATTTTTAAACCTAATAAAATTAATTATGTCATTAAGAAAATTGATTATAAAAACCGCTGCCCAAGGAATCACTAATTCCACATCCAGATTTTCTATCCAAGTCTCTCATAACGAAAAAATTTTGTATGTGGAAATAATTGTTTATGGAACTTTAATAATATAATATTTGAAATCCTCTACCCCAAAAAACCATGAAATGATACCACACATCGGTAGTGAGGTGGGGGTGGTGCTAGGGGGTAGTGGGGGTGGATGAAGTAAAAAAATATTTTGAGGTTTTAGGTTGTTGTACACAGTACACACACTAAATCACAATCTTTTCCCCCTTTTAATAATGGGGTGGGGGTGGTAATGGGGGTGGCTAATGCCAAAAATTTTTTGAGACCTTAGCTTCTCTTGTATATACTAAATATGGACTCTTACCTGCTTCATTTACCTATTTATCCTCATTTATCTTATTTATCCTCATTTACCCCAATTTACCCCCCAACCCTTCGACGGAACAAGATGAAAATATAATCTAGTTCCAGATTTAGTTAAAATACATACGTGTACCAAATTTCAAGTCAATATCTTAAACGGTTCCAGAGTAAACGTGCGCACAAAAAAAAATTACAGATAGACCGACAGAAGACCGACAGACAGACAGACATTTTTTTTCACTCAAACTTAAAAACTCGACGTTTCATGACATTCTAAGCCTATTTGGACAATAAAATTTTTAAAAAATTTTTTTGTCGGTACTGTATACTTCCACTGGACGTGAAAGTAAATCGAAAAAAGGAACTTTGGAAGAAATCTGGGAATATCAAAGAAATCCAAGGAAATCCCAGGAAATCCGAGGAAATCTGGAGGAAATCCGAGGAAGTCCCAGGAAGTCCCAGGAAGTCCCAGGAAGACCGAGGAAGTCCCGGGAAGTCCCAGGAAATCTTAGGAAATCTGAAGGAAGTCCCAGGAAATCCGAGGAAATCCCAGGAAGTCTGGAGGAAGTCCGAGGAAATCTGTGTAATCTTCGTCAAAGAGGAAGTCTGGTGTACAAAATTTTGGGCGCGGTTGACCCCTCGCGTTTCATATGAAAAAGAAAAATTATAAGCGTATATACATAGGTAGTTCATACATATATATATATATATATATATATATATATATGTACGTCCCACGGATATGTGTGGGACCTGTCAGAGCGGGACAAACGGATATACTATGTACGACGTACACAATGCTATTTATGTGCGCCCCTACGATATCCATGTGAGTACATCATTGGTATATACATAGGATGTCCTTATCCCAGACAGCACTCGATAGCCTTAGGACAACCACTGGCCATACTTGGAGGATAAGCGGGACGTCCTGGGGACGTCCTAAACTGGGTTAATCCCGATTTCGGACCTCCTGTGGATATCCTTTTGGTGCAAATCGGGTTTGCCCACGGATGTCTTCAATGGGATAGCTCATGGCCGTCCATAGGGAGAAAAAGGGACCAATTTGGGTTAAAATCGGGATAACCTACAGATGTCCACAATAGGTTAGCCCGTGGTTGTCCATAGGAAGAAAAAGAGACCAATTTAGGTTAAAATCTGGACAACCACAGACATCCACACATGGTTGCATCTGGTTACGCATAGTATTTACACAAGATCAAAATTGATCTTGTGTAAAATCGTGATTACTGTAGACAATTTCAAATTTAAGGTATACTCTCCCTCCTTGCGTAATAAATACATCTCTTATTGTAAAAAAATTAACTCTCGTAAAAGAGGAATTTGCAAGATATGTGCATTTCCTGTGTAGTAGATAGATTACCCAACCTGTAGTTTCAGGCTTACTAGGTGAGTATCGCAACAGAAGTAATTTGCACCTTGCAAGGAGAGCCATCTAACATGAATTATTGAAACTAGCGCTAAGAACGAGCTAAACAATATCCTCATTTTGGCTGTTATTTGGGCCATATTTTATAATGTCTTCCGTCAATAAAATTAATTCGTCACAATGAAAGTATAATGCAAATATAAAGTACAAAAAATTCTAATTTGTACTTTAGATGAATTTATCAATTATCATAAATTTGGGACCTACATTAGCCCAGCAAGTTGACCTATGGATGGCCTTAGAGACAGCCTTTGGTTATCCCTATATAGGTTTTAAATAACCCTAAAAAGGCTATCGTATAGATAGTCATATAGGTTATCCAATGGATATCCCTATTCTGGCTGTTATTTGGACCATATTTTATAAGTAATGACTTCCATCAATAAAATGCATTCGTCACAATGAAAATATAATGCAAATAAAAACTAAATAAAAAAATTTTCATTTGTACCTTAGATGAATTTATCAATTATCATGAATTTGGGACCTACATTAGCCCAACAAGTTGATCTAAGGATGGCCCTAGGGACAGCCTTTGGTTATCCCTATATAGGTTTTAAATAGGACATCAATAACCCTATAGGCTATCCTATAGATAGTCATGTAGGTTATCCAATGGATATCCCTGTTTTGGCTGTTATTAGGACCAAAGGATAACCAGTGGACTTCCTATTGACATCCCAAATGAACAATCCATTTATCGGATATACGGGATCATTCTAGGATATCCCGTGGCCATCCTGTGCTGTGTGGGATGCTATGTGAGAGGGGCCGCGACGCTCAATGTCGCTATAAAGTGATAAGTGCAATTCATAGGCACCACATATGTATATGAAAATAATGTACATAACACATCCATAGTAAATACATAAACATGTGCATTAGAACGTATTATGGACATCAAATGAACCAATTATGAATATACAATTATACATATAATGTACATGTGTACTTCATGCAGGCTACAAGCGTATATACATAGGTAGTTCATACGTATACATATGTACGTCCCACGGATATGTGTAGAACCTGTCATAGCGGGACAAACGAATATACTATGTACGTACATACAACGTACACAATGCTATTTATGTACGTCCCTATGATGTTCATTATCCATGTGTGTATATCATCGGTACATACATAGGATGTCCTTGTGCTATGTGGGATTACATATTTATATTTACCTATTTTTAAAAAGGCATTATTTGCTGAGCATATGGAATTTTAGACTGGTTTTTCATTAGTTCTCTCAAGAATCTTAATATATCAATATGGCGTCTAATGAATAAGGCATAAAAATATGACGCCCTAACTGAAAATACTAAAAGGCTGTTATACAACTGATTAAGTAACTCCTGGCATTCGTATAAATAGTTTAGTTAGAGGTTAAAATCTCACATTCCAGGGTTGGGTTTCGTATACTATTGGTTTTAAATTAAATTAAATTTTAAAGGAAATTTAATTATCGATATAAAGTATAAGGATGATATAATATATGCATATAACAAAAATAAATAATATCTAAAATAAATAGGTACCTACATTTTCCAATATAAAAGCTGCGACTTGAAATTGTCTGCCAACTGCTTTTTTAACTAGATAAATGTAAGTAAGAAACCTTTGCAGTATGAATACATACTGTAATAGCATTTGAAATTGTAGCATATCTGGTGGCATAGTTTCTTGATTTTCTCCACCATATACAACTTAAAACTTCTTGGGCTATATTTTCGACAACTAAAAGATATTTACATTCTGTAAAAAGTGTATTCACTAGAATATATAAAAGTGACTTCAGTTTTGAGTAAAAGCGACTTCTTCACGAATTGAGACATAAATGGCATTGTGACGCAAAGAAATTTTTCTTTGTAGGAGAAGTGGTGCATATGTTGTGGTATTACATAATATATATTTATTATACAAGAAATTTTCAAAATCTCATTAGTACGAGAGAATGGCCCCTGCATATATATTTTTGAACACCTGTGGAAATCTTGAATCATCTGCTTTATACACACAATTTTTAGTTATTTTCTAATCATAATATGTTCAAAGCACTTTGATTGTCTTCTCCATATACAGATTTTTGATTACCTGTATCCTAGTTTTAAAAACAAAGGCTGCCAAAGTTGAATATTTTTTGTAGAAATGTCCATATATTTTATTAAGTAATAATAAAATTAATCAAATCCGCCCCTGAAATTTCCGTGGTCATCATCATCATCACTACTGGTGATGACTTAGCAGTTTAACAGATTATGAATTATACATGGCTGTTTCTTTACTGCGCATGATGGGAACTGTTCTAGATTCGTTCTTGTTAGAACCAAAACATAACAGGCTTGTTTTGGTTTTCAGAAATAGCAGTCAGAGACAGTCCTCGGATGTCAGGCACATGCGCAGTTAGCAAAAGGTGGTCACCTTTTAATAACTGCGCATGCGCCTGAAATTCGAGGACTGTTTCTGACTGTTATTTCTCAAAACTAAAACAAACCTAACAACGACAAAACTAATAAAACCTTTAAATTTACCCGAGTTTGCGCAATATCGCCGATGTCCAAATCATAACCTCAACATATCGTTTCATTTGGAGTGTAAATATTCTAAATTCTGGTATTTCCATTTAAAGTTTAAAGTTATTAAAACGATGTCTTTTAAACTAGTACAAACCCAAGAGCCAGGACATAAATTATCTATACTCACTGTTGTTGCAGCTGCATGGGAAAACAGTGGTTCATTATCTCGGCACATATTTGTTTCTTGTACATTAGTATCATTCATAGTATCATTCTCAATGATTCTATTGCATTATTGTTAACTGGCTGCAAATTTAGTGAGGGCATGGGACATAAGATTTTATGCAAATTTCTTTTGATTTTTCGACGGAAAGTGCCACTGGATTTAACTTTTTTCCAGTTTAATTTTTCCATTTTACACAGAAAGCAATAAAGCTCACAGATTTTTTGACACTAGCTATATTTATGTATATGCCATACCCCATATTTACAGCAAAGTACCAAATAGTAATATAGTGTTTCTGAAAATTTTGAATGGTTTTGTAAAAGCAACTGTAGTTACAAGTTACAGACAAAATTAAAATTGATGTTTTATTGTAGTGTTTTTAAGTTCTATTTCTCCTCAAGTTATATAAAACTTTCTGCCGTGATTGTAGGATCAGGAAGTTTTATAATCATTGTAGCAATTGCCTATACCCAGATAGCACAGAGATGTCTTTAAGATCTCTTAAAGACGCCTTCCTTAAACGTTCACTACGTCTTAAAGACGTCTATTTACGCCTTACAAGCGTCTTATTTAGGTCTTATGTTAAAAATCCAGACGTCTTACAGACGTCTTTTCGAGGTCCATTGTTGGTCAAAAACAGACCTAAAATTGCAAAAAAAAATTACATTTGCATATCGGTTTTATAAGCAACTGTTACCTTTATAAAAACCAAATAAAACTTTTTTTGCTATTATTTTAACGCGGAATCAGTAGGGATCGAACCGCAGACCTATTGACTCGTAAGTGAACTCTTTAACTTCGCGGCCACTGAGCGGTTATGATTAATGACAAATTACTACAAATACACAAACAAAATTCACTACACATTTTACAGAAATATCTGTCAAACATAAAGAAAAACATTGTAAAATTGAAAAAACAGTTTTGCTAACATTTTTTTGCTTCTATTGGACAATACTAACATTGACATCGTAATTATGACGTCTTTAAAACGTCTTTAAGACGTTGAAATCAGACATCTTAATGACGTCTAAGGAAAGACGTCTTCAAGACATCTTTATAAGGAATAAGACGTTAAGACCTAAATAAGACTTAATATGAACGTCTTAAAGACGTCTTGTGCTGTCTGGGTATATTAACTGAACACTATTAGTTTTATAAATTTGTTACTGCAACTTTTATAAAACCTCTTTATATAAACAATAGTAACAGTTACTAAAAGTTATATAAGTCTGTGGTGGAAATATTTCCGTTGCTATTTTATGAAACCTAAGGCCCTAACATCTTTTAGTAATTTTAAACACCTCCTATAGAACTTGGCAACCATTTAGTAATCTTACAGACCACAAAAATAAACTCACAACCTTAATAATCCACTTACGAAAATAGTCAGTTACTTCAGGGGAGAAAAATTGTTTATTGAGGTTGTAACTGAAATTTCATATGGTTACAAATATCCCAAACAGCACAAGTACATCCAATGGACGTAAAATGTACATACTTTTGGACTATATTTGGACATAATGTATGTACAGTCGATGTTCGATTTTGTTCCAATTTTGGTACAACAGACGTCCAATGGACGTCCCGGTGTAACAACTTTGGACGAATATTGGACGTATGTACGTATTTTGAACATCCAGTGGATGTACAAGTACCAACATACGTCCAATATTCGTCCAAAGTTGTTACACCGGGACGTCCATTGGACGTCTATTGTACCAAAATTGGAACAAAATCGAACATCGACTGTACATACATTATGTCCAAATATAGTCCAAAAGTATGTACATTTTACGTCCATTGGATGTACTTGTGCTGTTTGGGATATTTGTAACCATATGAAATTTCAGTTACAACCTCAATAAACAATTTTCCTCCCCTGAAGTAACTGACTATTTTCGTAAGTGGATCATTAAGGTTGTGAGTTTATATTTGTGGTCTGTATGATTACTAAATGGTTGCCAAGTTCTATAGGAGGTGTTTAAAATTACTAAAAGATGTTAGGGCCTTAGGTTTCATAAAATAGCAACGGAAATATTTCCACCACAGACTTATATAACTTTTAGTAACTGTTACTATTGTTTATATAAAGAGGTTTTATAAAAGTTGCAGTAACAAATTTATAAAACTAATAGTGTTCAGTTCCTATACCCAGACAGCACAAGACGTCTTTAAGACGTTCATATTAAGTCTTATTTAGGTCTTAACGTCTTATTCCTTATAAGACGTCTTGAAGACGTCTTTCCTTAGACGTCATTAAGATGTCTGATTTCTACGTCTTAAAGACGTTTTAAAGACGTCATAATTACGATGTCAATGTTAGTATTGTCCAATAGAAGCAAAAAAATGTTAGCAAAACTGTTTTTTTCAATTTTACAATGTTTTTCTTTATGTTTGACAGATATTTCTGTAAAATGTGTAGTGTATTTTGTTTGTGTATTTGTAGTAATTTGTCATTAATCATAACCGCTCAGTGGCCGCGAAGTTAAAGAGTTCACTTACGAGTCAATAGGTCTGCGGTTCGATCCCTACTGATTCCGCGTTAAAATAATAGCAAAAAAAGTTTTATTTGGTTTTTATAAAGGTAACAGTTGCTTATAAAACCGATATGCAAATGTAATTTTTTTTTTCAATTTTAGGTCTGTTTTTGACCAACAATGGACCTCGAAAAGACGTCTGTAAGACGTCTGGATTTTTAACATAAGACCTAAATAAGACGCTTGTAAGGCGTAAATGGACGTCTTTAAGACGTAGTGAACGTTTAAGGAAGGCGTCTTTAAGAGATCTTAAAGACATCTCTGTGCTATCTGGGTATAGGCAATTGCTACAATGATTATAAAACTTCCTGATCCTACAATCACGGCAGAAAGTTTTATATAACTTGAGGAGAAATAGAACTTAAAAACACTACAATAAAACATCAATTTTAATTTTGTCTGTAACTTGTAACTACAGTTGCTTTTACAAAACCATTCAAAATTTTCAGAAACACTATATTACTATTTGGTACTTTGCTGTAAATATGGGATATGGCATATACATAAATATAGCTAGTGTCAAAAAATCTGTGAGCTTTATTGCTTTCTGTGTAAAATGGAAAAATTAAAGTGGAAAAAAGTTAAATCCAGTGGCACTTTCCGTCGAAAAATCAAAAGAAATTTGCGTAAAATCTTATGTCCCATGCCCTCACTAAATTTGCAGCCAGTTAACAATAATGCAATAGAATCATTGAGAATGATACTATGAATGATACTAATGTACAAGAAACAAATATGTGCCGAGATAATGAACCACTGTTTTCCCATGCAGCTGCAACAACAGTGAGTATAGATAATTTATGTCCTGGCTCTTGGGTTTGTACTAGTTTAAAAGACATCGTTTTAATAACTTTAAACTTTAAATGGAAATACCAGAATTTAGAATATTTACACTCCAAATGAAACGAAATGTTGAGGTTATGATTTGGACATCGGCGATATTGCGCAAACTCGGGTAAATTTAAAGGTTTTATTAGTTTTGTCGTTGTTAGGTTTGTTTTAGTTTTGAGAAATAACAGTCAGAAACAGTCCTCGAATGTCAGGCGCATGCGCAGTTATTAAAAGGTGACCACCTTTTGCTAACTGCGCATGTGCCTGACATCCGAGGACTGTCTCTGACTGCTATTTCTGAAAACCAAAACAAGCCTGTTATGTTTTGGTTCTAACAAGAACGAATCTAGAACAGTTCCCATCATGCGCAGTAAAGAAACAGCCATGTATAATTCATAATCTGTTAAACTGCTAAGTCATCACCAGTAGTGATGATGATGATGATGACCACGGAAATTTCAGGGGCGGATTTGATTAATTTTATTATTACTTAATAAAATATATGGACATTTCTACAAAAAACATTCAACTTTGGCAGCCTTTGTTTTTAAAACTAGGATACAGGTAATCAAAAATCTGTATATGGAGAAGACAATCAAAGTGCTTTGAACATATTATGATTAGAAAATAACTAAAAATTGTGTGTATAAAGCAGATGATTCAAGATTTCCACAGGTGTTCAAAAATATATATGCAGGGGCCATTCTCTCGTACTAATGAGATTTTGAAAATTTCTTGTATAATAAATATATATTATGTAATACCACAACATATGCACCACTTCTCCTACAAAGAAAAATTTCTTTGCGTCACAATGCCATTTATGTCTCAATTCGTGAAGAAGTCGCTTTTACTCAAAACTGAAGTCACTTTTATATATTCTAGTGAATACACTTTTTACAGAATGTAAATATCTTTTAGTTGTCGAAAATATAGTCCAAGAAGTTTTAAGTTGTATATGGTGGAGAAAATCAAGAAACTATGCCACCAGATATGCTACAATTTCAAATGCTATTACAGTATGTATTCATACTGCAAAGGTTTCTTACTTACATTTATCTAGTTAAAAAAGCAGTTGGCAGACAATTTCAAGTCGCAGCTTTTATATTGGAAAATGTAGGTACCTATTTATTTTAGATATTATTTATTTTTGTTATATGCATATATTATATCATCCTTATACTTTATATCGATAATTAAATTTCCTTTAAAATTTAATTTAATTTAAAACCAATAGTATACGAAACCCATCCCTGGAATGTGAGATTTTAACCTCTAACTAAACTATTTATACGAATGCCAGGAGTTACTTAATCAGTTGTATAACAGCCTTTTAGTATTTTCAGTTAGGGCGTCATATTTTTATGCCTTATTCATTAGACGCCATATTGATATATTAAGATTATTGAGAGAACTAATGAAAAACCAGTCTAAAATTCAATATGCTCAGCAAATAATGCCTTTTTAAAAATAGGTAAATATAAATATGTAATCCCACATAGCACAAGGACATCCTATGTATGTACCGATGATATACACACATGGATAATGAACATCATAGGTCTATGTCACTTCAACAATTCAATTTAGTTAATTTAATATCTGTCTCTCTGAAAACTATCTGACAACTGGCGGTTCAACAATCAATGCTTATGTGTCACCCCGGCTTTCAGTTGACGCAACGTTTATCAAATAAAATTGAAAATGACGCGATGCAAAACAATTAATTAAGTTCGTGACGTCTTTACGGTAAATAATAAGTTGCTTAACGCAGAAACCATACAAGCTTATGATAGGAGAAGTCTCACTCGAACTATGTCGGGCTCTATGCCGAGTGTAAGACTATGCGCTATCTAGCCGGTATTATTTATGCGATGTCACAATATTATTTAAGGTTAAGAAGTCATGAACCTTTTCAGTTTGTCTCTGAGAAGAGAATGACTGAAATGAGCTCCTGCGGCGCTTTATATAGTAAATGGTTGCTAGGTCCAGAACATTTTCCTTAGTTACGAAATATCAAAGTTACTATAGATACGGGGAAGAGTTTGTTCGTAACGATGAATCCAAGTAAACGACGTTAGTATGTGTTAACCGATTTGGGAACACGATCGGTTGACAATTAAAAGAAATAATTCATCGTTACATACCCCCTCTCCTTTAGTAAAAAAAAAAACATTTTTTTTTTTTTTGGGAGATTAAGAATCCCAACAACAAGAAAAAAAAACACGAACTACATTATCGAATAGCTGGTATGGTAATCCATTTTCCAGGCCTGATCCTAAGTCTAAATCTCTTTTTTTTGTTGATCCCTTCCGGCCTTAAACTTTGTAAATTAATTCTGAACGGCGGCAGTGGCTCCTCCTGTTCTCGTCGTGCTACGTGTACTGGATCGATTACTGGTTCACCGAACCATTCGGTACACTGCTCTTGGAACTTCTTCCATCTGTCCTCTTGACCCGGATCTCTATACAGCTTCTCGGATGCTCCCTTTCGTTCCACTCTCGGCACTACTGGGCTTTCCCCAAACAGTCTTTCGAATGTCTCATTTATATCTCTCCTCGGTGTCATTGGACTTTCTCCGAATAATTTTCTGATCGTGACTTGGATTTGCGTCATTGTTCTAAGTAAAGAGAGAAAAAGAAAATTAATTAATGTGCTAGCTTAAGATCTTTTACATGAATATTTTTGACTATTAGGCCAGAACTGTCTTGTAAATCCATAATTACTGTTGATACTACCTTTATGATCCAAAAAGGTCCAATAAACTTCGGTGCCAACTTGGAAGAAAATCCTTGAGCCCCGCGAGACAATGAATGATGACGTTTCATTACTTTGTCCCCTACTTTAAAGCAATAATCTTTTCGTTTCAGATTATAATAACGACTTTGCGCCTCAAAAGCCCTTTGTAAATTCATTTGAACTAAATCGTATGTTTCTCGTAGACATCGTAACTTATTCACTTGTCGATTAACTTCTCGTCTAGTGAGAACTTCACTCGGCACTTGATCATCGTTTTTAGAGTTATTTCTGTAGAATCCACTAGGTAATTCGAGTTCTCGACCGAAGTTCAAGAAAGCGGGAGAAACTCCTGTCGAATCGTGTGTGGACGTATTGATAGCGAACATAAGTTCGTTAAGATATCTATCCCATCTTCTGTGATTCGATTCACAATATTGTGCGATTATAGTTTTAATCACTCTGTTGGTTTTTTCTACTGGGTTATTTTGAGGTGAATAAATCGGAGCAAACCTTTGTTTGATCCCGTTTTTAGACACGAAGTTTTGGAAAATATCGCTATAAAATTGGGCAGCGTTGTCGGTAATTACCATACGAGGACATCCGAACCTAGTGATTATCCTTTCTTTTATTATCGGCACTATTAGTTTCGAAGTAGCTCTTCTTATAGGTTGGACTTCTACCCATTTCGTAAAACGGTCTTGCATAACCAACAAATAATTAAAGCCTTTGGAGGATGTAGGTAACGGTCCTATCATATCGATACAGACCGTATCCCAGGGTCCGTTTATATGAGAACATCGCATCTTACCAGATGCTTGTTGATGACTAACTTTATATTTTTGACAAGTTTGACATTTTCTGACATAATCGGCAATTTCGTTGAACATCCCTGGCCAATAATATCTTTTGGCCATCTTCTTCACTGTTTTGGCTATTCCCATATGTCCGGCCAGTGGGTCATCATGATTCTCATATAATATATGAGGACGAATATTTTTGGGTATGCATAATTTCCACGGTTCTGACAATTCTGGTTCTGAAAAGTCTGTTCGTTCGAAGAAATGACGATACAATCTATTATTCTCGATTTTATAATCTGGATTTCTTTCTGGTGAAGTTCGAACCTCTTCCATCTTTCTATTATACCAACTACAAGATGTTTGTTCAATTAAGTTTATCCGATTAACGTCCTCGTTTTGTACGGATAAAGGTTGGCGTGACAGCGTGTCAGCCAATTGATTCAATATTCCTTTTCGGTATTTGACATCAAAACTATACTGTTGTAGATCCATTACCCATCTAGCCAGACGTCCTGTCGGATTTTTTAACGTCTGAAGCCATTTTAGTGATTGGTGATCCGTTTCAACTGTAAAATGATACTGATCGAGGTAATGATGATTTTTTTTAATTCCCCGAAGTATCGCCAAACATTCTTTTTCGGTCGTAGAATATTTACGTTCTAGTTCTGTCAGAGTCCTACTGGCATATGCTATAATCTTATCCTGTCCTTCAATTTTTTGAATCAAAGCGGCCCCTAATCCTAGATCGCTGGCGTCTGTTTGTAAAACAAACGGTTCGTTAAAATCTGGTCCTGATAATATCGGTGCTTGAGTCAGAGTTTCCTTCAATTTGACAAATGCGTCTTCTTGTTTTTGTGTCCACATCCATTTTTGTTTTTTTTTTTTAGTAACTTAGTTAGCGGTCCTATTATTTTGGAATATTGTGGGATAAATCGACGATACCATGAAGTAATTCCTATGAATCTTCTTAACTCTTTTATTGATTTTGGAGATTGAATTATTAATATGGCTGCTACTTTATCTGGGTCGGTTTGAATGCCTTTATCAGAAATTAAATGGCCAAGGTATTTCAATTTTTTCTTAAAGAAAACACATTTTCCTATATTAAGCTTCAGATTTGCTTTTCTCAGTCTGTTCAAAACTTCTTTTACGTTTTCTTTATGTTTTTCAAAATTTTCTCCTAGTATAATAATATCGTCCAAATAAGCAAAGGCGTAAGGTACTAACTCTGGTCCTATCAGAGTGTCCAGTAATCTTTGAAAAGTCGCTCCTGCTGAGTGTAATCCGAAAGGCATTACTTTAAACTGGAATAAGCCTAGTCCAGGAACTGTAAAGGCTGTAAGTGGTTTACTTTCTTTCGAAAGAGGTACCTGCCAATATCCTTGTTTAAGATCTAGCGAAGTAAAGAATTTAGAATTTCTCAACTTATCTAAAATTGGTAAAATTGATAAAGGGTAACGGATAAGCGTCCTTTTGAGTTACATTGTTAAGTTTTCTGAAATCTATACAAAATCGAGGTTTTCCATCTTTCTTTTGTACTATAACAACTGGAGAGCTCCAAGGACTCGATGATTTTTCGATGATATCTTCGTCTAGCATCCTATTTACTTCCTCATGAATTATTTCTTGCATCTTTGGGTTCTGCGGATAATATCTTTGTTTGATGGGTGTATTGTCTATTAAACGTATTGAATGTTCTGTCAACGACGTAGGACCTTTCAATCCATCAAACTTCTGGATTTCTTCTTCCAAAAAATTATTAATCACCTCTTCTTCTGTAAATTCATCGGCCGCCCCAAAGTTTTCGAACTCTCTGTTTGAAAACAAACATTGTTTATCTACGGTTGCATCAGTTTTCTCTTCTGTCTTTTTCTTATTTCCTGTCATTTCTGACGTAAAATTTTTATTATTAAAAATAATTTGATTCTTCTGAATATCCAACGATACTTTTTTATTTAGAAGAAAATCCATTCCTAATAGGATATCCTCAGTTAAATTACCCAAATGAAGAAATGAAAATACCTCCGTGAAATCCCTTTCTCCCAGTTTAAAAGGAATCTCATACGCTTCTTGCACAGGAATACATTCACCATTAGCCAGTTGCGCGAATGTACTATTTACTTTTTTACAAGAAGTCCTGATAGCCGGAATATTTCTAATTTCATTACCAATGTATGATTTTGTCGATCCAGTATCGATAATCGCTTTATAACAAACATTTTGAATCCAAAACGGAACGTGTAGTAATTTTGCGTCGTTAAAAGAAGTTTTTATTAACGGGTGCGTGAATTTGGTATTCATCGACGTCGAGGGCAGGTTTATAGATTGGTTGACCCTCGATTTTGTCCAATCCTCTCTCCATTTCCCATATCGCGTCTACAATTACAATCTCTTAAGATTACGTCTGGGCGTCCACATCCGTAGCAGTATATTCTTGAATTATTCGACCTGTTTGGCCTCCCATCGTTATTATTTAAATTCGTCTCGACGTCTCTCCTAATACGGGCTATTTCATTTCCAGGGTTAGTATTCTCGTCATCTCTATTTTGACCATGAAAATTTCTCTCTGGTGTATTTCGTTGAATCGTCCTATTGTTGGTTCTATATTGAAAATTGTAACTTCTACCTTGACCGAGCGCAGCGCTTGTCGAATATCCACTACTCTTGCGTCGTCCTAATTCGAACATCGAGTTTTGTTTGGCAGATTCCGACTGTACCTTTTCATGGTCCTCCATCAATTTCAAAAACGTTTTCAAATTGCTAAAGTCATGTCTTCGTACATAATATTTGTAATCTGGATTCAGATTTTTATATATTACATTCAACTCTTTCTCCTTATTGTATCCTCCATGTCTTTTCATCATATTTTGCATTTCCAATACATAATCTTTTCCTCTTTCATTAATTTTTTGTCGCCTTTGGAAGATTTCGTCTTCCAGATTTTCTATATAATTTTCGGGAAAGTAGAATGCTTTGAATTCCGTTAAGAATGATATCCAAGACGTGCAATATTCCCTATTTACCCTGTACCACGTGTTTGCCTTATCTTTTAACAACTCGGGTACTACTCGCAGTAACACTTCTTCCTCAACCCCGTATTCTTCTTTTAAATCAATCAATCTTTCGATAAATGTTATTGCTTCTTGATTGGACTTTCCATTATAAAATTGTTGCCACTTTCGTATTTGATTAAGAACTTCACGTATTTCCTTTTTGTTTGAACTCTGTATCGTTGGACTTGCCTCATCTCCACGATTTCGTACAGTTACTGATCGATTGTCGTGTATTGCTTCTGCAAATCTTCTTAATCGCTTACGCAAGTCGTCCGTTTTCCCTTTCGTCTCTATATTCCATTTCTTTAACTCGCTAATCAAATCGTTACGATCTAATTCATTGACCCATCCGGTGCGTGGGTCTGATACCTCAGTTTCCAACTGTATTTCGTCGTTTTCCATGCTCGTAAAGAAAAGTTACCGCTTATAGAAACCTATCTATGATACTGGAAAAATACTAGTAGTATTTTAAAGAATAAATCCTTTATTATGGAAACCTATCTAATATCAATTCAATAATAATAAATTATCAAAAGTCGCTTGATAATCACTCTAGGATGACTCGAAAGTTTGATAGTGACTAGAAATTGTCTCAAAATGACTTGAAAGTTCTTCCAAACTGAATCGAAAATTTTTCTTTAAACTGACTCGAAAGTATTTTTTTTTAAAATTAACTTTAAAAGAGTCTAAAATGACTTGAAAAGTCCCTGCTCTCGGGCGCCAAATATCTATAACATTGATTTTTGTTTTTTTTTTAGTAACTTAGTTAGCGGCCCTATTATTTTGGAATATTGTGGGATAAATCGACGATACCATGAAGTAATTCCTATGAATCTTCTTAACTCTTTTATTGATTTTGGAGATTGAATTATTAATATGGCTGCTACTTTATCTGGGTCGGTTTGAATGCCTTTATCAGAAATTAAATGGCCAAGGTATTTCAATTTTTTCTTAAAGAAAACACATTTTTCTATATTAAGCTTCAGATTTGCTTTTCTCAGTCTGTTCAAAACTTCTTTTACGTTTTCTTTATGTTTTTCCAAATTTTCTCCTAGTATAATAATATCGTCCAAATAAGCGAAGGCGTAAGGTTCTAACTCTGGTCCTATCAGAGTGTCCAGTAATCTTTGAAAAGTCGCTCCTGCTGAGTGTAATCCGAAAGGCATTACTTTAAACTGGAATAAGCCTAGTCCAGGAACTGTAAAGGCTGTAAGTGGTTTACTTTCTTTCGAAAGAGGTACCTGCCAATATCCTTGTTTAAGATCTAGCGAAGTAAAGAATTTAGAATTTCTCAACTTATCTAAAATTGGGTTGATAAAGGGTAACGGATAAGCGTCCTTTTGAGTTACATTGTTAAGTTTTCTGAAATCTATACAAAATCGAGGTTTTCCATCTTTCTTTCGTACTATAACAACTGGAGAGCTCCAAGGACTCGATGATTTTTCGATGATATCTTCGTCTAGCATCCTATTTACTTCCTCATGAATGATTTCTTGCATCTTTGGGTTCTGCGGATAATATCTTTGTTTGATGGGTGTACTGTCTATTAAACGTATTGAATGTTCTGTCAACGACGTAGGACCTTTCAATCCATCAAACTTCTGGATTTCTTCTTCCAAAAAATTATTAATCACCTCTTCTTCTGTAAATTCATCGGTCGCCCCAAAGTTTTCGAACTCTCTGTTTGAAAACAAACATTGTTTATCTACGGTTGCATCAGTTTTCTCTTCTGTCTTTTTCTTATTTCCTGTCATTTCTGATGTAAAATTTTTATTATTAAAAATAATTTGATTCTTCTGAATATCCAACGATACTTTTTTATTTAGAAGAAAATCCATTCCTAATAGGATATCCTCAGTTAAATTACCCAAATGAAGAAATGAAAATACCTCCGTGAAATCCCTTTCTCCCAGTTTAAAAGGAATCTCATACGCTTCTTGCACAGGAATACATTCACCATTAGCCAGTTGCGCGAATGTACTATTTACTTTTTTACAAGAAGTCCTGATAGCCGGAATATTTCTAATTTCATTACCAATGTATGATTTTGTCGATCCAGTATCGATAAACGCTTTATAACGAACATTTTGAATCCAAAACGGAACGTGTAGTAATTTTGCGTCGTTAAAAGAAGTTTTTATTAACGGGTGCGTGAATTTGGTATTCATCGACGTCGAGGGCAGGTTTATAGATTGGTTGACCCTCGATTTTGTCCAATCCTCTCTCCATTTCCCATATCGCGTCTACAATTACAATCTCTTAAGATTACGTCTGGGCGTCCACATCCGTAGCAGTATATTCTTGAATTATTCGACCTGTTTGGCCTCCCATCGTTATTATTTAAATTCGTCTCGACGTCTCTCCTAATACGGGCTATTTCATTTCCAGGGTTAGTATTCTCGTCTTCTCTATTTTGACCATGAAAATTTCTCTCTGGTGTATTTCGTTGAATCGTCCTATTGTTGGTTCTATATTGAAAATTGTAACTTCTGCCTTGACCGAGCGTAGCGCTTGTCGAATATCCACTACTCTTGCGTCGTCCTAACTCGAACATCGAGTTTTGTTTGGCAGATTCCGACTGTACCTTTTGGTCCTCCATCAATTTCAAAAACGTTTTCAAATTGCTAAAGTCATGTCTTCGTACATAATATTTGTAATCTGGATTCAGATTTTTATATATTACATTCAACTCTTTCTCCTTATTGTATCCTCCATGTCTTTTCATCATATTTTGCATTTCCAATACATAATCTTTTCCTCTTTCATTAATTTTTTGTCGCCTTTGGAAGATTTCGTCTTCCAGATTTTCTATATAATTTTCGGGAAAGTAGAATGCTTTGAATTCCGTTAAGAATGATATCCAAGACGTGCAATATTCCCTATTTACCCTGTACCACGTGTTTGCCTTATCTTTTAACAACTCGGGTACTACTCGCAGTAACACTTCTTCCTCAACCCCGTATTCTTCTTTTAAATCAATCAATCTTTCGATAAATGTTATTGCTTCTTGATTGGACTTTCCATTATAAAATAGTTGCCACTTTCGTATTTGATTAAGAACTTCACGTATTTCCTTTTTGTTTGAACTCTGTATCGTTGGACTTGCCTCATCTCCACGATTTCGTACAGTTACTGATCGATTGTCGTGTATTGCTTCTGCAAATCTTCTTAATCGCTTACGCAAGTCGTCCGTTTTCCCTTTCGTCTCTATATTCCATTTCTTTAACTCGCTAATCAAATCGTTACGATCTAATTCATTGACCCATCCGGTGCGTGGGTCTGATACCTCAGTTTCCAACTGTATTTCGTCGTTTTCCATGCTCGTAAAGAAAAGTTACCGCTTATAGAAACCTATCTATGATACTGGAAAAATACTAGTAGTATTTTAAAGAATAAATCCTTTATTATGGAAACCTATCTAATATCAATTCAATAATAATAAATTATCAAAAGTCGTTTGATAATCACTCTAGGATGACTCGAAAGTTTGATAGTGACTAGAAATTGTCTCAAAATGACTTGAAAGTTTTTCCAAACTGAATCGAAAATTTTTCTTTAAACTGACTCGAAAGCATTTTTTAAAAAATAACTTTAAAAGAGTCTAAAATGACTTGAAAAGTCCCTGCTCTCGGGCGCCAAAATCTATAACGTTGATTTTATAGTTCTACAATAGTTCAAGACTATTGTGCTCGGATAGCAAACAGTGGAGTGATTCCAGGGTTCATTAAAAGTCAAGGAAGATATTTTCAAATTAACAAGTTTATTTTAACGTTAAAGTTTCTCAATACAATTACAAATGTCCGTTTACAATCATGAGAGTGACAATATTTTAATATTATATATTTATAATCGTTTAACACACAAAGAGAATACTGAAAACCTAACCTTTAGTAAACCCAGCAACCTTCACCATATAAAATATGAATCTACAGACAGTTCTTGAATCGAAAACATTCAAAGCAAAGATAAATTAATTAATAAGACAATGGATACGTCAACTGAAATTTTATTAAACTCTAGTTCGATAAACTATCTTTGATAGACAGTTGGTATTTGATATAATTGACATTCTACACTTTGACTTTTAACCGACGGTTGTCACTTCAACAATTCAATTTAGTTAATTTAATATCTGTCTCTCTGAAAACTATCTGACAACTGGCGGTTCAACAATCAATGCTTATGTGTCACTCCGGCTTTCAGTTGACGCAACGTTTATCAAATTAAATTGAAAATGACGCGATGCAAAACAATTAATTAAGTTCGTGACGTCTTTACGGTAAATAATAAGTTGCTTAACGCAGAAACCATACAAGCTTATGATAGGAGAAGTCTCACTCGAACTATGTCGGGCTCTATGCCGAGTGTAGGACTATGCGCTATCTAGCCTGTATTATTTATGCGATGTCACAATATTATTTAAGGTTAAGAAGTCATGAACCTTTTCAGTTTGTCTCTGAGAAGAGAATGAATGAAATGAGCTCCTGCGGCGCTTTATATAGTAAATGGTTGCTAGGTCCAGAACATTTTCCTTAGTTACGAAATATCAAAGTTACTATAGATACGGGGAAGAGTTTGTTCGTAACGATGAATCCAAGTAAACGACGTTAGTATGTGTTAACCGATTTGGGAACACGATCGGTTGACAATTAAAAGAAATAATTCATCGTTACAGTACATAAATAGCATTGTGTACGTTGTATGTACGTACATAGTATATTCGTTTGTCCCGCTATGACAGGTTCTACACATATCCGTGGGACGTACATATGTATACGTATGAACTACCTATGTATATACGCTTGTAGCCTGCATGAAGTACACATGTACATTATATGTATAATTGTATATTCATAATTGGTTCATTTGATGTCCATAATACGTTCTAATGCACATGTTTATGTATTTACTATGGATGTGTTATGTACATTACTTTCATATACATATGTGGTGCCTATGAATTGCACTTATCACTTTATAGCGACATTGAGCGTCGCGACCCCTCTCACATAGCATCCCACAGCACAGGATGGCCACGGGATATCCTAGAATGATCCCGTATATCCGATAAATGGATTGTTCATTTGGGATGTCAATAGGAAGTCCACTGGTTATCCTTTGGTCCTAATAACAGCCAAAATAGGGATATCCATTGGATAACCTACATGACTATCTATAGGATAGCCTTTAGGGTTATTGATGTCCTATTTAAAACCTATTTAGGGATAACCAAAGGCTATCCCTAGGGCCATCCTTAGATCAACTTGTTGGGCTAATGTAGGTCCCAAATTCATGATAATTGATAAATTCATCTAAGGTACAAATGAAAATTTTAACCTCCCCACAATAAAATTGTGGGAGGTTACTACAATTAGTCCAAAATCGAAAATTGAGATAACATCAAATCTTTACGTTTTGAGGTCCCAGAAACCCAAAAAAGTTGTTTTTGAAAAATGTCTGTGTGTGTGTATGTGTGTGTGTGTGTGTGTGTGTGTGTGTGTGTGTGTGTGTGTGTGTGTGTGTGTGTGTGTGTGTGTGTGTGTGTGTGTGTGTGTGTGTGTGTGTGTGTGTATGTATGTTAGCACGATAGCGGCGAAGCTACTAAACGGATTTGGATGAAACTTTGCATGAGGGTTTCTTTAGTGCTCCAGAAGATCTGAAAAGATTTTGGTTGAGATCGGATTACGTTTAGTGCCGTATTGGCACAACAAGTTGTTTATTTTATGATTACTTCCATTTTGTAATTGAACCATTGAAAAGCAGTAAAAATTCCGATTTCAACGATATATCACACTTGCACTTTTTCGATTTGGTTTCCGTGAAAAAAATTAAAAAACAAAAATTTAACTTGTTTTGTCCTCAAAGCAGTGCAATGTACAGGGTGATATTCTAATAATGACAGAGGTGTTCAGTGATTTCGGCTGATAACTCGGGAACGGTTGAAGATATCGAACTGAAATTTGAAACGTAGGTATAAATATTGTAGACGGACGGATTACGAGTGAATTAATACACCTACGTCACATGACGTCACAAATAAGAAAAATTCTTAGAAACTGGTGCAGATTGGAAACATTCAATTAAAGTTTGAAAGGTAGATGGAAATATTGTAGATGGATGGAATACGAGTGAATTAAAAATACACCTACGTTCTGATGACGTCGTAAAAGCATAAAATTCTTATAACAGGCGAATTGATGATGATATCAAAAAAATATTTCTACAAGACGAGTCACGAATTTTTTTTTTTTAATTTCCAAGATATATCAAATTTTCGGAGAAATGTCACTTTTCAGAAAAATGTGAGATTTTTAAAAAATGTCAAATTTTCAGGAAAACGTCAAATTTTCTGAGAAATGTCACTTTTCAGAAAAATGTCAAATTTTCGAAAAAATGTTAAATTTTCAGAGAAATGTCACTTTTCAGAAAAATGTCAAATTTTCGAAAAAACGTCAAATTTTCGAAGAAATGTTACCTTTCAGAAAAATGCCAAATGTTTGAAAATTGTCAAATTTTTTTCACTTCAGAAAAATGTCAAATTTTCGAAAAAATGTCAAATTTTCAGGGAAATGTCACTTTTCAGAAAAATGTTAAATATTCAGGAAAATGTCAAATTTTCGAAAAAACGTCAAATTTTCGAAGAAATGTCACCTTTCAGAAAAATGTCAAATGTTTGAAAATCGTCAAATTTTCGGAGTAATCTCACTTCAGAAAAATGTCAAATTTTCGAAAAAAAATGTCAAAATTTCGGAGAAATGTCACTTCAAAAAATGTCAAATTTTCGGAAAAATATCACTTTTCAGAAAAATGTCAAATATTCAGAAAAATGTCAAATTTTATTAAATGGACTCAAAGGAAAATTCCCAAAAAATACTACTGGTCCATTTGTGGTATAAGTTCTCTGCTAGTGTGTTAAAGCGTGCAGACTGTATGCTGAGTATTTTTGACGTGTCAGGTGCATCGAGAGATTACAAGTTTTTTCGACGTTTATGAAGCCCACGGATAGTGTGAGAGGCCATCCTGAACCGCTTACCAGCCCTACAAGTGTAAGCAACCCCACCGGAACGCTTTCGGTGAGTTTTTTCCAATAAAACTTTAAAAGTGACAGTGACATTATATTTTAAAAACTATTTCCGCTACTTCCGGCATCCCGCCGGAAATTCCTCCGGCAACATAACCTAAAAATAGTACTACGTAACCTAAAAACAATTTAAGACATTGGTACCAACCTAAACATTTTTCAAAAACCAAATTCCCCAGAGAAACATTGGAACCAAAAATTTGACAGCTATCACTTCCCCGACCGATTTAGTGAAAAATTGGTCGAGGCCAAAAGATAAAACAAAATATACCAACTCAAACTTAAACGATCCACCATGAACACTACCTTGGCTACATCTGGCAGGGAAGCTGTCCCCCAAGAGTTATATGTTTTTTTCCAAAGATGACCATCCCTGCCATCCATCCCATTACCAACGAACAGGTTTTTCGTTTAGTTGTTTCCCGTATCAATAATCAAAATTATTAAGTGCTCTTGCCTACGAACGTTTTTATAGAATTGTGTTTATTTTTATATTAATTTTAGGTCCATGTGGACACATTATAATTTTAACCTAGTCTTTAAGCCTGCCTACAGAAGACAGGAGCTACTTTTCTATTTTTCTCCAAGCCAAACCGGACTTACCCCGTCCAGCCTCACACTCGCCACGGCGGTGTTACCGTGGTTGTCTGGCTGGGCTAGGATCCGATGAAGCATATATTTGTATTAAAAACATTGAATAAAATATTAATGTTGTGCAGACTATAAATTTAACACTCAAGTTCTTAGGTCCAAATCCCACCGAACGCAAGACTTTTTTTCTGATTTAATACGAAAAAAATATTTCAACTTAATAAATATAATTAAATGAGATCGTTCATATTGTTTAGTGCTCTTTTCGGCTTCAAAGATTCACCGGGTGGGGAGGTTCCAGCCGCTTCCAGTAGCTGCCGATTTTTTTTATTTAGTTTTTATTTGCATTATATTTTCATTGTGACGAATGCATTTTATTGATGGAAGTCATTACTTATAAAATATTGTCCTAATAACAGCCAGAATAGGGATATCCATTGGATAACCTATATGACTATCTATACGATAGCCTTTTTAGGGTTATTTAAAACCTATATAGGGATAACCAAAAGCTGTCTCTAGGGCCATCCATAGGTCAACTTGTTGGGCTAATGTAGATCCCAAATTTATGATAATTGATAAATTCATCTAAAGTACAAATTAGAATTTTTTGTACTTTATATTTGCATTATACTTTCATTGTGACGAATTAATTTTATTGACGGAAGACATTATAAAATATGGCCCAAATAACAGCCAAAATGAGGATATTGTTTAGCTCGTTCTTAGCGCTAGTTTCAATAATTCATGTTAGATGGCTCTCGTTGCAAGGTGCAAATTACTTCTGTTGCGATACTCACCTAGTAAGCCTGAAACTACAGGTTGGGTAATCTATCTACTACACAGGAAATACACATATCTTGCAAATGCCTCTTTTACGAGAGTTAATTTTTTTACAATAAGAGATTTATTTATTACGCAAGGAGGGAGAGTATACCTTAAATTTGAAATTGTCTACAGTAATCACGATTTTACACAAGATCAATTTTGATCCTGTGTAAATACTATGCGTAACCAGATGCAACCATGTGTGGATGTCTGTGGTTGTCCAGATTTTAACCTAAATTCAGAGGAGAAAAATTGTTTATTGAAGTTGTAACTGAAATTTCATATGGTTACAAATATCCCAAACAGCACAATTACATCCAATGGACGTAAAATGTAGATACTTTTGGACTATATTTGGACATAATGTATGTACAGTCGATGTTCGATTTTGTTCCAATTTTGGTACAATAGACGTCCAATGGACGTCCCGGTGTAACAACTTTGGACGAATATTGGACGTATGTACGTACTTGTACATCCACTGGATGTTCAAAATACGTACAGTCGCACTTAAAACGGTAGTTTACTGGACGAAGTATATATATGGATCCTAATTATGTCCAGTAGGTATTGAAATATAGGTCCTGGCTATGTCCCGCGCACGTACTTTATTTAATCTTACTGGACGTAGCACGAGTACATCCAATGGACGTAAAAAGTACATACTTTTGTACTATATTTGGACATAATGTACGTACAGTCATTGTTCAATTTTGTTCCGACTGTGGTACAATAGATGTCCAATGGACGTCCCGGTGTCACAACTTTGGACGAATATTGGAAGTATGTACGTACTTGTACATCCACTGGATGTCCAAAGTACGTACAGTCGCACTTAAAACGGTAGTTCACTGGACGAAGTATGTATATGGATCCTAAGAGACACGATAATTGCTTACAACTATCGATTTCTAACTGTTGGTTATCGTCAGAATCATCAGTGCAGCACATATTGCATGTAAGATTGTCTCAAGGTATCACACCGGAGAATATATATGTTAGATTGCCAATACGAATTATTAAGTGAATACTCATATGCCAGTAGTAGAACCAAGTCGGCGACTTATAACCAAATTTATCTACCAGAATCTATTGCAAACTTGGAAAGGCTTCGAAATGAGTCAAATACCAATAAATACGAATTCTAGATAAACGTGACTTATAACAGTTAATTGCCTTCTCTGTGTAGCGGCATTATTACATAATTGGCATTTGCTGCCATCTCTTACCAAAATCGGACATCGAAAATGTACTAAGCCGCAGAAGGATGGATGTACAATGGAAGTACAATGAGAGTCCATTTGTAATGGTCAAATGTCGAACTTTTATGGACGTACAGACGACGTACCAAAATTTACTAAGCTGTAGAAAGATGAAAAATAGATGTACAGTAGACGTACATTGATGTGCATCCCTTATATGGAGGAAAATGTACGTACAATGGGAGTCCATTTCTAATGGCAAAATGTAGAACTTTTGTGGACGTCCACTGGAAGTACGTTGATGTACATCCCTTAGATGGCAGAAAATATACGTACAATGAGAGTCCATTTGCAATGGTCAAATGTCGAACTTTTATGGACGTACAGAGGACGTACCAAAATTTACTAAGCTGTAGAAGGATGAAACATGGATGTAGAGTAGACGTATATTGACGTGCATCCCTTATATGGAAGAAAATGTACGTATAATGGGAGTCCATTTCTAATGGTAAAATGTAGAACTTTTGTGGACGCCCACTGGACGTACCAAAATGTGCTAAACTATAGAAGGGTACAAAATGGACGTACACTGGAAGTACATTGATGTACATCCCTTGGATGGTAGATAATGTACGTACAATGAGAGTCCATTTGTAATGGTCAAATGTCGAACTTTTATGGACGTACAGAGGACGTACCAAAATTTACTAAGCTGTAGAAGGATGAAGCATGGATATACAGTAGACGTATATTGACGTGCATCCCTTATATGGAGGAAAATGTACGTACAATGGGAGTCCATTTCTAATGGTAAAACGTAGAACTTTTGTGGACGTCCACTGGACGTACCAAAATGTGCTAAACTATAGAAGGATACAAAATGGACGTACACTGGAAGTACATTGATGTACATCCCTTGGATGGCAGAAAATGTACGTACAATGAGAGTCCATTTGTAATGGTCAAATGTCGAACTTTTGTGGACGTACAGAGGACGTACCAAAATTTACTAAGCTGTAGAAGGATGATAAATGGATGTTCAGTAGACGTACATTGATGTGCATCCCTTCTATGGAGGAAAATGTACGTACAATGGGAGTCCATTTCTAATGGTAAAATGTAGAACTTTTGTGGACGTCTACTGGACGTACCAAAATGTGCTAAACTATAGAAGGATACAAAATGGACGTACACTGGAAGTACGTTGATGAACATCCCTTAGATGGCAGAAAATGTGCGTACAATGAGAGTCCATTTGTAATGGTCAAATGTCGAACTTTTGTGGACGTACAAAATTTACTAAGCTGTAGAAGGATGAAAAATGGATGTACAGTAGACATACATTGATGTGCATCCCTTATATAGAGGAAAATGTACGTACAATGGGAGTCCATTTCTAATGGTAAAATGTAGAACTTTTGTGGACGTCTACTGGACGTACCAAAATGTGCTAAACTATAGAAGGATACAAAATGGACGTACACTGGAAGTACATTGATGTACATCCCTTGGATGGCAGAAAATGTACGTACAATGAGAGTCCATTTGTAATGGTCAAATGTCGAACTTTTATGGACGTACAGAGGACGTACCAAAATTTACTAAGCTGTAGAAGGATGAAAAATGGATGTACAGTGGACATACATTGATGTACATCTTTTATAGATAGGATTTATGATGTCTACTGTACATCCAAAATAGGTTCATGGACGTAAGGATGTATTTTGGATATTAAACGGACGTCCAATGGATGTAGTGTGCTATGTGGGATATGGGCAAGAGTGCATTTACAGACAGTAAACCGTAGGTTTGTTGATGTATATTTCATATAAGTAATAAGGAAAGGGCAACATGATAATTCCAAATAGTTAATTCGGAATTACTGTTTCATAACCGAATTTAAACTTATTCAAAGAGATAAAATCATGTCTGTATAATACTGATATAACTTATAGGACTGATAAAACCACATCACTTTTTTTTATAAGTTTCTATCCGACATTTTTGGCAGGGAATACTGAGGATAGTAAAGAATCTACCTTATAAGAAGGTTCGAGACCTTTTGACGGATTCCACAAGGGCCGATATTTCCAATTTAAACATTTTTTTTCGGTGAGTGAAGTTTGTCGACTAAAGTAGACGACTGGTTTATTTCTAATTTTCATCAGGACTCGGATACCCCGAATCTGCTACTCTGCTTACTCATTGTAGAGGGAGACGGAGAAATCTTTTTTCGTCCGGATTTCAAAGAAGAAAATGGAAAAAAAATTTTTCTCGAAAACGAAAATTGATTAGCAGGAGGGACAATTTTTTTTTAAATAAGCAGAGAGCGCAGAGTTCGCAACGCCTCTCATGCCCTAGCGCGTGCCCCTTCACGCATTGTCGCCCCTAGGCTATTGCCAGTTAGCCTTATGGATAATCCGGTCCTGAGTATACTGTACAGTATGTTTATATTTTTAGAATCTTATTAGACACTCTTCACGTATTTTTTTCTTAAAATGTTTCATAATTTCTATTCTGTATTTACCCATCGATTTTTTTTTAATGAGGTTTTCCTCTAGCTAACACAGACTGAGCTTCAATGAAGCCGGACTTGTCTCAATTAAGTTACAAAAACATGACGGACAGACGACGGACATTTTAAAAGTTGTTCAGACTTCCGTCTAACACAACGATATGAAATTGTATTCTCTAAGAGCGATATTTTCTGTTTTAGAAATGTTATCATCTTATGACCAGTGGCGTACCCAGCTTTTTAGGGACAGAGGAGGCAGTTAAAAGGCGGTATAAAAAAGTTGCAAATAAAAATGAAATACGGATTTTTATCTACAACAGCAGGTTTCATATAAATTTTTCAAATTAAATTAACTGACTTTTCCAGCTTTTCCAAATTTTTTAATGAGTGGGGCAGGCACTGCTGGAAGCATAATTTGTAGTTTTATATTATGAACGTTAAAAATGTTCGCATTCCCTGAGTTTTTATAAATATTAGTAAAATTCCCTGATTTTTCAGAACACATCATCAGGACAGGGGCCCTCTCTCTAGCTCCTCCCCCCCTAGTTACGCTGCTGCTTATGGTTATTTGTAGTAGACAATTTTAAATATTATATTATTACAATTCTATGAAAAAATTTTTCCGCATTATAGAGTGCAAATATAGTATCAATATTTTTTTCGTCGTAAGACACTTGAATAGGATATCTGAATGTGGATGTAGTCAGCGGCGAATAGCGTAAGGCAAACCGGCCTGGGAAAGCATCAGCCCTGTGTGTTACAATAGCAAAAAATATTTTTTCGTAATGTGACTACTTGGTAATATATAGTTTTTTATATGTGTTGAAAATTACGAGGGTGTAGAAGGGCCACAATTTTTTTTGATTCCGACTTGAATCTCGACATTTCTAAATTAAAGTCGTAATTATGACTATTTGAAAATACGTTTGTGTAGCGAATTCCGAGATTAAAGTCAGAATTCTGAGATTAAACTAGGAATTAAAAAGAAATCAGTGGCCCTCCTACACCTTCATAGAAAATAAATATAAAAATCTGGCAATTATTTAAAAACTTTAAATAGAATAAATTGAAAAACAGGCAAGTGAAAATGTCCTCAAAGTTTTACTAATATAAAAAATCAACGTATAAAATAAAAAATATTAAGAAACTTAAACATCGCAAAAAGTAAACTGGTTTGATAAACTACGAAACTAAACAACTAAAAAAATATGACAACAAAGGAATATATAATGACTAAATATCATAAATTAACAGGGACTGAAACCGAAATTAATTTCGGTTAGCGTTAAATAACGTATACCATTTTCAGTTTTCATAGCAGCGACAATTTGGTTTTTATTTACGGTTTCGGTTTACAGATTCGCGGCAATTCGGCTTCTGTTAGAAAAAATTAGTAATTACGGTTTCGGTTTTGATTTCGGTTTTTGGCATTTTACTTGCCTTTTACCTTATATAATCTTTATAATGGACGAATCGACTTTGATATGGTTTTCACCATTCAATTTGGATTTCTACATCATGGTTTAAAGATTTGAATTTTTGATTTCAACCATATTTTTTGAACTTTAAAGTCGTAAGTACGGTGCGGATTTCGGTTTCGGTCCCTGTAAATTAAATAATCTGGTTCTTTGGTAAGAAAATAGTACAAAAACACAAAAACTTAAAAAAAAAAACAAAAACAACTTCAGTTTAGTTCATAAACATGAGCAAAAATATTTGACTAAAAAATTAACATAAGTTTATCAGTCCATCGTTTAAAAAAATCGTGTTAGCAGCATCATTCTTATTTTATTTTTGAAGAGTTGTCAACAACGGGTATTTGCGGGAATGCGGGAAAGTTGGAGGGACGCAGGATACATCAGTTGTGTCATCATGATGATCTATTTTCTTCGTAGATCAGTGGTGTCTCGTAACCTAGCTTGTATGTGTGTGCTGTATTGTCATGTTTTCGTATGTGTAATATATCGCATGTCTGTTCTGATAGTTGTAATTTTGTGGAAAGAACATTCGACATTCGATAAAGTCCTTTATCATTTACACTCCACACAATCTACGTAACTCTGCGATTTATATAAGTATATATGTTCGAGTTTGTCAACACTAGGCGGCGCAGTATTTTATTTTGTCTCCTGGATTCTCCTGTGGTTAAAATATTAGTCCGGCAGCCGTTAATAATGGCCCAAGTATGACTGTAGAAGTACAATTTGGTAGCTGTCGACAGTTTACTGCACCTGCATAGGTGTTGTTTACGGCCTGTGTTAAGTGCAGGCACGGAACTACGGTGGGGCTATGATAGGTTATGGCTCACAAAACTACGTTGGCCCATTCTTGTACCCCCCTTGTGATTTTTTGTATTGAAATTTAGCTCTTCAATTTTCACCTCTACGATTTTTTGCAGTTTGCATATTTAAAAGATGTTCCCAAAAATATCAATTTTGGAAATTTGGCGCTATTCTATTTTACGTTGCAACCACGGTAGCCGGTAGCCGGTAGCCGGTAGCCTTGAGAACTTTTTTTATACTTTCTTACTACTATTCTAAATTTCACATAAAAATTATTTTTTTCACAACCTTTGTTGTTTTACTTCCACGTCCAGTGGAAGTATAGTAACGACAAAAAATTTATTTCTTTGGGAACTAGGCTATTACCAAAACTATCTATTAAAATACTAATGCTAATAACACCGCCACACAAAAGATAAAGTCATGGACCTCGCCCCCCGCCCCGATCCTTGGGGACAATATTTTTCATAAAGATTAAAGCCTAAAGAACAATTTTAGACATATTCCCAAAAAGAAAACTGGCTGTACTTTCAAAATAGCGTCCGTTATAACAAAATTGCAAATATTGTTTTTGTCATTTAACACAAAAACTAAAAAAATGGACAAAAACTTTTTTCACAAAAAACAACAAAACAACGAGCGTAAGATTTTCTACAATTTTGTTCTTATACAATATTTTGAAAGGAGTTTCCATTTTCCAGATAAAGTAGTCCAAAATTAAGAAAACATGGAAATTCGTATATTGGTAAATCATTTAGAGGAAATAACTTTATATTATTAACACAACAAAAAATAAAATAAACTGAAAAAAATCAATAATAATAATAATAATAATAATAGTATTATAATTTGCAGACATTTCCCAGATAGCATTTATTATTCCACGAATGTACATTTTACATTCTCAATGTTCTAATTGCATTCTGTACTTGCCATGTATGTTCCCTCAACATTCCCATATAAATAATATTTTCACATATACAATATGATTATCCATACGATATAAATGGAATATACAGAAAAGTGTATGTTCACAGTCGCATATACTGTGTACACGTATCAGGGAACGTTCTTCGTATATGCGTTCATGTACATCGTATAAACATTCGTCAATGATTTTATCTGTATAATACAGGTATATTTTTTGTAGAAATATTTGCATCGCCCGAGCGCCGCGTCGATAGTAATATCATCAAAAGTTCAGCACTTTTAACTCGAACGCTGGTTCGATTTTTGAACTAATAAAAATAAACCTGCATCACAACTGATGAGACAGCATGGCTAGTTTTATAGTACCTTATCTACCTACCTACAAAAATAATTATGATGTTTCTCTATCTACATAGATCTGGTTTAAGTACATTTATAAACATCCCCTGTGTGGTGTATGACGTTTTATAAATTTTAAATCGTTCGTCAATATTGTATATATGAAATATGTTTTAAATTTGAATCCAGACTTTAGATTTATGATCGAATATTAAATAATAATGAATATGAAATATTAAATAATAGCGAATGAAATATTAAATAATAATGAATAATAATCCGTTTTTAATTTATGTACTGTGTTCAATTAATTAGTAACTATCTCGGTAACTATCGGCATTTCTTAAGCAGGTAGTTCAGAATTAGAATGGTTATTTAATTACATTTTATCTTTTATATTTAGATTTCCGTTTTCCATGTCATTACAATCCCCTTGTAGAATTTTTTAAATGCGCGCCACGGTCCTTAGATTAGTGCGCATGCTCATCGTACTCTAGCAGACACGTCATGCTTTTGCTGTCAAATGTTGATTTCATGTAATCTATGGATTTCATTTTGTGTTTTGTTTTCTGTTTTCCCGTGATTTATTAATTAGTCCAAGTAAACATTAATTGCATTGCAGTAAGTATTTTACAATTATTGTATACAATATAACTACCACATAGTTTTGCTGTCATTTGCAGATATTTTATATTTAGACACTAAAGTTTAATGTTTAATGTGTATCCCTTTGTACATATTATACTAAGCATACCACCTATATTAGTTATAATAATTACGGCGTTTGTAGGTATCGATTTTTTGGAAAAAAAACTGAGGTGGTCTTTGTAATGGTCTCGGTCCACGAAAAGGAAGCTTGGTGGTCACCATTCAAACGGAAACAATTTGACTGATCATTGAAAAACAGGAGAAAACCCCCCCAGAAACGTGGACACTTTACGGGGTGTTTAAATCTTATTTTCAAGACGGTAGGTTCGATCTATTTCAATATTAAGAAGCTTTTGTTTATTTAAATCACAATCATTGGATTTGATTACAACGTACGAGTTGTGATAGGTATTTATTTGTAGTAATTTGCTTTACCTATTTCAGAGGATTATAGAAGAGCTGCAATTGATTGAAAAGGGCAGAGATCATATCTGATGTAAGAGTGAACAAAAACAAATCAAAGGACTATGTACAAAAAACACGTTATTCCTCCTGTCAAATGAACATAATGATATCGAAGAACATATTGGAAGCCGTCGACTTCCCAAGAAATTTTGTCCATACTAGAAGTTGAAAGAAGATATGTTCTTTTAATAACTCTGGTAGGCATTTAAAATCAAGTACTTACCTAAAATTTCGAATGTTCACTTGAACGAATTTCATAGGTATGAAAAAGAAAAATTAATAAAAGCCACACTTCGGTTTAGGTGTAAAAACTTAAGTATTGTGGATATTTATTGTCAGCAAATGTGGCAATGAAGTGTTTATGCCTAAATCGATGTGTGGTTTTTATTAACTTTTCTTTTTCATCTAAAACTCATTCAAGTGAACGTTCGAAACTTCAGGTACATTTAAAACCACAAGCATTAAATATTTCCGAATTCCAAACAAATATCTGTTTTGTAGGTAAAGGACACCGCATAGAACAAATGAAAAAAAGGGCACAGTCAAATGGGCTGAAAATGCAGAATGTCTGAAAATGGCCAGTTTGAAAGGTCAAAGATCAGAAAGATCGGTACCCACTAATGTCATAGTTGAGAGTATTATGTGACGAGTTGTTTAATGTTGTTATTCATATTCATAAGACCGGAAATGCCGCAGGTTTCATGAATGAGGTGGTGATTTTTTTTTAAGTTCCTATGCTTACTTTAAAGTGAGGGTGTGCATGTGTGTGTATGTGTGTAGTGGGGGGGGGCGTGGTTAGCGTGCGTGAGAGAGTGAAAGTGTGTTCCTATCAAAGAGTTGTAATGTATGAGCAGTGGACAGCGCGCAAACGGTGTGAGCATTCTCATCCTTCTCACACAGTTCGTTCTCTCTTTGTCGCACAGTACATGAGGGGCTGTGTTGCTTTGTAAAACAGAGTGGAGAGCAAAGGAGAGGGTACGAGGTGTGCGACAAGGACAAGGATGCTCGCGCCGTCCAGCAAATCAACGGCTTATTTCCTGTAGTCAGAACTCTTTGGTTCGTATGTGCAAATACATTAGAATAACAACATTAAACAAATCCTCATCATAATATGATACTCTCAACTATGACAGCGGGTACCGATATTCCTGATCTTTGACCTTTCATATCTCAAAAACTGGCGATTTTCAGATATTGTGCCCATGAAAACTTTTGATCAGGATATTATGAAGTACAACATAATACATTTTCAGCCCATTTGACTTTACCTTCTTTTCCATTTATTTTGTGCCTGCCGTGTCCTTTATGATAATATCAATTTGTTTAATTTATGTTTGAGTTTTATTCTTTCTGTAAGATCTTTGTAAGATGTTTTTATATTTTTCAACTTTATCATGTCCAGTTTTTAAAGAGAAGTAAGTACCTATTCAAATATAATACAATGTATTTTCTTTTGTAGTTGGACTAGCACGTGTATCTCCTCCGCTGGACAGGAAGGAAATACCTTCTCCTAAAAATTGGAAAAGCCAAAAGAAAGTATTCAGCCAGTAGGATCAGTCACAGATGATGTGTTGAGAATGAAAAGTGGACTTTCGCAATTACAAGTATCACCATCGGCAACACCTGGACACTGGTTTTGAAAATGTAAGCCCTCCAATTTTTACTATTTTTTATTTATTGACAAAAAAATTCGTTATAGTAAAATATGACAGTTCATAAGTTGCAAAGAAAATTTCTTTGTTAAAAAAAATCTCAATTGAAATTTTTGTCACAATTGTTTTTTATTATTGCAATTCATTTTTGTAACAAAAAATAAAAATATATTTAAAGTAACAACTGTTTTATTTATACCTCTTCCTAAATAAAATCATGTTTTGTTCTTGGCAATTTAAAACACGATTTGAAATAGATAAAACTTTAAGGTAATGTAATATGATCATTAGATTTTTTCATAAATAACACGTTAAATATGATTTTTAAGCTGATGTTTTAGAGTGATAAATGTTTGATCCATTTTAAAATGGTTTTTAACAGATTATATTAACGTAAAACTATTTTTTTTTACATATATTCTTGGACCTTTGTAAAGTATTGTTATAGCAAATACAGTTTTATTTAAGTTTATTTAGCATTTGTATGCTCCATTCAATAAAATTTGATGAATAAAACATTTGACTTTAGTTGAAAACTAATGGTAAAAACAAATTTTCTGTGCATATATTCCACATTTACTTACGTAATATTCTTCACAAGGAATGTGAAATGTGGAAAATTAGAATAAGTACCTAATAATTGACTGTAACAATTAAACTTTAAAATTAGATATTGGATTTATATGCAAGTACTTCACTCATATCGTGTATTCTCTTGAGTTTAATTACTATAATAATTTATTATTTGCTGTAATCATAGATGAGTCGCTGCGTCATACTGAACATATTCAGAATGAAGCAGCGACTCATCAATGATTACAATAAGTAATAAATTATTATAATAATTAAACTCTGAAGAAGATACTTGGCATGAGTGAAATACTTATAGCTGCCACTGATACATAATGTTCATTCCTACAATATACATGCATCATAGATTTATGATCCATGTGTAACATACCAGGCACCTACGGTTTAATTCCTACGAAGGTAGTACTCATATACCGTGAACATGCAGTGTACATTGTGAATGTAGGATGGACCTTCCTCCTTTATACCTCATGTATCTATCAGTATATCAATATACGTTTCTGGTTCATATCAAGTTCCGTTTTGGTCTATGGGTACGTTGTAGGAATGTTACTCGTATATCGAGAGGCGGTCATCTGTACGTCTCTCTGACATTCAGATTTTCTACATGGAATACAAAATGAATATTCATTCTTAGTTCCATGGGTACATAAAGTACATTCCGAGCACATGCTCTGAATGTAAAAATGCTATCTGGGTAGTACAAAAACACAAAAACTTAAAACAAAAAACAAAAATAACTTCAGTTTAGTTCATAAACATGAGCAAAAATATTTGACTAAAAAATTAACATAAGTTTATCAGTCCATCGTTTAAAAAAATCGTGTTAGCAGCATCATTCTTATTTTATTTTTGAAGAGTTGTCAACAACGGGTATTTGCGGGAATGCGGGAAAGTTGGAGGGACGCAGGATACATCAGTTGTGTCATCATGATGATCTATTTTCTTCGTAGATCAGTGGTGTCTCGTAAGCTAGCTTATATGTGTGTGCTGTATTGTCATGTTTTCGTATGTGTAATATATCGCATGTCTGTTCTGATAGTTGTAATTTTGTGGAAAGAACATTCGACATTCGATAAAGTCCTTTATCATTTGTAACTCCACACAATCTACGTAACTCTGCGATTTATATAAGTATATATGTTCGAGTTTGTCAACACTAGGCGGCGCAGTATTTTATTTTGTCTCCTAGATTCTCCTGTGGTTAAAATATTAGTCCGGCCCACGCAGCCGTTAATAATGGCCCAAGTATGACTGTAGAAGTACAATTTGGTAGCTGTCGACAGTTTACTGCACCTGCATAGGTGTTGTTTACGGTCTGTGTTAAGTGCAGGCACGGAACTACGGTGGGGCTATGATAGGTTATGGCTCACCCAAAATTACGTTGGTCCACTCTTGTACCCCCCTTGTGATTTTTTGTATTGAAATTTAGCTCTTCAATTTTCACCTCTACGATTTTTTGCAGTTTGCATATTTAAAAGATATTCCCAAAAAACTCAATTTTGGAAATTTGGCGCCATTCTATTTTATGTTGCAACCACGGTAGCCGGTAGCCTTGAGAACTTTTTTTATACTTTCTTACTACTGTTCTAAATTTCACATAAAAATTATTTTTTTCACAACCTTTGTTGTTTTTATTTCTTTGGGAACTAGGTTATTAAAATACTAATGCTAATAACACCGCTACACAAAAGATAAAGTCATAGACCTCGCCCCCCACCCCGATTCTTGGGGACAATATTTTTCATAAAGATTAAAGCCTAAGGAACAATTTTCAAAATGGCGTCCGTTAAAAAAAAATTGCAAATATTGTTTTTGTCATTTAACACAAAAACTAAAAAAGATGGACAAAAACTTTTTTCACAAAAAACAACGAGCGTAAGATTTTCTACAATTTTGTTCCTATAAAATATTTTGATAGGAGTTTCCATTTTCCAGATAAAGTAGTCCAACATTAAGAAAACATGGAAATTCATATATTGGTAAATCATTTAGAGGAAATAACTTTATATTATTAACACAACAAAAAATAAAATAAACTGAAAAAAATTAATAATAATAATAATAGTATTATAATTTGCAGACATTTATCTCGAAAACGGTAACAATGGGTTATGAACATATTAGGGTTACAAGTGTTGTAGTGATCTTTTGGATTCTGCTGGCTTATTCCAATAAAATTAAATGTAAATTACTCTTTGATACCGGATTTGGCAATAAAAGAATGCTTATTAACATATCCGCATTAGCAGAAGAGTGCGGACCTCAAAAATGTTCGACATTACTGGGCCTTTATTCATTTACTGGATGCGACTCAGTCAGCGCCTTTAAGGGAAAAGGAAAGATAAAACCCCTAAAAATGTTACTTTGTCCCAAATATACCAAATATATCCGAACATTTCAAGATTTGGGGAGCAGCTGGAACATTGATGATAAATTAGTCGCGTCATTAGAGGAGTTTACACGTGCCATGTAGGGATCAAACAAATGCGCTATCCTAATAGTACACGATATCCGCCGGACGTCCGTTTTATATCCATTTAATGTACTGACGTCCATGGACATAAATTAGATGTCTACCGGACGTCTATCATCGGATTTACTTTGAAATTGTACGGAATGGACGTCCTCTGAATGTCCATTTTATGTATGGGGAGTATCTACATTTTATGTCCCTATAGGGACAGGAGATGGACGTCCCTTTCGTGTCCGTTGATTTAAATTTTATATTTTTGTAATAAATGATAATATCTCCATACGCTTTCTCTCCAACACGTTTCCGAGATATGTATACATACCAGCGAATACCACACTGAACATCCAACATATGTGCCGTAACGGACGTCCTTATGTTCGGCAAGTACACACATTTTAGGTCCCTATAGGGACAGCAGCAAGATGTCTATTTAATATAAAAACAAAAAAAACGTTAACAAAACTGGTTTTTTCAATTTTACAATGTTTTTTTTATATTTGACAAAAAACCGTTAATAATACTGGTTTTTCAATTTTACAATTTTTTTTTATATTTGACATTTCTGTAAAATTTGTAGTTTAGTTTTTATAGTAATTTGTAGTTTGCCATTGATAATTTAATTTTAACCTTCTTTGTGAATTATTAATGATATTATTTGATATTAAACATTTATTAAACATTCAAATACTTTCTACATTTTGAAATAAATACCTATATTAGTCTAAGACCTACTTCCAACTGTACAGCCTTTAAGTAAGTACTAGTGGCCGATTGAGAAAGCATAATATAAATAAAGTATTGTTTGATTTGATTTGATTTTTTGACTTACAAATCATGAGGTCGGTGGTTCGATTTCTGCTCATTCCGGTTTTTTTTTTTAATAATCGGGATGTACAAATATTGTCCAAAGTTGTGACATTTGGACGTCCCGCGGTTGTCCGTCGGATGTACTTTAAACCAAAAACGAACGTCCATTGGATGTATTGTATGTCCGTTGAGGACGTCCTTCGGATATCCATAGGACAATGTTGTGCTGTGAGCTTCGCCTAATTGCGATTAGACAGAAATGTGGTGACAAAGATTGGTCTTTATCGGTTGACACTAAATTCGATTTTTCTTCGATTCCACCACCATCAAGAGCTTGTCTTATCGAACATATTAAAAGGAGTGTTTACCAAACGCGTATTTGGCGATTAGCCGACGAAGGTACTCACAATATTCCAAAGCCTTGGAATGATTATGGATGGCAAGATGATGGAGAACCTCTTTGGTGTTCAGCAGATAAAATACTGCCTCAATCGCTGAAATTCTCTGAAACTCTCCAATAGATGATTCCAAATCAAATCATAATAGACCAAAATGAGGATGATAACGATATCATAAATGAAGCAATAGAAGATGAAGACTTGAAAGAAATATTCGATGTCGGGAGACAGTCATAGTGAATCTGAAAGCGAATGAGGTGTTACTTACGTTTTATATTGAATTTTATATTTTATTTCAAGAGCTGAATAATTTTTCTGGAAAATGGTAACTCCTACCCAAATATTGTATAGGAACAAAATTGTAGAAAATTTTATGCAATTTGTTTTTTGTGCAGAAAGTTTTTCTAAATCTTTTTTAGTTTCTGTGTCAAATGACAAAAACAATTTTTTTTAACGGACGCCATTTTGAAAGTACAGCCAGTTTTTTTTTGGGGACATGTCTAAAATTGTTCTATAGGCTTCAATCTTTATGAAAAACATTGTCCCCAAGGATAGGGGAGGTGAGGGGCACGTACTGTTAGGGTGGGTTCCCATAGTATGAAACAAAACCTGTCAAAATGTATGTATTTTTGTGCGCTGAATTCGAATATGCTATTTGATTTGGTCTATGTTATCGCAATTTTTTTTGACATTCGATGAAAGTCGAACGCTTTTGTTGAAAACTGAGGACGTTTGATTTTCATGAAATGTAGAAAAAACTTTCAATGACAGGCCAAATCTGATGGCAGATTCGAATTCAGCGCATAAAAATATATACATTTTGACAGGTTTTATTTCAGGTTCACGACTTTTTTTTGTGTGGCGGTGTAATTATAATTTATAATTACACCTTATAATTAGTATAACTCTGCTGTATATATCCCGCAAATGAAGATTAGCCATTCCTCCCACCAGGCAAAAGTAAAATTATAAAACTCAAAACCTTATACAGTGCTGTTCATTACAGAAGGCGTTTAGCACAGTATCCAGACGAAGACGTTTTGTTTATTTGCTTCAATCATGATTATAGTCTAGGTGCCCGCTTACAAAAATGCAATTTATACATATCCTCGTATAACTTCTTGTACGGCATAATTGCGCCTAGTCTATCATTTTTTTCCTCTGCGAAAATTTTCGTACACGCGGCGTTCCTCCTCGGCATGAAAAAGACGATTTCCACACGTCGCGTCGTACTGGAAAATCGGCAAATATATTTTGTCGGACAATTTGAGAATTGGTTTCTATATTTATATTCTATATATTTCTACAAACTATCCGACAAAAATTTTGGAACGTTAAGGGTGTCTTCCACCCTAAACATAACATAACACAACTTTAAAACATTTGTTGATAACCAGCTGATTTTTTCAAGATTGCTTAAGAAAAATATGTAGAATCCAATTTTCGAATTGTCGGACAAAATATATTTAAATAATATTCTCTAATTTACTCAATTTTTTTTATTAATTTAAATTTTATCGTATGTAATATCACTAGTGCTTAAAATTTTATCGAAAATTTTTTCGAAAGCGTGTTGCCTGGTAATATAAAGAGTGCAAATTGGCAGTTTATTATCTGATTAAATCCCGACCGCTTTAGCGGGAGGGATTTAATCTTTGATAATAAACTGCCAATTTGCACGAGTTATATTAACTAGGGGCAAATTAGCTTGAGAAAAAATTTTTAGATAAAATTTAAAGCACGAGTGGTATTTGAGGAGAATATTTCACGAATAAATAATTCATTAAGTACATCTTCAATATTATGTTTTCTCATTAATTGCCTTCAAACGTTTTCTTGTCACTTTTTAGAGTTTACTGACCTTTATTTTCAATTTCCTCATTAATTTGATATACAGAAATATTTCCAAACCGACTCATATTGTCAAAACAGCAAATCTGAAACAAACGCAGTAGAAACAACGGAGATTCCCTATATTTTAAAATAATCTAGTGACATTTCTATGGCAACTAGTAAATAAAACGAGTTGAAACTTTAGATATTATAATATATAGACTGGCCTTTCAGGCGTTTCTGAGGTGCAATATGACGAGGAACGATAGAGAGAGCACTGCTTTATTCCCGATATCCCGCCTATTTATTACTATACATTCATAGTTCCGAGATTGACATAGAGAGCGCCATCTAGCGCTACCGCTACTAGAGTTATATTCCATAATAATTGTTTATTGATTCATATTTACTTATTTAATCCTTATTTTTAACTTACGAAGTTTACAAATTATGTTGAGGTTTGCTTCGATAAGCAGAGTGAATTTTAAATACAACAAATTAAAATATTGCACAGCTTTGATTCAACTAGTTACTTTTTGATAGATTACCGTATGTAAGTAGGTACCTAGGTACATTTTTAGTATGTTTCCAGAGCGAATGTGTTTACTTGACATTTATAATAAATGATTTGCTTAATTTTGTAACTTCATACTACATTATTGAGCTATTGAAAGCTGTGCTTGACTTGTTCCTGTATTATGAGCTACGTATATTAAGTACAATCTTTGTATATTATTCTTACCTGATTGAAAAGTAGGCAAATTGAAATAGTTACAGATAGGCAAGGGTTATAGCCTATATATTTCAGACAGGCTTCTCTTTAGAACTGACGATTGTTTTACTATATATGTGGTGTGTTTATGTTTGCTAGTACATAAAACAATATTACAATTTACAAGGTAAGTTAACAATTAGTAATAAGCTAGAGAAGATATTTACAGATAAAATTTGAAAGCGCGAGTTGCCCTATTTGCGGAGAATATTTCACGAAACAAAACGTCAAAAAATTACCGGAGTATTTGCCGCTGCAGCGACATAAAAAATTAGAGCGATAAATTTTGCATGTTGGTACTGTCAAAAGCCGATCTAGCTTGAATTACCACTAATAATGACATTTGATTGGTGCAATGTTGTGAAAAAACGGGCTCTCATTGGCTATAGCGTTAATGAGTGAAATAATCATCTTTAAACTTTTCAAAGTAACTTAATTATGAAAAATATATAATATTATTGAAGCTACTGCAACATTTGTTTCTGGGGGAAGTTTAAAATAAAATAAAAGAACTGTTATATTATACATAATACATTTATTACAATTTTATTAGGTACACAAAGAATTTACAAATAATAACTTATTGATGTTGACAAATTAAGTATGTAACTAATTCTCACTAAATGGAAGTTCCTTATAACTTTAAAATATCATGCATATTACTACAGTTAGAATAGTAATAATTTCATCACATGAAGTTAATTATATATGCCTATAACTGGTATGTTTTAGATAATTTTTTTATTTTATGCCACGATTAACATAATAATTGTATAATAATTAATATGTAATTATTCGTTTATCATAGCTGAGATATTGCTAAAACACGTTACAGTTTGATATGTTGACAACACCAAACACTAGATCTAAGGTTATTCTTTAACATTTTAAAAACATTTAGATTTTTAATATGGCCTCTAGGAACTAGATTTAATTGTTACATAGATGTAGCAGCTAAATTACGTAATTATTATGGAATATTTATATTAGCAAACAATTTGTAATACTGTACAATCTCAATTGATACACCATTCCGTCCCATTCACACGCTTAAAAGTTTTATAAATTTTGGAAAAAAATTGGACTAAAAATATCCAATTTTGGAATTGTTACCTCCTAATATATACTATATAAAATGATATGCGGTTTAGTAATTTAAGAATAATTTAATGTTCAGGACATTTTTTTAAGAAAAACCAACTTTTCCGATACTTCTTAATCTCAATAAAACATTGTTCAAATCAAGTTGTTTTTAATCAGTCAATCAAATTGGAAAATGAAACTTAACAAAATTCTTCATGTTGAAACCCCCTTGAAACTCTAATGTTAGTAGTAATAAAAAATCAGACAAAATGGCTACGTGTGACATCGCACGCCGATTATAAAGAAACCTAAACATGATTCGAAAATTTGCACTTTCAACTCGTTCATTGCTGATATCTCTCACACGATGTGAGATAGGTACAAACCACAGATTAGAAATGATGTACATACAGCGTTAAATTTTCAATATGATACGAATATTTGCGAGGGGCAAACCGCGAAGGAGATCTGGTGTACACTCAGAAAGAAATCTGAGGAAATCTTAAGGAAATCCGAGGAAATCTTAGGAAATCCCAAGAAATCTTAGGCAATTCCAGGAAATCTCAGGAAATCTTTTGCTTTTCAGATTCCCCCCGCCCCCCGCTCATAAAAAATTTCGAGGAAATCTTAGGAAATCCGAGGAAATTTAAGGAAATCCGAAGAAATCTTTTGCTTTTCGGATTTCTCCCCCCCCCCCCCCGCTCTTGAAAAAAATTCGATGAAATCTTAAGGAAATCCGAGGAAATCTGTGTAATCTTCGTCAAAGAGATTGTGGTGGAAATCTGGTGTACAAAATTTTGGGCGCGGTTGACCCCTCGAATAATTGGTTCAAAAGGTATCTAAACTTTTTTTTTTAATAAAAAAATTAAACAAAACTATAAGTTTTTGCCAACCTTTTTTGAAAATAATTTTGCATTCCACGAGATAAACGATTTGTTATTCGGGAAAATCACGACCAACAAATAGCGCCAGAAAATTCCAAATACATCAGAAATAGTCAGGAAAACATTGCGATTGTCATGTTTTTGCCATGATCTTGCGTCTGTTGTATTTTGAATTTCCTTAGCTGTGTGGACATTTTCTAACACGAAATTTATGTTCTACAGTTAAATCAAGTGAATGAAGCATATTAATAAATTTTCCTGGCCTGGCCACAAAATTATAAGCCAACTTTTTTAAAATTGAACATTGAAGGCTAAACATAGAAATTCTGCTCTGTTTACTGACGCATCAACAGTACCATTTGACCTATTGGTAAAAAATATAATCTATGTTTTATTAGAAACTTTTAAGACTACAAAATTACCAATATATACAGTTTAAATGTATTTATCTAGATATCAGTAATGAACCCGTCGAATCCACAAACTTAAAAAGCTAATTCTTTCCATGAGGATCATCAGTAATTAACAAACTCGGTTAAAAAAAATCGTTACCTAGACCATATAATTTTGCCGCCTCTTATTCTATGCTATTAACTCAAACAATAAGAACGACAAAAGAAAAAGAAATCTTACCAAGGGCCAGTTTTATAATATCGGATTAAACTGCGGAGTGCGGATTAAACTAAGGCCTTGAAAAAAGTCTGTTTTAGAATGTCGTTAATTTTGTTTTTATATGTAATATGATGGATATATTCGAAATATTTGATTAGTTATTATTTATTTATTATTATTTACTGTATAATGACGACGAAGAAATTATATTAATGTAATAGAAGGTGTTTGAAGTTCTAAGTTTAAACTGCACAGTTTAATCTAACATTATAACACTGGCCCTTAAATGAGCAATAAAGCACTAAAAACATATTCGTCGACAATTTCAAATCATCTTACACAAAAGCGCAGAAAGTATAAAAATGAGTTATCATATCAATACGGTTTCTTTAATTTTGGTACCAAATTTCCCTAAATTTAAGCACTATTCTTTTTATCTAGGAACAACCCTGCCGAATATATGAAAACCGACTCCCATGTTAGATATCGGCAAGACAAGGCATGATTTCGTAATCATTTCCTTAATTTTCCATTTTCTCAAAACATAAAAATATACACACTTAAAAATGTTGCCGTTCCTCAGACTTTATCGCCCTAGACTATACCCTTGGTTGATGTTTCGACTAATTCCGGCCTAGACGTCAATGCAGTTATTTATCTGGCATTTAAAACCACTAATACTCTAGATTACCGAGGGTTTCAATTAAAAATTTTCATTTTTATAATCAAACAAATTCACTTATATTTGTTGAAATATAATAGCGACATTTTTGCCATTTGATTAAAACGCTAGACTAGTTCTTAAATCATCCCAAAGGACGCGAATAAGGTTTTTTGATTAAAAGAGACTAATATGTTTTAATATTAAACAAAGTTAAATACTAAATATCTACCATTACAAAATAAAATTCACAGGCAATTATGTTCTGGTAAAGAAACTTCCGAGAAAGTTTCGTTTTACCTTAAAATATATATTTTATGACTACGTATTAATAAAATTTCTTAAATTAAACTTCACAGTCATTTCTCTCACACAATATCATTCAAAAAAATAAATAAATTATTATAATCACTAATATGCAGCAGTTATCTTATAAAAAATATTTACAAAATATAAAATATTACAATTTCTATTAACTAAATTAACATACAATACAAATGCATTTGGTACAGTGCATCCATGTCATTAATTAGTAATTAAAAAAATGGTAAGTCTCGAGAGCCTCAGAAGCTTTAAAAATTTAAATACTGAAATGAAATAAATAAATCACAGTAAAACTGTCAGTTTATTCTCAAAATTTAGAATCCAATAAAATGACTTTGGGGCGTATATTCTTTAATAATTCACTTGCATTTGCGAGCCCTACGACGGAACCTACGCATTCTCTGGTCCCATTCGTCTCTCCATTCTATAACTATAGACCTCTGAGTTACTCCCAAACTGCCGGTAACTATTCCTCCAGGCGAATCGTCCTTTTCTCGGCCCAAAAATAGATACGATCTGAAACAAAGGCATATTTTAAAGAGCGAAGTTACAAGTACCAGTTTGAACATTTATTGCCATTCTTATATCTTTTTCATTTATTTTTAAGAGTCATCAGGGCCGCGTCGTTCATAAGAGCAAATCGTGAGGCACACGACGGCGCATCTCTGGCGGGCCCCTCGGAAGCCCGGGCCCCTAAACTCGGTACCCAATAGACCCCCCATACGGGACGCCTGCCTAGAGGCCCCAACGCGCGAGGAGGCGCTCCAGTAGTTCAAAACTAACTAATTTTATCTCCCGACGGGCGACGTTTATCGTTTACCACTGATCTGTTGGAAAATAAAATGTACAGGGAAATTATTTATTTGTTATTTGATCATTTTATTTTGATAGAATTGTCGCATTTATTACCTCTCTTCTGTGGCAATATTTTACAGACTTATTTAGGATTATATTATTGCGGAGTTCTCAAGCAAGAAGTCACGAAAAAGGAAAGGAAAAGTTTTTCAATATATTATTTTTATACTTAATGTTTATATTTAATTTTAGTTCAGTGGAAAATATAAATACTCCAATTTTTTTATAATAAAACTTTTTTTATGAGTATTTTATATTTTTGTCTTGCGCCCAGGAAACCTACTTTTCTAAGACAATATAATTTCACGTCAAATTTTTAACTTTTAATTTGAGGCTGTTTGACTTTGAAAAATTCAAAAATTTGGCCTGCGGCGCATTTTGCAATTCCATATCCCTGCCTGTAAATAACAGGACGCAAATACTTCATTTACCTAAAGGCGCGCCAAACCTTAATTCGGCCCTGGCACGATCTGAAAAATTTTGAATTTTATTCAATTGTCTAACGTGATTTATTTGATATACTTTTTTCCTCAACTTCCCTCTTCACCTGAATTCTAGATATGCATTGAAGGGCGCATGTTAGTATTTGCACGACCACGCTCAAAAGGCTTGGCGCGGCCCTGAGAGTCATCGTAATTTCTCACTGGGACCGAATCAGAATTGGCCGATCAGTTAGGAATTTTGACATAACCTCAAAAAACACCTAAAAATGTCCGAATAATCCCAAACAACTAAATAAAAAGCTTGCATGAACTGATCAGTATATCTATACGTAATCTGAAGCACTGAAACCGAATCCAAGGTCAGAATTTATGCGCGACGATCGAATATCTTGTAAAATCCATATTTAGGATGAAAACATACCCAAAAATGACTGATTGTTAAGTATATAAAGGAAATATTACTGAACAGTGACATTTTTAGGAAAAAAAATTCGGACAAAGTTTGCTCTGTTGAGAGAGCAATATCGTTTGATCTTAACATTTACCTACACCTTCCCTTGATGATTTTTACTTTTTTTTCTTAGAGCTGTTTAGAATTGTATAGTTTTCTTTATTCTGTTTGATTGTCATATGTCATTTGTTTCTTTTTCTATTTTTGCGACTAGGACACCTCCACGTGGTGACGGCGGGCAACGATTTATTTCGGCTAAGTTCCTAGGTAAGAAAAATCCCGTCATGGCAAAAGTTTACGATCCAGGAGAGGGAAACCCCAGTATCTGCGGCCGGTCAGCTTAGGAAAGCGGGACCGCGGGCGCCATCATCATACTACCGCAACTCTAGTGAAGTGGGCTTCCTATGTGTACAAGAAATTTGCACAACTGTGTAAATAATGCGAATTCCTTCTGTTTTGTTCGTAGTAAATTCGAGTTTCCAAAAAATCGAAAAAAAAATCAACGATAAAATAAAGAATATTTATCTAAAATCTATATGTGATAGGTTTAAATATATACATCAACCCTTCTTCATTATGAAAATATAAGAGCAAGTGTTCTTTTCCAGGTGTAAAATATTTTCTAAAGTCTTTTTCTCTTTTTCTGTATGAGCTAGAACGAACATCACTTGATACTAAATTGTCTTTTTCCATAATCGCCGCTAAATATTCTTCCTTACCATTAGATAGACCAAGATTTTTAATAACATTATTAAATTTATCATTTCACCAAATATTGGGAGTTTTAGTTCTTATCGAACACTCACATTCACTATCTTCATATTCACTGTCATCTACTTGACTTTCGGAGCAATCAGTTTCCATTAACCCTTTTCTAGCATTAATTCCGGAAACATTTGTATTGCTAAAAAATAACACTCTTCACGGATTCCAGGCTCCTTCCATATTGTTTGATTTTTATATTTTACTTTTTAACATTATTTCCATTTGTCCAACATCTTATAACATATGATGCAAGGTATCATGGAAAACCTTTATCCACTATTTCCATACTATAACATTTTAGATAAATATTTTTTTATTTTATCGTTGATTTTTTTTTTCGATATTTCGGAACATCGAATTTACTAAAAACAAGGCAAGAATTTTACACAAATAACTTTAAACCAAGAACTCTAAATCTAACAAAACTTAAGGCACGAACTTTGCACCAAGAAATCTAAATGTAACATATTCTAAGACAGGAACTTTACACAAAGAACTCTAAACCAAGAACTCTAAACCTTAATAGTTCTTGACTTAGGAACTTACAGTCTTGTCTTAATTTATAATAGGTTTAAGTTTTTGGTTTAAAGTTCTTGTCTCAGGTTATGTTGGGTCAAGAATTCTTAGTTTAAAGTTCTTGGTTTAAAGTTCTTGCCTTAGGTTATGTTAGGTTTAGAGTTCTCGCATGGTTCAAAGTTCTTGGTGTAATGCTCTTGCCTTAGGTTATGTCAGTTTTAAAGATCTTGGTTTAAGCTTTTAATTTATTTGTTTTGGATTTTTGGGTATTTTTTAGGTGAAAAACATACCCAAAAATGACTGATAGTTAAGTATCTAAAGGAAATATTACTGAACAGTGACATTTTTAGGAAAAAAAAATTCGGACAAAGTTTGCTCTGTTGAGAGAGGAATATCGTTTGGTCTTAACATTTACCTACACCTTCCCTTGATGATTTTTTACTTTTTTTTTCTTAGAGCTGTTTAGAATTGTACAGTTTTCTTCATTCTGTTTGATGGTCATTTCTATTTTTGCGACTAGGACACCTCCACGTGGTGACGGCGGGCAACGATTTATTCCACTTTTAATCTAAGCCTCATCTCTCTAGCGGAAATCTTTGGCTATTGGTACAGATTTAGAACATACCGGAACATACCGAACATACAAAACCGTAGAAATGCTGTACGTGAATAGTACTGTAAAAAGCTATACACGAAAAGTATAGACCCGTAAAAAATAATGTCAGTAAAAAGCTGTAATCGTAATAATATCTATCTGTACAGTACGGTTTATAGAATAGTAAAAGTTTTGAATTTCGCACAGGGGGAAGAGGCATGGCTTAAAGGTGGAGCAGTCTGAAGCGAATAGGGCATCTGCGACACAACTTAAAAAACCGTTCCACATCCAAATTTCCTATCCGAGTCCTCCACTAACACTCCCACCCGATTACTAAGTGAAGTAGTAGTGGGGGGGTGGCCTATCACAGAAAAAATAGGACTTTGATCATTTTACGCACAATAAATCACACTTTTATATTTCACCCCCTTTAATAATGGGGCGAGGGTGGTAATGGGAGTAATAGTGGGGAAGGTTGATGCCAACAAAATTCTGAGACCTTGGTTTCTTGTACATTACACTAAATCTCAATTTCATGGACTTGCTTGCTTTACCTATCTACCCCCATTTATACCCCAACCATTGAACGGAATAAGATCAAAATTTAATCTAGTTCCTCTTGTTCTCAAAGCTATCGGCACAGGTGTGCCAAATTTTCAGTCAGTCTTATAAATCTTTCCAGAGTAATCGTGCACATAAGAAAGTTACAGACAGATCAACACAGAATTTTTTCAATCTCGACGTTTTATGATATTCTAAGCCTACTCGAACAAAAATATATATATACATATTTTTTACCGTTACTATATTTCCACTTCATTACGTGGAGTAGAGAGTAACTACTAAAATTGATAAATCAAAATAGTGACTTCAATATGGTGGCCAAAACTTGTGTCCACTTATGACTATTAGCCAACGGGAGCACGGACATTTTGCTAGTATTTTATATATGGAAGTGGAAAATTCATATTGATTATTTATTATAGTAATTTCAGTAGTAAATGCAAAATGATTAGTATTCCAGGCGTAGTCAAATTATGTATCCGTGAAATGAATAAATTATAAATCTTTCCGGATATTACGGCAATCGGTACAATAACGGGAGGCTATATATAAAAGCTCAGATTAAACGTTCGCGAAAATTAAAAAGTTGAACTAAACTGATTATCTTCGTTAAAAAGAAAAATGTTGCAACTGGGCGAAACATATAATGTGCCTTCTACTCCGAGTGACATGTATTATTTTTTCTTCAAGCGTCAAAATAAAAATTTACGACATTAATTTCCAATATGTTCAATCAAATATCTTCAATCTTGGCAAAAAAGTAAAATATAATATTAACCATTTTATTTATTAATTAAGCATAACATAGTACTAACCACTTTATTTATTGCGCCCATAGAGTTGAACTTTTCAGTTTTTTGGATAAATGTGTAAAATATGCTATCATCACATTTTTCGAATACATATGTACTAGTCCTTGGCCCATTTTATAAATTTATCGTACGCATTATCATAATTTTTTTTTTGGATTTCGCGGGAATTAATGTTGCCACTAATGACTTTGCAATTTCAAGTAATTCAGGTGGTGTACACTGCATTTCTTGAGACATTTTTGCTTTCCAATTTGAAAAACGATCCGACAGCTATGACAAGTCATAGCTACTTGGATTGTTAATTCGTTGCATGATAGGTACACTACTGTGCAAAACTAAGTAGGGCAGCACTTATTACTGTACCTATAAGAGTTAAAAAGCGAGATAAGAAGAAAGTAGTATTAAAAGAAGGCCTTCAACTGGGAGACGAAGGATAAATGTTGGTTGAATACGATCAGCAATTAGTACATTATCTGCGTAGAAAAGCAGATACATTTATATTACATATATATTACACCACTACTGTCACTGTCCTATTTACTTTTGCACGGCAGTGTACATTGTTTCATTTTTATACTAGGAAAAAAATGAAAAATATTTGTATTAGTACAAAAATAGGCTCTTTCTCCAGGACGTGTTCCAATATATAATGTAAGTATTGTTATACGCTTGAAAAAGAAAGTACTTTTACCTCCGTTGTTAATGGCCAACGCAAAGCCGCCTACAATATCAAAATTTAATGTCGTGAAATAAGTTAATCTCTTCATCTTTTTCTGACGTTTGAAGAAAAATATCTTTTTTCACGCCAATAATACACATTTTATTTTTATTGCTCCATTAATAATAAAAAGTTTGGTTCCTCCCTTTTTCATCACTACTGACCAGTTTATATTTCATTTTATTCCATTAAAAAGACATACATACAATTTTTCGTATTGTATCTTTGTATTTTTTTTGTAAAAAATACATCAACCAAATTTGAAAGATATATTTTTTGTATCTATAGGTAAAGCCATTTAGTTCCTTTATATGCGTGCCAAACTTCAACTTCATATCTTTAACCGTTCCGGAGATAATTGGAGTTTCGTTTTTTATATCTTTATACAGAAAACCTAAAAAATCCGTGAACGTATACCTCTAATCACTATGCAAAGAATGTACTTATTAATATAATTTTAAGGGAGCTATCATAAGTTATTATAATAACCTACGACGATCCGCTCTTACAAAACTCAATAAGACCTAACGGAAAAAAATGGGAAAATCGATATTTTATAAAATATGAGATATATAAAAAATTTAAGAAATCGGTTTTCTCCCATAGTGTCTAAAAAAATGCCCATCAAAAAAATATCAGAAATATTTTATGGAATCTCGTTAGGTCTAAAGTTTGGTAGAGAAAACACACTTTTCTTTCACACCCTGTAGATAGTAACATGCTTCAAAAGAAAAGAATCGGAGAAAACTTTTTCTAAATAAATTATCTCTTAAATCTCGAAAATCGCATATTGATATCTATTCAAAAAATGTGGATTTAAATTCAAACTAAAAATTCGCTTGGTTCGTTTCAATTGGCCAGCAGTTTATATTAATCTATGTAATGAAGTATTATTTGACGAGTTTTTTGTAAATATTTCGTGCAAAGACGAGATTACCTTCTCCCCCCGTTTTCGAGGGTGCTGAACACGATGGAAGTGGTGGAAGAAGTTTTTGACCGCCGCAACCCCCTGAGACGGCCAAAAACCACCCCATTTATGGGGTTCCCTTTATGTTTTCATATATAAACGGGTCTGGGGAGTGATTTATCGATGGGCTATACTTAAAATAACATGGAAGGAGGTTGTAGAGTAAGTGGAATCCAGACAGCAGGCCTCCCGAGGAGTGGAAAATCATTTTTTTTTTCAAACGATTCGGTTTAAACACGTATCCTTCCGTTTTCGGGGTCGCTGATCACGGGAAAAATATTCATTTTCAGCTCCAACCCCTCTTCACCCCTCAAACAGGCAGAAACCACCCCTTACTCACCAGAAAGCATGTTATCAAGGATTTACAGGTTTTTCGACACGTGCTCGTTATTCCTGTGCATATCCCTTCATTTTTCACGAAAGAGAAGATGGTAGCGACCTCGCTGGTTGCTTCAACCATTCAAAAGGATGTAAAATTCATTAATTACACGTTGGATCGTCAATACGCTCTCCCCCGTTTTCGCAGGCGCCGATCGCGATAAAAATATTCACCTTCATCTCCAACTCTCCTCAACCTCTATAATGGACGAAAACTCGCCCTCATCCACCAGTTATCGCTGGGGAGATGATTATGGAGGTTTCTGAGTAGGGTATAATAATTTCTTCATCGGGGAATAATGAATAATAAATTTTGTCGTCAATGGCAATGTTGTTTATTCAAAGAATTACATGAAAATATTTTTATCTCAAAATAAATTATTTACTAACAATTAATTAAAAAAAGCTAGGTCGTTTATTTACAAGTAGCATAACAATCCTCATATTCTTCAAAATTCACATCGTACGGGATCTCTTTCTCATCCACCGTTTCAGTGAGCGAATCTGAATCCGAATCGCTTAAACCAATTTCAGGGATTAAATTAAAATAAAAATCATCATTATGGTCATCGTCATCTGCCATATCTTCTGTACATACATCTTTATCATTATAGGGGTTAAGGAGAGTCGGAGATGAAGGTGAATATTTTTATCGTGATCAGCGCCTGCGAAAACGGGGTAGGGCGTATTTACGAGCTAACGTGTAATTAATGAATTTTACACCCTTTGGAATGGTTGAAGCAGCCCCCGATGTCGCTACCACCTTCTCTTCCGTGAAAAATGAAGGGATATGCACAGGAATAACGATCATGTGCCGAAAAACCTGTAAATCCTGGATAACATGCTTTCTGGTGGGTGAGGGGTGGTTTCTGCCCATTTGAGAGATGAGGAGGAGGCGTTTTTCAATTTGAATTGTTAATAACATAAAAAACACACAGTTATAAAAAACCCCAAACTGAGATTTAAAATCTGTGTGATAATATTAATCGAAATAATAATATGTAAAGGGCGAAGTTAATCTTAATGTTATGGTTCTATGACAATTAACCTTGGTAATTGCAAACGCGACCGCGTCGTAAAATTTCATACAAAAAAAAACTCTCACGGACGATTGACCTATAAGGGGTCTACAGACGACCCCACCAACCAACCAGACAACCTTCTCGGTACACTTAGAAAATTGTCATGACAACTCGTAAAAGTGAGCTGGCTTTTTGGAATTCCAGCGTCTCCAAAGCGTACCGGCAATGTTGGCTCCAACACTTTTACGAGTTCGCATGGCAATCTTCAAAGGGTACTGAGAAGGTCGGTTGGTTGGTTGAATCGTCTATACCAATATTTTGAAACAAAAATGACAAACGAAATGTTAGCTTTTCGGTTGTAGAAAATGTTTTGTTTAATACTCTTCGAAAGTGTTATTTTTAATTCACTTTTTGAGAAACGTATGGAATTTTATTGAACAAACACCAGAAATGCTTACCTGTTAGATTTAATTTTTGGGCATTTGCATGCTAGGTCCGTTGCTGGTATCAACATGGGCATTGTACCCTTCCGTATCCGTGAATCTTTTGCTTTTTTGTATATGAATTCTACGTTCACCATGAACCTTATCCACCCTTTTGTGTGTTCGTCGTCGTTGTTTTCGATTCGAGATAGCACCTTCGCCATTATCGCTGAAACAGAAAAAAATCGGTACATATTAAAATGATACTGGTATCAGGTAACTTTACATCGATAGCGAAGCGAAATTAGTTGTATTACTCCATGTGACCAATTTTGGCGATAATGAACTTACAATATAATGGTACAGTGATAACACTAAGTTTACATTTATCGTTCGTACGATATATCTTTTTGCCTTACGTTAATATTGAAAAATATTTTAATAAGTTTGCGTTGCCTTAAACTATTCATCACATCTTATATACTATACGATATACCTTTCAAACAATTGGCTTATAGTTTATGGTTAAGACAAATACACGTGGCGAAAAAATCCAATGAAAGAAGGAAAATCAATTCCTGTTGTTTTATTATACCCACTGGTTTCTTATGTTTGTTAGATATTTTGCCACTGTAAAATATTTAAAAATTTTGATGAAATAAACCTCTGCGCCAAAAGGATCAGACAGAGGCTGGTTTTTAATACTTCATTACAAAATGTCTCACACCCAAAAATATAAAAACTGAAATAAAAATGTTACATAATAATGACAAAAACTAAATCGAAGGCAGTTAACGTTTCGGAAAATATTTCATTTTCCGTTATCAAAACTTTCAAAAAAGTGAAATCTCGGTCATACCATGTAAGAGAGAATTGAGCCATACTGAATCAAACTGTTAATCAAATAGGTATACATAGGAATACAACTTCTACTCCTTTTGTCTGTTATATTAGAAGTGTGTGTGTGTGTATATTGGATGTGTTCCTCGTCAATCAGTAAGGGTACGAACATGCCGAAGATGCTACGCTGCAGGATACACCGTGGCTGCCGGTCGCAGTCTCAGTCGATACATCGATGCCATCAATTTGTAAAATAAATCTGTACATTTCAATGTCATCGCACATACCGAGGATGGTAGCAGGGTGAAATTTGGTACACTGCGTATTCTCGATGACAATGTAATAATCAATCAATAGTTTCCCTGATTAATCATTGTATTATTATTAATTAATTTTGCTTTGAGTCAGACGGAAGAAGTATTGCTGTTTTACTTCCACGTCCAGTGGAAGTATAGTAACGACAAAAAAAATTTTTAAAAATTTTTATTGTTCAGATAGGCTTAGAATGTCATGAAACGTCGAGATTTTAAGTTTGAGCGAAAAAAAATTTCTGTCTGTCGGTCTGTAACTTTCTTTGTGCGCACGTTTACTCTGGAAACGTTCGAGATATTGACTTGAAATTTGGTACACATATGTACTTTAACGAGATCTAGAACTAGATTATATTTTCATTTTGTTCCGTCGAAGGGTTGGGGGGTAAATTGGGGTAAATTTGAGGTAAATAGGTAAATCAAGCAGGTAAGAGTTCATAAAATTGGCATTTAGTATATACAAGAGAAGCTAAGGTCTCAAAAAAAAATGTTGGCATTAGTCACCCCCATTACCACCCCCACCCCATTATTAAAGGGGATGAAAAAAAATTGTGATTTAGTGTGTGTACAAGAACCAGAAACCTCAAAATATTTTTTTATTTTATCCACCCCCACTACCACCCCCTATCACCACCCTCACCCCACTACCGATGTGTGGTAACATTTTATGGGTTTTTGGGGTAGAGGATTTCAAATATTATATTATTAAAGTTCCATAAACAATTATTTCCACATACAAAATTTTTCGTTGTGAGTGACTTGGATAGAAAATCTGGATGTGGAAGTAGTGATTTCTTGGGCAGCGGTTTGTTCTTTAATGTAATAATGTTACATCTTAACAGATGTTGCTGTTAACGATGTTATTACGGATTTGAAATTCGAATATTACAGTGGACAGATAAATAGTACTTTAGTGATTGTGATTTTGAAAGATTTAGCTTATTTGATTGAATACAGTGTAATATACCGAAATTTTAAGACTAAAGAGTATAACATAAAAATACATACAATTAAAAAAAACAGGCTTTTCCCAGAAATGCACTGTCTCGTAAAAAATAATGTTTTAAGCTATTACAGTATTTCCAGGTTCATATGACTAAAAAATAAAATCGTGGGAAAAGTTTTTATAGAATTTTGCTATGTATCGAAAAAGTGAAACTATGTGTGCTCCACGCTTTTATTTTTAGCCATATAAGCTGAAAGCTGGTAGCTGAAAAAATATTTTAAATTTTTTAGTTAATTTTAAGCAAAGGTTTTTTATGTATTTTTATATAGGGTAAGTTTCGAACGTATATGAGGAAATTATTTTGAAACAATAGCCATAAGCAAATTAGATTTTACGTTCTCTCTGATTTATCGCTTATTTGAATATTTATTAAATTCGTAAATATCAAAATAGGTAATCAAACTGTGGTCAGCTTTGATTCCAATAGATTGCTAATATAACGACATAGCCCCCATATGCGTTACTATTCTAGTTAAAAGATCATGTAGCCTGCAAATCTACCAATTTTCCTACTGTAATTAATTAAATTTATCACGTGAAATGTTATTTTATAATTGATCAATAGTTTTTACCTCTGAAGGGTTTAATAAAAAACAGAAAACAGGTCCCTAACAATCAATAGGTACGGCACCTATTTTGGTAAAGTGATAAAGCAGCAAATCCACAGATAATATGAACATGTAGGATGTAATGACTTTCATAATTTGTCTGCAGTATTGTGTAGGAGGTATAAATTAAGAGAACCGGTGGCAACAAATCTACAGTCGCAGCAAGCAATATGTTCTTATATATTTTATTAGCATCTCCCTTAATTATTCTTCACTGAAAAACGAATAAGAGCTACACGTGTACATTGTTAATTAGAGATCTTTCAAACATTCATTTAATGTTTGAATACATCGAGACGGGTATAAGAAGTAATTTATTTTTATACAAGCAGCATATCCAGATTTTAGCTTTTGACATGTGAAATTTGATTCTCAAAATCAGTAGTTAAATATTTATAAGCTTCTCAAAATTTAATGTCACAATACATTTAAAAAATTTGATCAAAAATAACATCGCCCTTTTGAGGACTGATTAAACTAGTAAAAAATAAATCGAAATAGTAGAGTACCAAAATGTCTGATTAGGTTTCATTGCCGATATATTGGCCAAATAATTAACAACCTTACTGTGGAATTGAGAATTTAAGCAACGCAATGTGTTGAGAATTTATTACAAAATTAAAAATTCTATTTTTAAATGGCGTCTTTTGCAGCTGATCCAAATAATATTTGCACTGTGCACTTCGCACATATATCAAAGCTACAGCCACCTTAAGAGCAAAGAATCATTTCTTCCTGGTCATCAACTAGTTCAGCATAGATCCTTAATATGGCACCAGAAACGGAAGTCCAGATGGTATTTGGTAACCGAGTAGGTCATGCAGAGCACCCACCTCTTCTAAAGTTATTTGAAATATTTCTAACTTACACGCCAAATATGCAGATGCTGCTCCTGTACATGAATATAGTTGTTTGAGTAAAAGTTGTCAATAATCTTGAAGGAGATATGAAAAATAAAGTCGAAATACGATAAGAAGCAATAATGTGTGGACCAATGTCAAATACGCAGATGCTAAATTCTGTACAATAACGTAGTTTCCTGAACGGAGCAATGTTCTCGAGTGAAAGTAGCAAATGGTCTTGCAAAGGATACGAAAAATAAGGAGTTACATCAGTATATTCGAGTGTTGTATCCAAGTGTTTTGGTGTTTTTCGAAATTACTTCAGAGGCAGCGTAACAGCAAATGTCCCAGCTCCTCCACAAGGCTTCACGATCAGCGTAACAACATTTTTATTATAACATGAAAGGTGATGGTCACGAAAAGCGACGTCTGACTGTCGGGCAGTAGAGCAACGGCCCCAAATATTTAAAAAAAAAGTTAAGTTACGTCATTTTTAAATGGCGGATTTTTGGTGTGATGATATTAAATTTGTTATTGTATTATATTTTGTTTACTGGATCCTTGGTTACTTGAGCCTGGGGTTGGTGACTTATATTTACCCAGCAAGTGAACTGATCGCCACAGATGACTGTTTACTAATAATAACAAACAATGAAAACATTGTCAGACAATTTGCTCGGAGTGGTTTTCTGTTCGACAAACAATAAAATCTCATTTTGGTATCAATTGTCTTGCACAAACGTACACTTATCGCAGTTATCGGTCATTAGTTTTCATTTGGGAATATTTGGAGCTTCTCAAAATGAAATTTAACACAGAACAACTTGCAGACATGATTTTTATTTTGGGCAAATCTGAAAGAAATTGTTTGTTTACCAATAGAATTTATCACCAACGATATCCTGAAAGAAAGGTCTCTGAAATTAAAAGCTTCCCTTTCGATATTTGTGGAGACTGACAATTTACAATAATAAGAAACTGAAAAATGTTATTAATGAAAAAAATGTTCAGACGTTATCTGTGGTACTGACAACGGTTAAGGTTCAGCAGATCCCTATATTGGTCAAAGAGAAGTGAGCTCATTAGTAGGAATAAGTAAATATTTTTTTGGTTGAATTTCGAAAAAAAAAAAAGTTTTGTGCATATCACATTTGCACCAAAAATTAAATGGTGACGATTTTCAAAAGGTTCTAAAGTTTTGGAATTGGGCCCGAGATAAAATGCAAGAAAGTGCTACTTTCTTCAATAACACAGCCCCACAAAAAAAAAGTTCAGACCAGCGAACCAGACCCATGTGCCCGTATGTGTTTTCGGTCGCTGAATCCGAATCCGAGGTCAAAGAAATTCGTACACCTCCAAAATCTTTAGCTAGAGCCAAAAAATACCCCTGGACTGGGGTAAAAAGAATATTAAGCTACGAGAATAGTTGTTACATCCTAATCGATCGAATTATACAGTTAAGGTTAAACAGCAGCGTACATACAATAGATATGAAACACACCCCCAGTGAGGGGCGAAAACTAGCACCCATTTATAAAAATCGATCCAAAACAATAATGACTGCTGAAAAAGCTCAAAATGTCTAAGTTTTGTTAAAGTGATAAAAAACTGCATCAGGTCCGACGTAATCTTAATAAACTGCCCCTATAGGGTTGAGAACAACCACTCTTAAGTTTAAAGGACACAAAAAAAGAGAAAACATAAAATCCAACAGGATTTCTATTTTGCGTAGTACTCTAAAATAGAACTAGAAACTTACGTACCATCAACGTCCTCAGATGGTGTGAAAACTAACCGCTATGTAAGATTTATCCATAAAAAGTTACACTGACTTCTATAAAATTTCGAAACACCTGCGTTGTGTGGAAGTGAGACTATGTTCGACGCTGTGCTTGAAAACCACTCCTACGAGGTTGCGAGATGCCATCCCTATATCAGTAGGATGCTGGAAAAACAGAGAGAAACTAACCGGATTTACATTTTTATGGATGCTATAATTAGGAAAAATCGTGATGCACAATTCCAGCGTCCTACGGATATAGGGGTAGCATCTCGCAACCCCATGGGGGTGGTTTTCAAGCACAGCGTCGAACATAGTCTAGTTTCTTCTTACTTCCACACAACGCAGGTGTTTCGAATTTTTATAGAAGTCACTGTAACTTTTTATAGATAAATCTTACATAGGGGGTAGTTTTCACACCATCATGTAGGACGTTGATGGTACGTAAGTTTCTAGTTCTATTTTAGAGTACTACGCAAAATAGAAATCTTGTTGGATTTTACGTTTTCTCTTGTTTTGTGTCCTTTAAACTTGGGGGGTGGTTGTTCTCAACCCTATAGGGGCAGTTTATGAAGATTACGTCGGAGCTGATGCATTTTCTTATGACTTTAACAAAACTTAGACATTTCGAGCTTTTTCAGCAGTCATTACTGTTTTGGATCGATTTTCTTATAAATGGGGGCTAGTTTTCGCCCCTCACTGGGGATGTGTTTCATATCTATTGTATGTACGCTGCTGTTTAACCTTAATTTGTATAATTCGATCGATTAGGATGTAACAACTATTCTCGTAGCTTAATATTCTTTTTACTCCAGTCCAGGGGTGTTTTTTAGCTCTAACTAAAGATTTTGGTGGTGTACGAATTTTTTTGACCTCGGATTCGGATTCGGCGACCGAAAATACATAGGGATACATGGGTCTGGTTCGCTGGTCTGAACTTTTTTTTTTGTGGGGCTGTGTAATGGAAAATTAGGAAAATTCTCACCATTTCAGGCAAGCTGATAACCAGCACACATGGCCCATAAACATTTGTGGAGGAATTATTGGAGAACATATTTCTTTGAAGGCACATTAACTAGGGCTATTTATCTTTATTTGTAAATGAATCTTTCTCAAGGGATTCGAAATAGCACGTGGTTTCAGCAAGATAGTGCTCCGTCAACTATTTAAACGCAATAATATCTACCCACATAATGGATTGAAAGATGTGGCCCTACTAAATGGCCTGCTAGATTTCCAGATCTTACAAAACTTTATATCTATTTACTATCCAAAGTATGAAAGAAAGTAGTAGATGCTTTTGAAATCACACCAGCAATTTTGAACAGTCTAAATTTCATTACAAATGCGCATAGAAATGTGTGTCAATCAAAATGGGCAACATTTGCACTTATTACAATTTTTCTCTTGAATTACTTGAATCATAATTTTGTATTTATTGTTCAATAAATCGCAAATGGTTATAAGTTGTCATAGGGATGCACACACGAATGTTCGTTTTTCAATTGGCCTATTTCATGAGAGAAAGTTTGGTGAAGTCTGTTATGGCGAAAACAAGATTGGTATTACTAAATCATGGTAACCAACAGTTATTTTTATGGTAACCATGGTTAACACTGTTAACAGATTGACCACTTCTAAAAACAAGTTATTGCACAAACACCACATTTTGGTACATAATTTGCAAAATTAAGGGCTAGTTCGTGTTCTCAGAGGATTTTACGTTTTTAATAAGTTTTTTCTCCTCCTAAATAAAATGATAAAAAGAAATATATTGAGTCATTTTGACGCTTAAAAATGCCTAATGCCTAGATCAGTATTATAAAACCAACATATAAAAAGTACTAAACACTTTTAAAAAATTTCAAAATTAAAAGTTTCGCAGAATTTAACTGTCACACAATTTAATCCGTGAACACCTGCAAAGAACGGGTACTTCAGCTAGTTTCATATAATACTAAATTCCACGAAGAGATGATAACGACGCGGTTCCCTTTTACGATTATGGATATATCAATCAAATAATTTAATATCCAAAAAACATAATAGCTTCTCGGAGAACGCACGTTTATTATTAGTGGTGTCTTAAACCATAAATTAAATGTAACGCATAATATAATTAGAACAGCATCAAAACACGATGCATTGGATTATTTATGGTAAAATGTAAAATTTCTTTTTAAAGTATTTAATAAAATAGGTAACTAATTTTAAAATAATAATATAATATAATAATACTCTTTAATTATTAACGTACAATATTAAAATATACTCTACTGAAATTTCAGACTATTGGAAGGGGTTTAGCTTTGGAACATGCAGATACGGAATTTATTAATTCAGTCATTTTTTTTCGAGCATAAATAACGAAATTACTTAAATAATACAAATTAAGAATTTACGTAAAAGTCTCGAAATGACATTTTTATATTAAATGAATGATTTCTAACAAAAATCTGCAATACAGGCAAAAACAAATTTTTCACTGGGTTGTTAGGTCATTAACTAAATTTGTGAATGATTTAACTTCTGTATGGAAGGTAATGGAAATTAAAAGTATTATAGACAAACAGAAAAATTGATGTAGATATCTATGCCAAAATTATAGCAAATGTATTTAAAAAATATATAAAGGACCTCACAAACCTTTTGGAAATTGTCTCTCAGTAGAATTTTCTGAAATTTGGATGTTGTAGCTTTTGCTCTTCTGAACAAAAGTTCAAAAGTTATGAGGGCTTGAACGTCACAATAAGCACAAAAATTTGGCGGAGTGGAGATAGCAATCTTTTTAGCAATCATTCATATTTTTATTTCTTTTACGTAGTATAAATTATTTTCAGTGGAAAAAAAGCTCTATACGTATATTTCAAGAAAACAGAACAAAATCCGATATAGATAGGGGCTGACGGAGTAGCAATTCACAAAGAGTAAAATATTCTTTTTGTAACTTTTTCTTCCACATCCAGTGGAAGTATAGTAACGACAAAATTAAATTTTTATTGTTCAAATAGGCTTAGAAGGTCATGAAACGTCGAGATTTTAAGTTTGAGCGGTCTGTTGGTCTGTCGGTCTGTCGGTCTGTGTAACTTTTTTTATGCGCACGTTTACTCTGGAACCGTTTAAGATATTGACTTGAAATTTGGTACACATATGTACTTTAACGAGATCTGGAACTAGATTATATTTTCATCTTGTTTCGTCGAAGGGGGTAAATTTGGGGTAAATAGGTAAATCAAGCAGGTAAGAGTCCATAAAATTGGTATTATTAAAGAGATGAAAAAAAAAATGTGATTTAGTGTGTGTACAAGAACCAGAAACCTCCAAATATATTTTTATTTCATCCAAATTTTTATACTTATTGTGACGTTCAAGCCCTCATAGCTTGAAAAGCAGTTATAGCCGAAACTTGTACCCACCAGAACTTTTGCTCAGAAAAGCAAAAACTACGACATATACAAATTTCAGAAAATTCGACTGAGAGCGGGGGTCCTTTATGAATTTTAAACACTGGATGATAACATAATATAAAGGAAAAAACGTGCCATTTTTAATATAATTTATACAAAAGCCAATTTTAAGAATGTTTCAGAAAAACTGTGACAAATCTCCATATCCACGAAGAAGCCTGCCATGGTTACGATGCAGCGGACTGTGAAATGCATCGTGGATGATTATATTTTCTTTAAAGTGTTTGGAATTAAGAAATGTTGGGTTTAAAGCTTTTCGAAAGTAACTAAAGTGACCATTTAAAGAAGACCGACAGTGAATGCGAACTTCGCAGAAATGAAGTCAGCCATACAAAAATAAAAACTGGCAAAGCAGCTGGGGTCGACAATAATATCAAGCAATCAATCAAATCAATATTCGCTATTTATATGCATTGACATCTACTACGACACCCGCACCCTGATTCAGCCGAGCATCCACAGTACCGGGATGCCGCGCCGCGGCAATTGAAGAACTGGAGTGCAGCGCGGTCGAATTGAAATTTAAAATAAATAAAAAGTAAGGCCCTACTCCTACCTGAGGAGGAGATTTATTAGGGTGTATAAAATGTCCAGAGGACTATACAAAACTTAAAAATTAAAAAACAAGATAAAATTCATAATAAAACATTTGTATAGTTTATTGGCTACTGAGAGGCGAAAAACTCAATGAAAAAAAAATGCAACAAACAATGGAATGTAAAGAGATAGCAGCTATGCTGGGACGCTAAATTTATCATAAAATTTCTAATTTGGGTTTTAAATGTTAGGGTTATTTTAAATAGTTTTAATAAATGTTTTGATTTAAGAAAATAATTCAAATACAAAAGGATGACGAACAAAAAATGACGAAATGGAACCAAGAATCTGGACAGAAAAGGTGGGAAAAAGTAGAGCAAATAGTTGATGTTTTGATAAATGTTAGAATAGCTGCCGAAAAATAAACAGCTCCTGGTGAAGTAATTTGTGTTTGATTCGAAAAAGTTCTGTTATTTATGTGATGTTACCGGTTAGCGGACTATCATCAAGTTTACGTTAACAAAATATTTGAGAAATGATTCCGTCAAGTACGAATGTAACAGTTTGATGGTGTACCCAGGAAAATTGTATTCGTGTAGTTTATATATCAGCCCTGGGATCCAGAAAGTACCGAACGCTTTCTCAATATCTAAGGGAACCATCGTGGTGCTCTTTCCAAGGTTGTATTCCACCTTAACATCGTTAACTATCCTAACGATTTGTAGTGTTGTGTTGTGTCCCTTCTTGGCATCGATGCTCGTCATCGATGTGAAGTCCATCCTGGGTAGAATGAATCCTGCTCAGGACGACCTTCTCCAGCAAATTAAAAATCACCGACAGCAACACGTGGGTCTGAAACTGCAGGCGATTCTGGCATTCTTAAGGTATGGTCTGTTTTAGGCGAATAGTTGAGGCGTTTAAACGTGGCGTTTAATCGCCCACGTCCAATCGCTTTAAAACGCACCTAGTGGTCTGTTTAAGTCGTCAGTTTCAGTAATCGACTAGTCGCCAGTCATTTTTTACCCGTTCGACAAAAATAACTGCTACTGGACTTGTGCTTACAGCACAGTTGCTTATGGAAGAAGCAGAAGATAATGATATTTTGCTGTTATCATTAATGAATAAAGAGCGAAGAAAGGTTCCTAACATGTTTGTTCGAAGAAGAAAGGAAGGGTGTTTTAATACACTGATAAAGAGACATTTAATTGATGACGAAACTAAATTCAGAGAATACTTTAGGATCACCAGATGTCAGTTTAATATTACCTTTGGAGCTCATTCTGTAACAGTCGCAAGCGATTAAGTAAACGCACGCGATGATTTTTACCTGACAACCGATTTTGCCCGGAGACACGTCGTCTTGTGGCGACTTGAGTCGACTGGACGCTTAAAATAGGCCATCTCTATGATATGCATATTATACCTATTGACACGATTAAACGCCACGTTTAAACGCCTCGACTATTCGCCTAAAACAGACTATACCTTTATTATGTTTCAAGATGGGAACTGGGGCGAGCGTAGAGGCAACTTCAATGTGAATATCAGTCGATATTCCGTTGAAGCAACGTCGAGCGCGGTTAGTACTTGGATGGGGTCCCATCTTGGGAAATACAGCGTTCTCGTCCCACCTTCTAGCGGCTTGTATATCAGTTTATACGCGGAAGCTACTTAATTTCAGACGAGGATTACGTAGTGGATATACCATCCTTTGGAGGGGATGTAAAGCAGGCGGTCCCTTGTCTATTAAATGTTAGGCAAGGGAAGAGGTTCGGCAAAATTTCCAGGTTGCGGGTAGCTCGTCTCCTGGCGTCGGTGATAGGCCCTGGTAGCGGAAATAGGCCGACGTTAAATAGTTAAAAAAAAAAAAAAGATGGGAACTATTACAGCACATTTCCACTGGCGGGACCAGTGCTGAAATCGGAGGATCGAGTTAACGATGTATACAAGCTCAGTAAATATTTCAGGAGCCTGCTGTCCAAGCCATCTTACCCCGCGGCTTTGTTGCTCGTTAAGTTTTTTAATTAGCTGTGTAATTTCAGACGGCTTGACTATGATATTTCAAAATTGTTCGTTCGTAACTTCGACGTCATGATCAAAGATTTGTTCTGTTACATTTTGTTACATGTTAGTAGTTGGCATTCTCTTAATTTTTTTATTTTTCTTTCAGGGATTCTCTGCCAAATGTATTCTCGTTTAAAATTATCCGCAAAATCTACAAAATAATACACTTGCCCATATTTCAGTTAATGGGGTTTCTTCGCTGGACAAAAATGGTATAAAGCTAAATTTTGGCACGAACGTTCAGAACTGGCCCGGAAACAATAATCCGTTGGGTACCCACGAATCCGCTGTGAGCTTTCGTCGCCATATCCAAAAAATGGCTGAAAATTAGCTGTTTTTTAATTTAATCGAAATTATCTTGAGCACCATTAAAGATTTCAAAATTTTACAAGAATAATAAGATTCTGCTTCTTTTGATGTATAACTTTGATGTATTTCCATATATTATAGGGTGTCCCCGGATGAGCATCTATACTACAAATGGACCTAAATTTTTAATTTTTGAAAAAGTCATTCTTTATAAAATATTTTACTTTTGAAAAAAGTATTGTGATTTGTGTTCAGAGAATTCATTTTTTTTTATAGAGGGTGCTAAAAAATTACAAAAATATGAATTTTACCTAAGGGTAAACTATCTTCATTTTTTAATGAAAATCCCATTTGAAAAACTTGCTTATATTACGTTTACACACAAATCGTCTTTTTTTAATAAGCAAAATTTTTTATAGAGTGACTTTTTGTAAACAAAATTATATCCATTTATAACCCCATACGAGGACGTATATTTTTACATGTTTAAATAATAATATAATAATAATTTATTTACCAACAAAATATGGTACACACAAAAATATAAAAGTTATTTATATAAGAGGAATTAAAAAATAAACTTATAATACTTTAATGCAGAAAATTTAAATATCCTATTGTGGTAAATAAATGGTGAGTAGCAGAGATGGTACGACACAAAAGAAATCTTGTCTGTGTTTTCTTATACCATCTCTCCAGCATCTATTTATTACATTATATATATATATATATATATATATATATATATTAGTTTTAGGGACGTAGATATATGAGTTGTAAGGTAGGTATAGATTTATGACAATATACATCTAAATATTTAGATGTATATTGTTATTATGTTTATATAAACATAAAATATAAATATATAAAACTTAAACTAAAACATATTAAAACAAAAAAATGCAAAAAAAAGAACGATCTACATATTTATTTATTTGTTGTGTTTTTAGATATTATGTGTAAGCGTGGAAGGTAAATTTCCCCGTAGAAATTGATTTGGTACATTACACATTGTTGAAATTCATGATTCCCAGTAGCTTCAATTTAGGAGTATTACGTAACCATCTTTTTAACTTATTTTTAAATAGTTTTGTGGAATTTAAAACTTTTAGATCTAAGGGTAGTTCATTATATAAGTGAGGTCCAATAAACAGAAATGATCTCTTCATTAAGGTTTTTTGTAGTTTAGGAATTATTATTGAGGATTTTGCTTTGTGCCGCGTATCGTGTCTGTGTTGAACAGTATCTTTTTCTTTGTTAGTTTTTAAGTGGTTTATAACAGCAGCACTATATAATTGTCTTATATCTAACGCTTCAGCCAATTGAAAAAGTGATTCTGTGGGGTAAGTATACTCTTTTTTAAATATTATTTTTAACATCCATTTTTGTATGGTTTCTAAATTTTTTATATGATTGTCATACGCCCCACCCCAAGCAATTATTCCATATCTAAGTTGGCTCTCCACTAAGGCATAATATGCTGTCATTAAACTTTTTGTATCCATAAACCTTGCAAGGTATTTAAATTTAGATAGTAAACAGCGAATTCTTTTTATGACATGGTTTATGTGCAGTTCCCATTTTAGATATGGATTCATATGTAGTCCTAGATATGTAATATCATTTGTAGGGGGTATTTCAAACATTGAGTTACCTAGTTCTATTTTAAGTGGTCTTAAAGTTGGTAGAGACACAGTACTCGTAGCAAATGGTAGGAACTTGGTTTTTGATACATTCAGTGTTAGCAAACGCGAGTCAAACCATAATTTAATGTTTTTAAAATCCTTTTCAGCCATGAGTATAACATCATCCCATGAGTCGGCAGTGTACAGGATAGCCGTGTAATCAGCAAAGCAAACAATTTCTCCACAAGTAGTAATATTAAGTAGATTATTTATATATATGCTGAATAATACTGGACCAAGTACAGTACCTTGTGGCACCCCATACTGAACTGCTTTCATTTGACTGAATATATTATTAATTTTTACATTTTGCATCCTGTCAGTTAAATAAGATTTAAAGAGATCATAACTTTTTCCCCTTATACCAATTTCTTCGAGCGTTTTCAGCAATTCCGTATGACAGACACAGTCAAAGGCCTTAGCCAAATCAACAAAGATGCAGAGCGTTGGTTTACTATAATCAAGGTCTTTATAAATTTTTGAAACCAAATATGCTATGGCATCTTGAGTAGACTTAGTTTCTCTGAAGCTAAACTGCTTATCACTTAAGATCTGATACTTGTCTAGATATTTGATTAATCTCTTATGTATGACTTTTTCTACGACTTTAGCTAAAGACGATATTAATGAAATTGGTCGATAGTTGGAACACTGTAGGTTATCACCAGCTTTATATATAGGTTTAACACAGGCGATTTTAAATGCAGAAGGAAAATATCCCTCGCTGATAATTTTGTTAATCAGAAAACAAAGAGGAGGAGCAATGAAAGAGGCGATTTCCTTTAAAATATTTGATGTTATACCATCTAATCCAGGAGCCTTATTAGACTTTAGTGATTGTATTATATCTATAATTTCATGCACATCTGTATCTGGTAGATATAGTGAGTTTAGTAAGTATTTATTATTTACGTTTAAATCATTTAAATTAGGTACCGTTATCTTGTTTGCCAGATTTTTTCCTACACTGCTAAAATAATCAACAAAAGTATCTGCAATCTTATTTGGATCGGAAGTAATGGCCGGCTTCATTTTGAATTTCTATTATCGCATCATTTTTTGTTGTATTGTGACTGACTAGCTTTATTATATTCCACATTTGTTCGGAGTTGTTTTTATGATTTTCAATATGATTTTTATAATAAGTATTCTTTGCATTTTTAATAGTTTGGTTTAATACGTTTCTGTAGTTTTTAAATTTATTAAGAAGTGTTATGTTATTTTTGTCTCTTTGTCATTATTTGTAAAGCCTATCTCTAATTTTAATTGAATTTATCTCTCGTGACCCAGTCTTGTTTTTTATTCACTTTATGAGTGATTTCTTGAGTACATACGAAATTCACTATTTTCCTAGACCCACTGCATGTGTTCATAAAATAAGTATTACTTATTTGAAATAATTACATTTATATTACATTACATTTATTATTTTGAAAAGATATCGTTCTAGCTACAAAAATGTACACAGGATTACAAAAATGTACATATTTATTACGGTTTATTTATTCGGAAAATTCCAAAATATATACAGAGAAATATAAATGATAAAGATAATTAAGAACTGAAAAAAAAATACAACATTATTATTCTTCAACTGCAACCAACTCTAATAAAACAAGAATGTCTTGCAATTACTACACATGCTGGTACATACAGAATCGGCAAATATAGTTCCTGATATAGGGAATAAACTTCGATGGACTATTGGCTATTGAAAGCAGGATGCGTGGGGTCGTCGACGCGGTCAGCGGTGGTGGTATGAACGAATACCAATGCCCTGCGTTAATCTACGACAAGGCGTGGTTTACTTGCGCTGATACACGTTTATATATCACGAACTGCATTGTTATCAGATAATCTGGGATGCAGAATGTCATTATTCACTTTTCACCCAAATTCTGTCACTTTTTTTATTTTCGAGTGCATTCTATTCCTGTACTTGATAATATGCTCTTAATAAGAAATACTTTAAACTGGAATTTGTGGGAGGCAATGCATTTAAATTGAAAAGTACGTAAATCTATTTCTTTGTTTTTAAATTTTTGTACATAAAATACCGAACTTCGCTTATAGAATTTGAGCTCATTAATATATTCTAAATAAAGAACTCTTCTCCCACTCGAATCAAATCACTAATATTTTCTTTAGAGTCATTTAAGATATTGACCTTTTATCTGGTGGTAGCCTAACTTTGGAGCAAAAGGTTTACTTTTTCCCAATCTATAGTGCGCAGGATGTTTTTTTAAGGAATTAACTAAAATTATATTCATCTACACGACGCGCTGGTAGATATAAAGAAAATTTCCCGTTTCTAGCTATGCCAATAGCAATGTAATTGGGTCATATGCGCTCTCCCACTGCACGACTGTACGTCGAGGTACAATAAGTTAGGTTTTTTTTTTTGATAAGAAGGTCTCAATAATATTTCTCCAATAATAAAGCTGTTATGATATTTTGATAGAATATTTATCCCGAAAAATTAATAACACTATTGTATCCTAGAACCTATCATTCATTCTCTTTATGTAATTAATCATATTAAATATCTAATGATTAATAAAATAAAACTATACACTCAAAGATGCTAAATTTTAATACTAATAAAAATGTATTCTTGAAAAACATTTATACATAAATAGGTAAGTAAAACTTTTGCGTATAATTAAGCAACCATCCAATTTCATAATTGTTTAGACTCATTCAACAAATAACCTCATATAGCTCGATTAAAGTATGGCATGTTATATATCAAAATATGCACAATTTTACAATTAACAAAAAAGTTTTCTTGTTAAATTTTGATAACTCCGATATTAACTTAGACATTTTTCAATGAGTGCAAAAATCCTCGATTTTCAACAATTTTTGGAAGATGGCGGCGAAAGCTTACAGCGAATTCATGGGGACTCGATGGATTATCATTAGAAACATCTTTACCCAAAATCAGCTTATACCATTTTTGTCCCCGATCAGTCATTTTAGAATCCTGTTTTACTACACTACCAGAATATCACTGGAAAATAACCTCTACGCCTGTGAGTCGTATGTCAAAAGAATAATTAGAGAGTACGTCATTTAGAAAATGAAGCATTGGAAAACATTTATATATTAACTTTTTTTTGTAAATTGTCAAGTAGAGCATACTCTTAAACATATATAGCATACTCTCTCTTGAAATAGAGTCCTCTTCCCTGTTCATTGTTTAATAAAAAAATAAAAAATATTCTGATAGCCATGACATGTGTTGCAAGTTTACAATTTTCAATTTCATACAATATTTTTGAAATCCCCTACATATATAATGTTTGATTCCTGATGCGAACTTGAGCTTTAAGGTGCATAGTCCTATAGTCGTATATACATGAATTGCGGTTAAATAAAAACAGTAAAAATTAATTTAATGTTAAGCGCAAACAAACTTCCAATTATTCCAACATTATATAATACTAATTATGAAACTTACCGTAATCTCTCTTGCAATATTTGTTCAGGTTTAATCTTCTTGTAGCTGCTTTGCACTTTCCGCACTGATCTAAAAGAAAAAAAAGATTTAAAATATATGTATCATTATTTTTCTTTCTTAAAGTATCAAAATTAAATCAACGAAAATTGTTAGAACTTATATATTGAAATACATAATTAATTTAACACTACAATTTTGGTGAAAAATCACAAAATTTTAATGTCAATTGGAAATGATAAATTTATCGGTATTATAAACTAATGTAGCAAAAAAAAGTATATATATTTTTATTTTCCCAGTAATAGAAATCACCCTAACGCAGCGAGGCTAAGAAACGTTCCCAAGGTAGAGGCTAGTAACACATGACGTCACCTTCTTGCAGGCACGCCGCGCCGGTCTGTGTTTGTAGTGCGAGCCTGTTGAATTTTATTGAAATTGAAAAATTACCAAACATTTTGAAACAGCAGCCCTGTAAATTATTCGTGCAATAAGGATGGCCACATTTGAAAGTTTGGATGGCAGTGGGTGATAGAAAAAGTTATTTTAAATAGAAAATCAGGAATGACTTTTTTTCGAAAAAAAAAAAAATCGTTTCTAAGTTATAAATTATTTTATGTTTTTGGTAATATTTCAATGACAATTATTGTTATATGAAATTTGAGAGTATAGGTGACACTGAATTGTAGAAAAAGTGAATTTAAATAGAAAATGAAAAATTACTTTTTTTCGTAATACAGTTCGTGTAAAAGTTATTCATTATTTGAACAATATAATTTTATTGGGCTATAATTCGAAAACAATAAATTAAAATATCTTTAAATTTTGTAATGGGAGTCCCAAAGCATGCTGATCAATAACGTTACATTAGTCTTTCAACAAAAACAACGGGCTCGCATTACACACGCAGGCCGGCACACAGTGGGAAAAATATGCCCTTTTTTGGACAAAAATCTGCCGACAGTAGAGATTTCAATCAAATTAAATAAAAAGAAAATGGCAAATACCCTTAAGACATTGTACTTTAGAGTAGTGCTGCGGCAAAGTGGCATTGGGTTAACCTAACCTAAAAAGCGCAGATATTACTTCCACATCCAGTGGAAGTATAGAAACGAGAAAACATTTTTTTTAAACTTTTATTGTTCAGGTAGGCTTAGAATGTCATAAAACGTCGAGATTCTAAGTTTGAGTAAAAAAAGTCCGTCTGTCTGTCTGTAACTTTTCTGTGCCCATGATTACTCTGGAACCGTTTAAGATATCTACTTGAAATTTGGTACACATATGTATTTTAACGAGATCTGAAAAGAGATTATATTTTCATCTTATTCCGTTGAAGGGTCAATTTTTTTTTACTTCATCCACCCCCATTATCCCCTTCCACCACTCCGACCCCCACTACCGATGTGGCATATTGTCTTATAGGTTTTTGGGGTAGACGATTTCAAATACTATTTTATTAAAGTTCCATAAACAATTATTTCCACGTACAAATTTTCTTTCGTTGTGACAGACTTGGATAGAAAAACTGGATGTGGAAGTAGTGATCCTTTGAGCAGCGGTTTTTTTCTCTTTATTCTGCGTTTACCTCCTTGGTCGAGAGTCACAAACAAACGAAGTAGTGTTCATGTAAATTGGATACCAATTTCAGTTTTCTGGGATCATAAGTTAATTGCTTAAGTTTCTTAAATCGTTTTTAGCGTATGAACCATAACCCTTTTCAGGAGTTAAAATAGGAGTTAAAGGTTTAAGGTGGTGAAAATTCGAGATTCAAGTGAAATAACGTTTAAGTGATCAAAAGTTGTTCTTCAGGGTTTTTTAATGCTGATCTCATCTTTAATCTTACTCGCATCCTATCAATGCTTCAAACAGAGGTTGATCTAAAAATTACGATATTTCAAATAATACTCGTCACTAGTTGCGTTTAGACTTGTAAATATTATTTAATGACAGGCAAAAATAAGGATAGTTTTTTATCCACATGATTGTATTCCTGTAGTGTAGTTACCTAACTATTTCCCTTATTATTTGTTATATTGTTTTACATAAAACTAGATCCCCAGGATTAAAATAAAATCCGTTACTTAGGTTACATAATTAATAAGATATGATATATATGTATATGTGGTAATATTTTAATGTAAATTTTATCTCCAAACCTTTTAACTACATTACACCACTTTAAAATAATATTTATTTTTGATTATGTGGAACCCCACATTCCCATGCATTCAGACTAACCTAATTAACAGCTTTAAACCTAATATAACCTATAAGTGAAAAATTGTATGTATTAAATAATAGTCATAAACCTAAAAGTTCTAACCCAAATTATCCAATTTCCGAAGTAATTTTTCGGGCTGAATACGAATCTGACCTCAGAATTGGCTCATCATGTCAGGATTTTGAAATATTTTAGGTTAAGTACTTAAAAAATGACTTTTTTGGCAACTTTTGAGGTTATGTATGGGATTCAAAAAATTTTTCAACTTATTTCTAATAAATACCTCATTCAATCTTCCTCTTTAAAATAAGCTTTCGAATGATCATCTACGATGAATTTTTTTTTCACTCCCTTTTATAATGGGGTGGGGATAGTAATGGGGGTGGCTAATGCCAAATTTTTTTTTGATACATTGACTTCTCTTGTATATATTAAATACTAATTTTATGGACTCTTACCTGCTTGATTTACCTATTTATCCCCATTTACCCCAACTTACCCCCTCAACCCTTCAACGGAATAAAATGATCCAGATCTCGTTAAGATATATATGTGTGTAGATATACAGGGTGTCCCGAAACTCCCGCCTTCTCCTTTAGGTGCTAATTCTCCATGCAAAAATAGTAAGAAAAGTTCCTATAAACATGTGTCCGGAAATGCTTCCTAAGGGAGCTACGGCCCTCTAAGGATGGCGCAAAAATAGGTGTTTTTACTAATTATCTCGGAAATGATTTGGGACAACTTTATGAAACTTGGTTAACTTTTTTCAATTAACAAAAGTTATTGTTTTACGCCTACTTTGAAAAATAAATAATGCGCATTTAGCAAACGAATACGCAATATTTCGTTTAGACCGCTTTTACTCGAAATACGGCTTGCCATATGGCTAATTGTAAAGAGGTCCTTTTTTATGCAGAATTAACCAGGGAATCATAATCAGGGATTAAAATACTAAAAATGTCAAATGGAAAAATTAATATGTAGAAACAAAGAACACCGACTCCTCGTTTCTCCGCCCCTGGATAAAATTAATTTTGGCTAATACTGTAAAACAATAACCTTTAATAATCGAAAAAAGTTAACCAAGTTTCATAAAGTTGTCCCAAATCATTTCCGAGATAATTAGTAAAAACACCTATTTCTGCGCCATCCTTAGAGGGCCGTAGCTCCCTTAGGAAGCATTTCCGGACACATGTTTATAGGAACTTTTCTTACTATTTTTGCATGGAGAATTAGCACCTAAAGGGGAAGGCGGCAGTTTCGGGACACCCTGTATATGTGTACCAAATTTCAAGTCGATATCTTAAACGATTCCAGAGTAATCGTGCGCACAAAAAAGTTACAGACACCGACAGACAGACAGACTTTTTTGCTCAAACTTAAAATCTCGACGTTTCATGACATTCTAAGCCTATCTGAAAAATAAAATTTTTTAAAAAATTTTGTCGTTTCTATACTTCCACTGGATGTGGAAGTAATATCTGCGATTTTTAGGTTACGTTAACCCACAGCCACTTCGCCGCAGCACTACTCTAAAGTACAACGTCTCAAAGGTATTTGCCATTTTTTTAATTTAATTTGATTGTCGGCAGATTTTTGTCCAAAAAAGGGCATATCTTTCCCACTGTGCAGCGTGGCTGCAAGGGAGTGACGTCATGCTTCTAGCCTCTACCTTGGGAACGTTTCTTAGACTCGCTGTTGGGGTCTCGGTTGGGGTGACTTCTGTTATACTCCAGTCAAATTGGAATAAATTTTGACGTTTGATGGAAAAAATTGATAAAGTTTTGAAACTTGGCAAATATGTTAATTAAGGTTTACTATTAAACATACTAAAAGTCCTGAACCGAATTTGTTGCGCTCGAGCCGCCATATTGAAAAGATGGCGCTCTGATTCAGTTTCTTGCTTATATCTCTCTAACTCTCAGCGATATCAAAATTATGTTTATATAAAAAATGAAGCTTATAAAATTCTCTACAAAAAATATTATATACATATGATAAGATTGTAGGTTTAAGTGCCATAATTGCAATTTTAATGATCTCCCAAAGATACCATTTTGACTGTCGAAACGTTGGTCAGTATATTATGCAGTATCATTGTGTTTATGGAATCGTATCAAAGGGGTCACGACACTCTTCACGTGCATTTTTTTCCTAGAATGTTATCTTAACCTTATACCATATTTACTGAGACTAATATATTCTCCAAATTTCAATAAAATCGGACTTTTCTCTCTTAAGTTATTTAGCTTAAAAGACACGTAACGGACGGAAGGGCAGACGGACCGACGAAGAGAATGATAGAAAGACGGACATTTTGAAAGTTGTTGCGAATTCTATGACTAACACAATGATATCAATTTTTTTCACTACGAGCAATATTCACAATTTTTGAAATGTGTCGATGAAATGCAATATACTCTTTGCTCTCGTATTTCCAAAAAGTATAAATGCATACCATTTTTTGCAGAGAATTATAATAAGATTCATTTTTTATATGATTTCGATAGCGTTAATGGTTAGAGAGATATAAGCAAAAAACTGAATCAGAGCGCCATTTTTTCAATATGGCGACTCGAGTGCAACAAAATGAGTTCAAGACTTTTAGTATGTTTAATAGTAAACCCTAATGAACATATTTGACACGTTTCAGGTCGTTATCAGTTTTCTCTATAATTTTTCCTATTTGACTGAATTATTACGAATAACTGGCAAAATAAAAATATTTTTTTCCAAAAAATGTCTGATTTTGGTACTAGGGGCTCTAATTTATGTTTGTATGTGTTTTAACTAATATTAATGGTTATTATTTTTTGAGGACATGCCTATTGCGCTTCTCTTCTCGAATAATGTCCGATACCAAATTGTTATTTTGATAGTGCTATTAAACAGTAAAATCTCATTTTTAATAGGGTGAATATTTTGTTTTCACAGTGTGTAACTTATGTTCCTTTTGTTTTAAAATAATATATAAAAGTAAAATGAGATGACATCTTGACGTTGTGAAATAGTTATTCATGCATCAGAGTGCAAAGTGGTAATTTTCGACCCTAGTATAAAAAACAGTCACACGAGAGCAAAAAAAGAAGTTTTCTTTATACAACAATGTGATTTAAGTACCATGACAATGCAATTTTTGAATGTAATTATTTTTAAATTGTTATTGACAACGAGCAAAAGAGCATTTTTGTATATTTGTGAAAGTTAGAAGAATCAAGCCCAAAATTGGCTTAGAAAACCTTTTTTTGCAACACTCAGTTCGGCATTAACCTTACGGCACTTGTTATATTACTTGCCGCACCGCTAATATACAGTGTGTGCTATTTAATACCGCAATACCAGTGGAAGTAAGGAGTCGGGATTTTCCCTAAAAAGTGCAAAATTGTGCTAAAGTTATGAAATCTATTCTCCCCCCGTTTTCGGGGGTGCTGAACACGAATAACAGTGAAAAAAGTTTGTCATGCGCACCCCCTGAAACGGCCAAAAACCACCCCTTCTTGCTTATTTCTCATATATAACAGCTTGGCATCGACTATTTTTGCATTTTTTCACCCTGTTATTCGTGTTCAGCACCCTCAAAAACGGGGGGGGGAAATAGATTTCATAACTCTAGCACAATTTTGCGTACTTTCCGACTTCTTACTTCCACTATACCCGTTATTTTGGAACGCGTTGGTTAATTTTAAAATTTATTTTTTGAAATATAGAGCTCGATGAGCTTTATTTGACTCTTTTGAAAAATTTGTAATTTTCATATTTTCAAGGCCTTCTAAGCTCCTCTAAATGGGTCGAAATTTCGAGATAGACTATTAGGCAATTTTTTATCGGCAAATTGGATAGCGTATTCGATTCGCAGATATCTCAAACACCCCTATACAAACTTTTAGCTTGATACCTCATATAGGGTGTGGTGTTTGTTATTCAATAGCCAAATTTAAAATTTCTCACTTTTCGACTGGCCCTGTATAAAAGTCGGTTAGGTTTACTAAAAAGATAAAGTAGTCATTTGACTTAAGGAACATCAGACACTAAATGAAGAAGAAAAAAAGAAAAGTTATTCTTTAAATAAATAGTGTTTCTATACATTATTCGGTTGCTGTGCGTAGGTGCCTTAATGAAAATTTTTCAAACAAATGGATTAGACAGCCTAGCTTTTCTTTTATCTTTCTTATTTAGTATCTGACGTTGATGTCACTAAATAAGGAAGAAAAAAGAAAAGTTATTCCGTCCTATCCATTAGTTTGAAAAGTTTTCATTAAGGCACCTACGTACAGCAACCGAATGAAATATAGAAGCATTATTTAATCAAAGAATACCTTTTCTTTTTTCTTCCTCATTTAGTGACTGACGTTCCATAAGTCGAATAATTACTTACTTACCTTTTTAGTAAACCTAACTGACTTTTATACAGGGCCAATCGAAAAGTGAGAAATTTTAAATTTGGATATTGAATAACAAACACCCTATATGAGGTATAGAGATAAAATTTTGTATAGAGGTATTTGAGATAACTGCGAATCTAATACGCTATCCAATTTGCCGATAAAAAATTGCCTAATAGTCGATCTCGAAATTTCGACCCATTTAGAGGAGATTAGTAGGCCTTGAAAATATGAAAATTACAAATTTTTTCAAAATAGTGAAATAAAGCTCATCAAGCACTACATCTCAAAAAAAAAAATTAAAATTGGCTAACGTGTTCCAATATAATGGAGTGTTGCCGTATTAAATAGCACACACTTTATAAGGCTGTAGGCACGTTACTCGATTTTAATTATTTGATTTACTTCAAAACGCAGTAATAGATAATATCTAATAAATTAATAATTTTAAATTATTTCCTACTGAAATTTTTAAAATACCGATTTTAATAAATTCAAGTTCACAGCCTTAGTAAAAATTATGTAAGAAATACACGTGTGTGGAAAGGGCCATTGCAAAATTCTAACTATTGAAACAATTGTTAATGCTCTTTCCACTTTCATACTCATTTTACAATGACGCCTTTCCACACTTATAGTGCACATTGTTTTCTCCCTAGGGACACTTTATTTCCCTAAGGTGAAAGAAAACATATTATACGCTCCGATAATGAGTGCCAAAATGAGTTAATTTGGTCACAATATTTTCCTCTGAAGTAGTTTCCACAAACACCGAAACACCTGAATACTATTACTCGACGCGCGTTTCGCCAACGATGTTGACATCATCTGGAGTCGATTAAAACTGAGTTTCAATTTCAGTTTTAATCGTTTAAGCATTATTACTAATATTATTCATTTATTTGTGTGATCCCTTCATAGTACAAAAAAAAATAGATTTTGAAAAAGAAAAAATTAGTGAGCCAATGAAAATTTGAGAATTTGTAGGTATTAACAAACCGATAAATCCTTAATTTCAAAAGGTACAGAAGAGCATTTTCTAGGGGCGTAAAGGGGTAAAAAATGCGTTTTAAAAAATATCTCTTAAAATATTTAAAAAAAAAATTATCTTTTCTTGCTGATAACTGATACCTTCAATTTGGTTCTTTACTGGGCGGCGCGGCGGCTGTATAAAACCCTACCGCATAAGATACATGAATTAAACCATCTTGTAGTAAAAATAGCATCTAAAAAACATAAGGTTACTATATCCTAGCTTGGAAGATATCTTGTGGTTCTTAAATATACACACCAATTTTTACCCCAAATTTACATCATAAGATAAACGAACGAAATTTCTATGTAGCGATAAAAGCCAATTAGACGAATAAAATAACAGGAAAAGTCAACTTTTATCGCTCAGAGATCAGTAAAATACCAAATTGAAGATATTTGACTCAACTATCAGCAAAATAAGATATTATATAATTTTAAAAAAATTATTTTTCACTCCTTTACACTCCTAAAAAACACTCTTCTAAATCATTTGGAGTTATCATCGGTTTCCTAATACTGAGGGTGAAATCTAGAAACCCCAAAATTTTCATTGACTCCCTAATTTTTCCTTTTCCAATGAATATTTTTGATATTTTACCCACACTATTAATTTATTTAGGTTTTAATTGAATCATAAGTGGCCACTTGGCCATAGGTTTTATAAACATTTTAAAAATAGCCAATTAATATCCCATTTCCTTTAACGCGTCCACCTTGTAAAATTATTCTGTTACTTCAATGAAAGTTTTAATATTTCCCTTGCTGCAAGGGATTTTCCTGTCGATTAACTTTGAGGCCATATCTCACGAGGGGAGTGATGTTATGCAATTCCCCTTTTCCATTCCAAAGCAACATCATTACAGAAAAATATGTTTAACTGAAAAGGACCATGACAAATCTTAAAACTTTATGTAAGTTTTGTAACTATCATCAATCTAATGGTTGTATGCTATATTATATCACAAAAATATAGGCTGCAGTTATACTAAAATTTTAAAGCATTCTGAACTTAGCGGCGTAATTCATATATATTTTTAATCCATTTGTCAATTATTTTCAAGCTTTCAAATTGTAGCCCAGTCAATTTATACATCCGACTAGTAGACCAGGCAAATCTCAGCGTAAAATGTGTTTGGCGTGAAGTACTTCGGGACAGTTATTTGTTTATCGCAATGGATAGCTTTATTAATGTAGGATAAGCACATAAAGTCCCAAAAAATCCGGGAGTAAGCTAAAACCGCCATTTAGAAAAAATGACCGCCAGAGACATTTTCTTTAAAATCATTATCTCAGTAATCGTTGCTCCGATTTTATATTTCTTTTTTTTTGTTCCATTCCTCACTTCGCATTTTCTAGAAAGTATGATTACATATTTTATGATAAATTAAACGATAAACTTAAGAAATTAAAAAATAATTTAAATACTACGGAAATTTAAACTTTTGTAAACTCGAGACGTTTGTACTGAAATTTCTAGTCAATTTTCGAAAAAATGATTTTAATAAAATTTCTAGAGCACACAATTAGCTTTCATTTGTTTTTTTGGCCGATGTTATTAACTCAAATATTAACGGAGTAATAGTTGTTTATATATAAAATTGCAATCATTTTTAATAATGTACATTAAGAAATACAGGGTGTCCAGTTAGTATTCCCTCGGAAGATTGTGCAAAAACTTTATAAAAAAACTATCTTAACAAAACTTTCAATGTTTGGTCTCTACTACAACTTAAAATTATTTTCAGTTATACAAGGTGTCACAAAAACGTGTTACACAAGAAAGTATAATTTTTTTAAATAGAACAGCCTGTATTTTTTTGACGCCAGTTAAGCCTCATTTAAGAGTTTATTAAAATATTGGACCTCCTCTTCCTATCCACCTTCCAGGAAACTGGTTACTAATGGCCTGACGAACATTTCTGCTAAAATGTGGTGGTGCACCATCAAGTTGTAACCACATGTTAAGTATTTGTAATATAATCAGGAATATGTTCGATTATTTGTGGAAACGTATTTTGCATAAAATCTAAGACTCCATTCACATTTCCCTCAAAAAAGTGAAGAACAATAACATAATCATGTACAATTCTTCCCCATACATTTAAACTCTGGTGCACACTTTGCCTGCACTATAGTTCTACTTTTTTATTATGTTGTTAGGACCTAAGCCAATAGTAAGAAACCAAGTTTTCAGCTTCGAAAGACCTGTGCGAGTTGCGCAATGTCCAAGAAACAGCGAAATTTTGGCACTTGTTTCGGTTTTTGCTCAATATTTCCTAAAGTAGATATCCTACATAAAATATTGTTATTCCTTTTCTTAAAGTAGATTTAGTTTGCTACAATTAAAGCCCAAACCGTACGTCTAGAACTTTCCGGGACACAGCTCTTTAAAAATTGGCAATTGTCTCTAAAAAGTGAAAAAATCTGGAAAAGTACTCATCTCACGAGGAAAGTCATAGGTAATGAATTTGTAGTAAATTTATTTAGCTTTAATTCGATCTCGGAATAACGCCCGTAGGCCCAACAGATCCCTCGCAAATGACATAAAACCAAAATTTGGGATAAAATGGATTTCGGGATAGATCGATGTACACAGCTCACATAGTTACTAGTTTTTAGTTTCTATTAAAAAATGATATAATTACGATAATTAATATTCACATGATAATTTTCTGCATTGCCGCCTTGGCTTGAGAAATCCTCGGTGATACCCTGAGCAGGAGTAGAGAGCTCCTCAACTTGTTCGGCAAAGATGTGGGCGAGGTCGTCTTCGTCGTCGTCGAAATCCTCAAGTTGAACAGATGGAACGTGCTGGAATGATTTTCCTAAGCAAAATTTACATAATGCTGAGTATTTTAATCCGTCTTTGCTGCAGCTGCATCCCCCACTACACCCTTTTCTGCATGAACAAGATATCAAGCGCAGTAGATTCTGCGGAGTGGGACCCATGGAGGTAGTGAATGGGATGAGCTCTTGATCGTCGATCTTCAACCCCCAATCTGTAGGGTTTTTATTAGCCCTCAACCACTTCTGAACTTGGTTGTAAGAATGGTGGCTTGCTGCGTCTTCCGTTGGGGGCAAATGAGCAAGGTTAACCTTTGTGTTGGTTGCCATCTTTATGAAAAGCTGGTCACGGAGGCTATTCAAATTGTCCTTCTTTATATTACTCCCGAAGCATTTCTCCCCAGCTTTGGCTATGGCTTCATGACTGCAATCTGACTGCAGGAAATCTGTAGCCAGTTCAGCGAGGTAGGGATTCTTCTGGAAGACGCTGACTGACTCTGTTTTTCCCTGCCAGAAAAGGGTAGAAGTGGTGCCACATTCGATAAAAGCATGCAGAAAAAGAACAGTCCCTTGCGATTATTGTGTGGCTTCGTGGGTGTAAGATGAGCTCGAGAAATGAACACACTGTGAAATGAACACACCCTCACGTTTGCCATTTTTCTGGAGGTAGACGTTCGTTGAAGCTGAGCCTAAACCATTGAGGAGGACCAGATGGTCCACGTCTTCTCTAGTAACGATAACATAGTCAAATATTAAACTTTTGGATAATGCTGTGACAATGTCCCGATCAGCGTTTTCTGCGGCAACTTTCACTGCAACGCCCCCTGCTGCTCAAATACATCGCAAAGCAGTGCGTTGAAGCACCTTTTGTTATCCTTGGCCAATAGTTTCTCTTGAGGTACTTGGATAATGGTGGACTACTCAAAATGGATATCGCTACTGGATGAGTACTTTTCCCGATATTTGGCAAGATACATGTCCAACAAGTTTTTTTCACTTTTTGCAGACAATTGCCAATTTTTGAAGAGCTGTATCTTGGAAAGTTCTGGAAGTACAGAACTCGGCTTGGGCTTACATTATAGCAAATTTAATCTACTTTAAAAAAGGAATAATAAGATTTTCTGTAGGATTCATACTTTAGAAGATATTGAGCAAAAACCGAAACAAGTGCAAACATTTCGCTGCTTTTTGGGCATTGCGCAGCTCGCATAGGACTTTCGAAGCAGAAAACTTGGTTTTTTACTATTCGCATAGGTCATCACAACATATTAAAAAATTAGATCAACATGACCTTTTGCAAGGTCAAGCCCTTTTTTATTATTTGCCTCATTAAAAATTATTTAGTTCATAACAAAAATAAATACTTGGCATAAAACGTCACTATCTCTTAATTATAAATTTATTCAATTCTAAATCAATTTAACTTCCCAAATTGGTCCAAAATAGAAAACTGAAATAAAACTAGATCTTTACGTTCTAAGGTCCCAAGAACACGAAAAAGAAAAGTGGTTTTTACAAGCTTTTATTTAACTTGCTTCATATGTATGTTAGTTGGTTAGTACATGTATGTTAGTTAACATGTTTATGTCAAATTTTGCAAGTCAATATTGAACCACTTAACGACGCCCAGTTGAGCTGGATACATGTAGTGCAGGCGGCAATACAATAATGTGGTACAAGAGAGTGTGTTTTTTAGTTTTTTAGTTTCTTTATAAACTATAATTTAAATGCATAGTGTATTCACTCAGACGGTGCATTCTAACAAATGCCGGAGGATCCGGTCTTAAACCATAATTTGATCAGATAGTGTATTCACTCAGACGTTGCATTCTAAGAAATGGCGGAGAATCCGGCTACTTCTAAATAAAGACGACTTAAAGAATATAAAACTAATTAAGACGTAGGTCACTAAAAATTAAAAAAAAAATTAATTAAATAAAAAAAACTTTAAAAACAAGCATTTGTTATTATTTAGGTGTACTAAAACGAAACAAAATAAGTTATGTTGAATTAATTGTCTTAGAAGCTTAGTATGGTATATTTCTAAAGGTCTGTCAAGTCGTTAATGTATCATCTCACAATCAGGTCATAAATTTTTTAACGTTGCCTTTCATTCAGGAAAAAATAAACTCTCCGCCACAATGATTGTCAACAATCAATAATTGAATCTAAATTAAACACACTTTTAAAAAGGGGAAAGTTGGTTGCCCAATACGGAAGGAAACAAAAAAATAAAGAAATATGAAGAATAAAAAAGATGAACGCCTCAGAAAAACAACAATAGACACAGAACATAAACGAAAGACTAAAAGAAGAATTGACACAAAAGAGGCAGAGATAAGTTGTGACGAGACAAATGCAGAGAATTATTCGGAAACATCTAGAAACCCTCACAGTAGGAACACTGAAGAAAAAACAATGCAGACACGAGAAGGTATCATTGAACCTTGGTCAGGAGGAAATGCAGAAGAAACGTCAACATTAATAGGAGGGAAAATAATTTAAAAAATGGATTAGAAAGGCGGAGACAACCTACATTTCCCATCCTATATTCCCATATTTCTGAATCATGTGTCATGCACTTCTCGTTGCTAATAACAAGCATGATCCAAATCCAACCCAGCGTAGACGTGGCCGACCAGGCGATGTGTTTCTTGAGAGTGACAACAAAGCTTACCGTACTCTAGTAATCAAATAAAAAAAATAAAATAAATTGGTGATAAAAAACAAAGTAAAGAATATGTTCGAAGATCAGAACTATAATTTGTATACAGAGTGATTCAGGTATGCAGCCATAATTTTTTTGGAGTAGTTCTATGCCAGGAAATATTTATAAAATTTCCTATAATAGGTCCGGAAATTCCTATTAAGGGAGGAATTATTTTATTGACTCAAGAACGCTTTGAGCTACATTGATTAGTTTTTGCACGTGATCTGATATCAATAAAGGTCATTATTTTATGTTATCTGTCAAGAGTAAATTAAATTGTGGGAGCGCAAAATGGTAAGAAGGGCTTCCATATCCCCCTCCAAACTTTTCTATTTGCACTTTTTGTGGTTGTCTTATCGGAATATGAGTCCTTTGTCAAAAATGCAAGAAAGCTTATCTTGTTGGAACACCGTAGGACCAACCGTTTTCGAGGGATATGAACATAAAAAACGTATGCAACCCCAGACTTTTAAAAGATGAAATAAAGATGTCTCACTCGTCCGTGTAATATGAAGTTTGCTTTTTATTAATAGGGATTTTCATGTTTATAGGAAATTTTTTTATTTTTTGCCAGAATCGCCCCTGAAAATTAATGACTTCATATTTGAAACGTATAAATGCACGTTATATAAATTCGTCAAAACAGCGAATTATCTGGTAATTTTTTAAAAACTGACATTTTTAATCTTCTTTCTTGCCCACCACTTTGTTATCATGATGTCGTATTCTATAGCCTTTAGCGATAACCGAATTCAAATAGGTGGTTTTGGAGTTACGAAGATATTTAATAATTGCATTCATGCACAAGAAGAAATACACATCCGATACGAACTGAGCTCCTTATTTGAAGCTGGTTAATAAAATGCATTATGACGAATTCAGTTGAGTGCATTTTTAAATTAAACTCATTCTTTCATGATTATAGTCGGTATATTGTATATAAGAAAATCTGAAATGGATGTTCATTAATTCTTCCATCATTCGTATGACTTTTATGCGACTCCATCTAGGGAAATTACAACACCAACTGTTTCTGAACAATCCTGGTGCAAATATCGAAATATGTCCTATTTATTTATGTTGTTTAATAATTCATCACGTCAAATTACCTACGATAACAAATGCCCCTGAGAAGTGTCTACGGGGAATATGCCGACAATTGTTAAATTCAACAACTTATCGAACGATGGTATAGTCTAGGGAATCATAAATAGATGTGTATAAATGTAATAACTGTATCTGTATCTTTAGTGGATCTAGCAAAATAATAAGTGCGCGCCTCGGGGTTTCATTTCAACGTATCTAGCTGATGTAACTAATTACTATCTTTTACGACTAATTAGGAAGATTTTTACTACCAATTTTTTTCTGAAAAATATCTATGAGATAGGTAATAGATATTATCATTTGGTATGTTCATAATATTCTGCTATCTGTCATTTCTGTGCTTTCCGATATTACGAAAATATTATTTCCGGTATATATTATGCTCTGGTAATTGTTTACACCTAGCGGTGCTTTTTAACAGCATTTTCAATAACAAATAAATACGGACAATTTCTGTAAACATATACATACTTAGTAATAATCGACGGCTTCAATTTACGTTTTCCATACTAACTCGAGAAGTACAGAATTGCACTGAAAGGCTTGAATGTTCATAAAATGGCTACCATTGTTGGCAATGGCTCAAAATATTTATATAATGTCTAGCACCAGAAATGATATAATCAAAATAACAATGACAAAAAAAGAAATGCGCTAGTCACTAGAAATAGTCCTTAGTTAATTTTTTTCTTTTCAATCACTTAACCAAACCCCACCTGTTTGAATTAGTAATAAATCAAAAACGATTGTAAGGCTAATAAGACCTGTTCAATGGTCGGTCAAATTCAATTATGTTTGTATTGACTAATTCATTGAAAAGAAAATAAGTAGACATAAGAGTTTAGAAAAACTTGCGTGTCGTGGCTTCCATCTCCCTGCAACTGGTTGGGTTTGTGTCTATCCCGAAGGCTCCCAAGTACAATGCGGACATCAGCGACTACTCCAACAAATAATATCGGCCTGCTATAGGCGGAGACGAAAGGTCCAGGCGACAGCTAACAGATGCGGCACAGGGGCGGTTTTTCCTCGAAGTAGCCTCTGACACAGGGACGGTCCCTTCCAAAATAATAGCCCTTTTTTCTCAAAGGGTTTTTCTTATCTCCAACAAAACCACTAACAGAATTCAGCAATACCTCAGTGTACTCCTTGAATATGTCGATATTCACGTGGTGTATGATGGTTACAGTACCGGCGCTTAATCCCAAAAACGGGTCGATTTTCACCAGACTATTAGCAAAATACCAAAACTCATAGTAAAACACATCGAAAATCACTTTAAAAATAGCACAAGAATAAATCCCTAAACGGATGATCGCAGATCAATTTCCTTCTTTATGCTGACACGCCTAATACTACAAGATGAGTGCCGTAAGGCAGTCCCATTCTCAAAAAAATATATTCAAAAAACCATACAATTCACGATCAACAAACATATTCACAGGTACCTCACCAGAGGTCGTTCTGCTGAGATTAAGGAAAATATAATGGAAACTCGGAAAATTCAAAACTGACTTGAGAAGTTTTCCTGAGGAATTTATAAGACAATGGAAAGTCCGTAACTAATTATTTATACACTTTTAATCATAGCATTGTATTAATTGTGCTGAGGAATGTAGGTCTCTGGGTTTCACGAGAACAAAGCACGTCGAAGTTGAGGCAATCTACCATAGATGGATCTGCGATAATCGTTCAAATTATTTTAATTTTATAACCAAAAATTACATTAATTATTAATTCGAGTCGAATACCCACTATAAACATCCTTAACAGTAAATTGCATGACCTGCTAACGATTAACAGAGAAAATCTCAACTTCCAGAACTACGAAGAATCAGGTAAGTATGTCTTAGCTTTCGCGTAGTTTCGTGCGGCATTAATGACAGTTAAACCGCCGAAAAATAAACAAACACGGCCAACAGAATTTTTCATAAGTTGTTCCTAATATTCACGAGAAATACACGATTCTAGTGGCCCAAATTCGCAGACAAAACAATAGGTTCTCTTTGTGGAAAAAGCCAAAGGTAGTAAGACTTTACCTTAAAATTCTTGACAAATTTTAACCCTAAATTCGTAGGAATATTTTAACGCCTGGCGGAGAAAATCATGCAAAGATGACGTTCTCTGCAAAAAGAACAATTACTAGATCCTACATGACTATCAAATAAACCCCGAGACAAGAGTTTAACAAGCCACCCGAGATTCCGAGAAGAAATAGCCGAATGTGAAAAAGGTACGTAACTTTACAAAACAATCACACCTAATTGAGCAATACATTTTCGGTGTTGGATACTCACTTATCTAACATCTAAGATGTCTATTTACATATCCAAGCCGACATTGCCTATATTATTTACATGAGACTTACCGATTTCTTAACATAATAATAATAATAATAATAATAATAATAATAATAATAATAATAATAATAACAATAATAATAATAATAATAATAATAATAATAATAATAATAATAATAATAATAATAATAATAATAATAATAATAATAATAATAATAATAATAAAATTTCCTTCCACACACCGTCGTCTGGCCCGAGTCAACAAGTGGTTGAACGAGGGGCAGCAGATTCCGGACTGGTTTGTCGAGGGACGTACTGTGCTCATCCCTAAAAAGGGTGATCTGTCTGACCCAAGGAATTATAGACCAATCACCTGTCTGAACTCCTGCTACAAGCTATTTACTCGTATCTTGTATGCTCGGACACTACGGCAGGTTGATCCGGTCTTCCAGCAGATATACGAGCAGCGTGGCGGCAAGAAGGGCATGGCAGGTTGTAAGGACAGCCTGCTGGTAGACCGCTGTATTACACAGGACTCTGTGCAGTACAAGCGGAATCTATCGATGGCCTGGATTGACTATCGTAAGGCATTTGACACAACATCACATGAACTTTTGTTACATTTGCTCAAATGTCTTGCGGTAGCAGAGCCACTAGTGAGATGCATAGAACAACTGCTGCCACTCTGGAGGACCCGCTTCACCATAACATCAGGTGCACAGCGGGTTACGACAGAGCAGGTGGCATTCAGAAGAGGAGTATTCCAGGGAGATTCTCTGAGTCCCCTCCTCTTTTGCATCTCACTGCTGCCGTTATCTGTTGAACTCCGCCAAACTCGAGGGTACCACTGTGGACCACCCAGCAACCGGAGGCATAAAGTCACCCATTTATTCTATATGGATGACCTGAAACTGTATGCCTCCGGAGAGCGTGAACTTCAAAATGCTCTAAGGGTGGTCGAGGAGTACACGCGGGCCATTGGTATGGAGTTCGGGTTGGACAAGTGCGCGGTCGTCCACCTCAAGAGAGGGCGATGCGGGGAATTTTCTGAGGACGCGCAGCTCGCAGACGGAAGCATCCTAAGACATCTGGATGCCGGAGAGACCTACACATACCTGGGTGTGCAACAACATCACATCCAGGATGTGCAACAAATCAAGGAATCTCTCCGCGGCAAGTACAGACGCCTACTCCGAAAGATTTGGTCGTCCGAACTTTCGGGGAAGAATAAGGCGTCTGCTACTAACATGCTTGCCGTTCCTGTTCTGCTCTACTCCTTTGGAGTAGTAAAATGGACGGTAGATGAGCTGCGCCAACTAGACAGAGACACCCGCAAGATGATGAACATCCATAGGAGTATTCATCCTAGATCGTCCGTTCCTCGTGTTTACCTCCCACGTCATCGGGGGGGCCGAGGACTCTTGGGTCTGGAGTGTATGCATGGCAGAGTAGTACTGAGTATGGCATGTAACATCCTCAGGAGCTCGGATCCGCTCCTGCTATTAGTGAGAGATCACGAAATCGCAGGGGTGGGCGCAGGATTGTTTAAGGCAGCAAAAAGAGCCGCAGATGAACTCGGTCTCGTATTCGACGCCAGACGAGGCGGCCGGCGTGGTGCTGACCCAGAGTCAGTCACTGAGCTTCAGCCGACTCGTCTGAAAGCCCAAATAAAAGCTGCCGAACAGGAGAGCCTGTTTAGGCAGCATGTCGATAAACCCATGCACGGTGTATACTACAAAAACATGGAAACACTGGGTTTATCGACTAGGCTGACATTCGCCTTTTTAAGGTCAGCTGGGCTTAAGTCGGAGACCGAGGGATTCATTGTGGCCTGTCAGGATGGTGTAATAAACACCTTGGTCTACCGGAGCCGCGTAATGGGTGTAGAGGTCCCTGATACCAACTGCAGGACCTGCCGTCAGGCGCCGGAATCGCTGATGCATTTGCTTTCAGCATGCCCGGTATACGCGATTTCGGCCTACATCCACCGCCATAACGCGGCTTTACGAGTGCTATACTACCACCTACGGCACTCGTATGGGGTAGACCAAACACCAGTGCTGCCTTACATCCCCGGAGATATTGAGTCCGTTGTCGAGAACGAGAGGTGCCGAATTTATTGGAACTACTCGTTCCCGACCGTCAGGCTAATTCAAGCCAACAAGCCTGACATAGTCCTCCTCGACCATCAGAACAAAGTGATGTTTGTCATTGAATTCTCAGCACCTGCTGAGACAAATATCGCTTTGAAGGAGGGGGAAAAACGGACCAAATATCGTGATCTCCGGTATGAGCTCCAAGTGCTGTACCCAGGCTACTCTGTCAAGATGGTCGTCCTAATAATCGGCGTACTCGGAGGGATGAAGCCTTCGCTGCTCTCAGAATTGAAGATCATACCGGCCTGCCAGAATTCGGCAGAATGGTTGGCAGGCCAGATGCAGAAGGCGGTTATCTTGGGGTCCCTTCGTCTACTTAGGGCACACGATTTAGGTATTTGCAGTCACTAACTCCACAGGTCGTGGAGAGTGGCTGCAAGGAATTCGCCGGCGCGGCTACCGTGAGGTGTCGGAGGCCACGGAAGTCCTGTCCGGCAGCGGACAAACCGAAAAAAAAAAAAAATAATAATAATAATAATAAATCCCCAGTTTTCAACTCATGGTTGAACGAGGGGCAGCCGATTCCGGACTGGTTTGCCGAGGGGCGTACTGTACTGATCCCCAAAAAGGGAAATCTGTCCGACCCGAAGAATTATAGACCGATCACATGCCTCAATTCCTGCTACAAGATATTTACTCGTATCTTGTATGCCAGGACATTGAGGTCAGTTGAGCCGGTCTACCGACAGATACACGAACAGCGTGGTGGCAAGAAAGGTGTGGCAGGCTGCAAAGAGAACCTATTGATAGACCGCTGTATTACACAGGATTCTGTACAATACAAGCGTAATCTATCAATGGCGTGGATCGATTACCGCAAGGCATTTGATACAACATCTCATGCACTATTATTACACTTGCTGCAATGCCTTGTGGTACCTGCCCCACTAGTGAGATGCATTGAACAACTGTTGCCACTCTGGAGAACCCGCTTCACCATAACATCTGGTGCTCAGCGGGTATCGACAGAGTTGGTAACTTTTAGGAGAGGAGTTTTCCATCTCACTGCTGCCGTTATCTGTCAGGCTCCGCCAAACCCGCGGATACCAATGTGGTCCACCCAGCAATCGGAGGCATAAGGTCACCCATCTATTTTATATGGATGACCTAAAACTTTATGCCTCCGGAGAGTGCGAACTCCAAAACTCTCTAAGGGTGGTCCAAGAGTATACGCGGGCCATTGGCATGGAATTCGGGCTGGACAAGTGTGCAGTCGTCCACCTCAAGAGAGGACGAAGCGGGATATTCCTTGAAGACGCGCAGCTCGCAGACGGAAGCATCCTACGACAGCTGGATGCCGGAGAGACCTACACGTACCTGGGTGTGGAACAACATCACATCCAGGACGTGAAACAAGTTAAGGATACTCTCCGCGGCAAGTACAGACACCGGCTCCGAAAGATTTGGTCTTCTGAACTTTCGGGGAAGAACAAGGTGTCTGCAACTAATATGCTTGCCGTTTCGATTCTGCTCTACTCCTTCGGAGTAGTTAAGTGGACGCTAGAAGAGTTGCGCCAATTGGATAGGGATACCCGCAAGATGATGCATGTTCACAGGAGCATCCATCCTAGGTCGTCCGTTCCTCGAGTGTACCTCCCACGCCAACGGGGGGGGCGAGGACTCTTGAGTCTGGAGTGTGCGCATGGCAGAGTAGCGCTGAGTGTGGCATGCAACGTCCTCAGGAGCTCGGACCCACTCCTGCGGTTTGTGAGAGATCATGAAACTGCAGGAGTTGGCGCATTTTTATTCAAGGCAGCACGTAAGGCCGCAGATGATCTCGGTCTCGTATTTGACTTCAGGCGAGGAGGCCGGCGAGGTGCTGAACTAGAATCAGTAACTGAGCTTGCGCCAAATCGTCTGATAGCCCAAATTAAAGCTGCCGAGCAGATAAATCTGCTCAGGCAGCACGTCGATAAACCCATGCACGGCGTATTCTATAACAACATAGAGACGCTGGGTTTATCGACAAAGCTGACCTTCGCTTTCTTACGGTCAGCAGGGCTAAAGTCGGAGACCGAAGGATTCATTGTGGCCTGCCAAGATGGTGTTATTAACACCTTGGTCTACCGCAGTCGCATTATGGGTGTGGAGGTCCCTGACATTAATTGTAGGACCTGCCGTCAGGCGCCGGAGTCGCTCATGCACTTATTATCTGCATGTACGGTATATGCGACTTCGGCCTACATCCATAGACATAACGCGGCCCTACGACTGCTGTACTACCATCTTCGGCACTCGTACGAAGTAGACCAAACACCAGTGCTGCCTTACGTTCCCGGAGAAATGGAGTCCGTTGTCGAGAACGAGAAGTGCCGAATATATTGGAACTACTCGTTTCCGACGGTCAGGCAAATTCAGGCAAACAAGCCTGACATAGTCCTCCTAGACCACCAAACCAAGATGATGTATGTCATCGAGTTCTCGACACCTGCCGAGACAAACATCATCTTGAAGGAGGGCGAAAAACGGACTAAATACCGAGATCTCCGGTATGAGCTCCGAGTGCTATACCCAGACTACTCGGTCAAGATGGTCGTCCTGATAATCGGTGTACTTGGTGGAATGAGGCCTACGCTGCTCTCGGAATTAAAGGCCATACCAGCCTGCCAAAAGTCAGCCGAGTGGTTGGCAGGCCAAATGCAGAAGGCAGTTATCCTGGGGTCCCTTCGTCTTCTTAGGGCACACGAATCTGGCATCTACAGTCACTAACCCTGCGGGACACGGGGAGTGGCTGTGGATAATCCGCTGGCGCTTCTCCCGTGAGAATGTCGGAGACACGGGAGAACTGTCCAGTATCGCACACGCGAAAAAAAAAAAAAATAATAAATTGCCTTTATTTCAGTATTATACATTAATACAATACCTAGGGCGAAGTCTAGCCGAAGCTACTCTACTTAACCCTAACCGAACATAAACACTAAGTAATAAAGATAAAAGATATGTTTTTTAAAACTAAAGTCATTATTAATTTTGCAAAATATGATATTAAATCTTAAAATATGTGAATAATACTGAAAAATGTTTGTGAGACAGTGACGCAACAAAATACAAAGAAAAAGAAAAAAGAGAAAGGAAAGGGAACATATATAAGACTAAAATACAGACAGATTATAGTTGTGAATGTAACCGAAATAAACAATTAAATAGAATTAAATTAGACATAAATTCATAACAGACCATGCCGTGAATAAACGATAATCACGACTAACTTTGTGATGTCAAAAAAGTGTGCTTTACTCTTTTACGAAAGCTGTTTACGGGGAGGTTTTTCAGAGAATCGTTTAGGTTGTTATATATTTTAGCTGCGTTGTATGTAAATGACCTAGTAAACAAAGCTGATTAAAATCTGGGCATCGATATTTGACCGACATGTCGTACATTTACATTATGTAAATCACGTCTAAATACAATTTTTTCTCGTAAGTATGGTGGTGAAGAAGAAGACAGTATGCGTTTAACAAGCACTGACGTATGATATTTATAAACGTTTTCTAATTTTAGCCAACCAAGCTGATTTATTTTTACCGAAACTCTATCGTACTTTTTTAACCCATAAACAAATCGACAACAACAATTTTGTATTTTTTGAAGTCTACTTTGGGTGATTTTGTCAAGACAGGGATAATATATTGTAATTCCATAATTTAAAATTGGCAATACGAGAGATTCGGTGAGTTTCTTACGTAACGTAAAATTAATAAGCTTTATATTTCTATATAGCAACTTTAAGGCTAGATATGCTTTTTTGATGAGTAGTGACACATATTCCTCAAATCTTAACCTACAATCGAAAATAACTCCTAGATTCTTTACACTGTTAACAACTTGTATGGGCTCATTACAAATAATTATCTTGAGATGAGTCTTAACTATATGTTCTAATCGCTTTGGACAAAAAATAATGACGTTACATTTATTTGTGTTCAGTTTTAAATTATGCAGTTTAAAATATTCCGATAATAATTTGAGGTCATGATTTATTTGTGTGCACGCCACATCAACAAGATGTGGTTCAAAGGAAAGTGATAACTGAGTGTCATCAGCAAATGCTTGTATGATTTTACTATGTTAAAAATATCGGCGATATATATAAGGAACAATATCGGCCCCAGGACAGATCCTTGGGGAACGCCAGATGTTACGAAAGAAATTTCGAAACACGCATTATCAACTACAACTTGCTGGCGACGGTTATTTAGGTAGCATTTAAAGAAATTAATGGAGATATGATCAAGACCATAATATTCAAGTTTGGAAAGAAGCAAAGCGTGGTCCAGAGTATCGAAGGTTTTGGAAAAATCGAGTAGTACGAGAGCTGTGGCTAAACCATTGTCAAGATATCTAATTATATTATCAGAAACATTTAATAAAAGCGTTGTAGTACTAAACCCTTTCCTGAAACCAGATTGCAAGTCTGATACGATATTATTATCAGATACATAATGATACATTTGCATATTTATAATTCTTTCAACAATTTTCGACATAGAAGGAAGTATACTAATAGGACGCAATTCGTTATAAGCTTGGGGTTAGGCGTCTTAGGCAAGGGTTTTACTAGAGATATCTTCCACATCTCTGGGTAATAGCCAGTTTCCAAACAACAATTTACAATATGAGTAATATATGGACAGACAGTAGGCAAACAGAGCTGCAGCATTTTGGCACAAATGTTATCATTTCCATAGGCATTAGATTTTAAACTATGTATTACACATTTATTATTTTATGTATTTTCCTTTTCCATTTTTTTTTTAGGTGTTTGCGGAGGGCTTGAACACGATCATAGGACCTAACAGCCAAGAGTTATGCAAGAATATTATATCGAAGCTTGTTTAGTGCATAGATAAGATGATTTAAAGCGTTGAGTGTACAGAAACGTTAAAAATGCGGAATTACTTTTATATTTTTTTCCTTAATGCATTTTAAAATGAGTCCAAAATGTATCCTTTATTGGTATGGGAAAAATTTACCGTTACAAAGGTTGAGGCTTCTAGATGATCAATTTTCTGAGATTTCAATTCTACTAGTATAGTTGAAGCAATAGTGATCGACGTACCGCCTACGTGGGCGGTGTTGTAGAGACGCAATGGTTGCAGAACGCAGAGCCGGATTTAACTATATTGTTCGCTCGTTTACTTTTTCAATGTATAATAGGTATTTGTCAGCCGCGGCTTGAGAAATTTAGACTGGTCATATCTTAGTATTGAGTCAAGGGACCCAAGCCATATTTTGTGACATGAGTACCATAATAAAATGAAAAAAAAATTACATCGAAATTTGCGAAAGAAAGTTTTATTTTGTACACTCTGGGTTTTGGTAAAAGGACTCATTTAAATTTCATTAAATTTTTTTTCCAGAAAAAGGAGGAAAACAATATTTAATAGAATTTAAATAAGTCTTTTTACAAAAACCCATTTGTTGTGTGGTGTTCAATTCATTTTTAAAACTTTTCTTTTTGCAAAATTCGATGATTTTTTTTGCAAAACTGCTTCAATGTACAAAAAAGATGAATCATTGCAAAAATTTTTAAAAAATGATATTAAGTTTCATCTAGATAATAAATGGGTCTATTTTCCCTTGTTTTATCTCTTCTAGATATGAATTTCGCCAATCTACTATTCGTCTGCTTTCCATAATCGCCATTAATTTATTAATAGTTTGATATTTAAATCCAATTTTTTTCATCTAATTTCCTAAAGTTATTTGGTATATTTTAGAGGATAATCCATTTCCTTTAGTTTTCTGTCTATCACGTCAAGAGTTGGAATTTCATTTTTCTGATACGCGTCGTAAACTACACATTTTAAAAGTTTTGCTAAAGATGGGTCCAGATTTCGATTTACCGGCGTCGGATCGTTGTTTTCTTGGGAAGGCACCGTCTTTCACCAGTTTGTATATTGTCGAACGGGAAACTTTTGTCAGAGATGCTGTTTCACCTATTACATCTAAATCATCCAAATTAGGGTCATTAGCTTTTCGTTCCAAAATACTATCGTAAACATTTAAGCAAATTTGATTTCCGTCCACGTCCAAATGTACTCGTTTTTTTTTTACTGAAAACACTGATGGATTTTGATTTTCTTTATCACTGTAATCACTGTAATCGCTATCACTTTAATTTTCACAAACATGATTATATGTAGACGTAGATGCCTCATACGGTCGAAACATTTTTATATAAAATATATTTTATATTAAAAAATAAATAGATATAAAATAATAATAATTTACAATATTACACTTACAATATCCCCCAAAGCACTGCTATGAATTGGTAACAAAACTTACTAAAATTATTTTCAAAAACACGTTACCAAATAAAGAAATATAAAGTAATTATCGAATTATATCTTCATCCCGACAGTATAAGCTCGATGGCGGTATCTCAAGTGCGGTCCTGAATTAAAACTAACAGTCTAACGGTTTACTCCTACTCGCCTCGTCAGATGCCGATATCGGTATCATCTCTCATATTAATGTAAGTGGAGTAAAGACGGGAGATCTACTTGCCCGGTCTATTCGTTCCTCTCCCCTCATAACATCATAACCCCTCACACTATTAAGAATACTTCAACTATAACTAGGTGTGTTTCTACAAGACAGCAAGCGGTTTGCAAACCGTACCGTGTTTACGTACAGCGATTTTACAGCATCGGAAATCATTGTGCGCAAACTCAGTATCGTTTGCAAACCGTTTGCTGACTTGTGCCAAACCTATTACATAACGTTGTGATAACCACTGGCGCACGTGCACATCTGATCTGAAATATTGTGGAGCGCCATCTTTCACATATCACGTAATTAAAGAAGCTGGAAGTGCTACGTCACGTAAAAGCTTAAACAATTTAAATAAAGGACAGCTAGCTGTCAATTTATTTTATTCACAATCATACAGAAATAATCAAATTGTCTTACATGTCAAAAGTTAGAAAGTATGACATTTCTACTTCATTCGACAAATGATCTGAAATATGACATTTTAGGTTGGAAAGTGACATAAGTGACATTTCAGGTAAGAAAGTAGCAACTTTCTTACCAGTTTTCGGGTTGGAAAGTGAGCATTTGCCAACCTGCAAAAGAAAACATAAAATGCCATTTCAAAATTTAGTAAACAATTTTTTTGGCTTTTTGTTCTTTAAGGGAGATGATTGTGAATAAAATAGTATACAAACCTTGGTGGAAAGTTTCATTGCTGTCTCGAGAATTAGTTGACCTCGCTGCTGCGCGCCTCGGTCAACTATCTTATTTCTCGACAACAATGAAACACTTTCCACCTCGGTATGTAATATACTATTGTAGGTAATCAGCCCAATAATTTCCCGACATCTTGCCAAATAACTTATTTTAAATTATGTCGACAATTTTACAAGAATTTCACGAGAAAATGCTCCCTCCATTTATGCAACTTTAATATGACATGTGGCGTAGATCGAATGGCGCCGACCTAGCTGTCAATTCTGACAAGCTCAGATTGTGTTCAGAAATCAGGTGCCACTGTGTTTTACGCCAAAAATGCTATTTATTTATACTAGATACGCTCTTAAATACATACCGTTTGATTGATTTGATTGATTGACCAGCGCTACGGTAAGCATTGCTGCCACTTCCGGGAAATATACCGCCGGACCGACTACATCTACGCTGGGTTGGGTTTGGGTCATGCTTGTTGTCAACAGCGAGAACCGCATAACTCTTGGTACAGGGATGTAGGATTGGGGCCTGTAATAAGTATTTTCCATTTCTCAACATAAAACAGGATCATAAACTTAACGAACTCTTCAAAATACGCCGAATAGCACACGTGAATACACAACGCAACGTTTTCGCACAAGAAAACGTAAACACGAAAGAGGTGTTACTCTGTGACAAAACTAAAACGCAAATGCAAAGCCAACCGCCGCCCAGTCTATGAATTAGGGTGAAGGCGTACTGGCTAAAGTACGCCTTCTGAGAGACACCACGCGAGACTAGTTTTCACGAAGTGACGTTATAGATATATGGTTAAAATATCTATAATAAATTAATAAAATTGAATATATATTCGTATTTTCAATTCTATAAAATATATGTTAACATTTATTAAAAAAACCGCTGCCCAAGGAATCACCACTTCCACATCCAGATTCTCTATCCGAGTCACTCACAACGAAAAAACTTTGAAAATAATTGTTTATGGAACTTTAATAATATAATATTTGAAATCCTCTACCCCAAAAACCCATAAAACGATACCCCACATCGGTAGTGGGGTGGGGGTGGTGATAGGGGGGTGGTAGTGGGGGGTGGATGAAGTAAAAAAATATTTTGAGGTTTCTGGTTCCTGTACATACACTAAATCACATTTTTTTTCATCCCCTTTAATAAGGAGGTGGGGGTGGTAATGGGGGTGGCTAATGCCAAAAATTTTTTTGAGACCTCAGCTTCTCTTGTATATACTAAATACCAAGTTCATGGACTCCTACCTGCTTGATTTACCCATTTACCCCAAATTTACCCCAATTTACCCCCCAACCCTTCGACGGAACAAGATGAAAATATAATCTAGTTCTAGATCTCGTTAAAGTACATATGTGTACCAAATTTCAAGTCAATATCTTAAACGGTTTCAGAGTAAACGTGCGCACAAAAAAAAGTTACAGACAGACAGACCGACAGACAGACCGACAAACAGACAGAAATTTTTTTTCGCTCAAACTTAAAATCTCGACGTTTCATGACATTTTAAGCCTATTTGGACAATAAAAATTTTTTAAAATTTTTTTGTCGTTACTATACTTCCACTGTTTTTTATATTTGTTTTTTATAAAACCCTGGTTACTTGATGAGGATGAGATAACTTGGTAAACTCATTCTGGGCAAACTCATCCGGAAATAAGTGAGTTGCTACATTACTCCCACGCTAATAAAAATACGTCACAGTGCTTTTTGCGAGGATTTCAACTTTAATTATTTATTACAAAGTAAGTACTGCGATTTAAGAGCTGATATTCGGTGTGGCGTGTTTTTATACATAAACACATACTTTAACAAAATTTAAAAAAAAAATGGGCAAGTTCCCCATTGTTACGCATTATATAGGATACTTTTCGCAGTTTCTTGTAAATGTTAGTTTTAGACATTTTTAATTTTATCATACGAACTCAGTTGGTGAAACGCACTCAGTATAACATAAAGTAAAAAAAAAAGAACTACATCCAAAACCTACGTGGGTCGAACCCGGCACCTTTGGGTTCCGAGTCACAAACGTAAGAACTACACCACTACCTATTACGTGTAAAAATGAAATTTTTTTAAATTATAAGCGATGAGATGAGTTGAAATCATATTTCCACAGTTGAATATTTTAGTATGAAATGTATATTAATAAAATAAATAAACAGATATTAAAATCATTCAAACTATAATTTTACCAGATTTCTATTCGATTACATAAAAATAAAAAAAATTCAAATTTAAATAAATAATAACTTTTTTATTTACTGATCGATTTTATTCAAAAATTCTCTAGCTAACACTAACACTAACTTACTGTCCTATTTTCAATATAATCGGACTTTTCTTTCTTAAGTTATCGCACTTACAAGAAACGTGACGGACATTCGGACAGACGGACAGGCGGACATTTTGAAAGTTTTTTAGAATTCATTCACTTACACAATGATATGAAATTTTTTTGTCTACGCTGGATATTTCCGGTTTTAGAAATGTGCCAATCAAATGCAATATACTCTTCGTTTTCGTATTTGGGAAGAGTAAAATAAGCTTATTTTGATAATTCAAATTAGCACTAACTTGATCTATCCTACCACAATGCTTGGAGATGGAGGACTTTAAAAATTGGTAACTAATAAAAACAGAATAACTGCATGTTTTACCAGTAACATTAGTCCAAAACAGAAATTATATTTGCAGTTATTTATTACTTTGAGATCAATTGCGTACACGATATTCTCGTAAAAGGATACAATCACTGCCATTACTTGCTTTCGTTTGAAGCCCATTTTCTTAAGACCGATGAAATTTTTAACATTATCTAAGCTATCGCTTTTTTTGTAAAAACTTAGTTATCTAAAATAATATATTATATAATCTACTCTAATATCTAATCAATAATTCATAAATGCCGTACAAAGAACTCTTCTTAAATTATCAAATACATATAATTTGGCATTCCGAAAACACTGTAGCATCTCCATTCTCTTCAAGAAACACAATAAATTCTAATCTAATTTATTTTTTTCTATTGCTTAGCAATATGAATGTAGGTAGGATACGATTAAAATTTATAGTGAATTAAAATACGAACCGTTTAGGGATTAAAGCAATTAATTTCAATTTATATTTGGATTTTCACTCCCTCTCAATAATTTATGTGCGAGCTTTCCGTTAGTCCGTATATGTCCTGTTCTTCCAATGTGGACTGTGAATGTATATGGTTGATTTTACTCTCGTTTAGGTTATATTTGTCAGATCATTTCGTAATAAAATAAAATCATTTCAAATGCGATTAATGAACGGATTGATTTCGTCAAATATATTACTTAAATGTATCTCACAATGATGAAAATGAACCGCAGATTGATTATTATTTTTTGTTAATATTTACCATCTCAAAATTTTTTTTCACTTATACTATAGCTAATGTTGAATTTTCACACCCAAGCCACCTGGCTGCCACCTAGTGATAGAGTTCGGAATCACATTGATATTAAAATAGAGACTCGGTGGTAACCATCAGATTAGTGATTAGTGAATCAGCAATTTTGAGAATCGGAATCCCTGGAATCGGATACTTGTGAGAATCCGAATAATAACGGGATACTGTGAATCGGAATTCTAGTTGTAGAAAGTAAATTTAGGGAACCGTGATTCTAAAACCATAAGTCCAAATATCGTTAAATTTTGGATAGACGCATGCTGATTAATAATATTGCATTAGTCTTTCGTTAAAAAACGCCTAATAAGACTTTTTGAAGACTTTTTCTTAATAAAAATGCACGCCAATGACTGAAATAAGTTTTGTTTTACTCAAAAGGACATAATAAAGATCTTCGGTACCAATCCAAATTTGGTTGAAATTAGATGACTAATAACAAGGGCTACAAAAAAGGAGAAAAGTGGGACACACTGCTTATTACCCGAGATATTGCCAATATTCTACGATTTTATTTTGTTTGTTAAGGCTCAAATTATATTTTATTAGCAAAAGTACCTGTACTTTTGAAAATGAATGCGACCTCTCCCAATGGGCACACGTACGTTTAATAAACGTTTTTAAAACATTATAGTCGTTGATTAAACGTTTTACGTTGAAATTTTCAACGTTGCATTTGGTTGAAAATTTCAACGTTTAAATAAGACGTTTAAAATACCTTACTACTACACACATTTTTAACCATTAGTAGAAGAAAATACTGGAATAAAACGTTTTAGTAAGCACGTTTTTTCACAAATATGTAATAACGTATAAAACACGTTTATAGTGTAAGGAGTTTTAACGACTGGCTAAAGGTAACGTTTATGAAACGAAAAAGTTTAACGTTTTTTATTAGGTATATTTAATACGGCGATTCAAACGTTTTATTTAAAGAAAAAAAAAACGTATTTTTTACAACGTTAAAATAACTGTTGTTTCCAACTTACTAAATGCAAGAGAATTTTAAATCCACAGATGAAATAGATGGTAGAAGATTACGTTATTTAAACGTTTTTTCTACGAATCTATATCAACGTATAAAATTAGGTTGTAAAATTTTATATTTAAATAAAACCTATAAAATACGTTACTCTTGCACACATTCCCAACTGTAGTGGAATGGAATACTGCAATAAAACGTTTTAATTACAACGTTCCTTTTACTGATATATTAATGTATAATACAAGTTCATAATATGAGAAGTTGTAACAACCCGCGGTTGTGAAACGAGAAAATTAAACGGTTTTTTATTGCATTATTAATCAAATATAGCAATTGAAATGTTTTATTTAAGGGAAAAATTATTTTTAATTCACAATATTAAAGTAACTGATGCTTTCAACTTATTAAAATGCAGTGACGTTCTAAATCTACAGGTGAAATAAGTGGTAGATGATGACGTTTTTTTGACGTCTTTCTACTCAGTTATATTAATGCCTACTTACCACGTAGTTTGCTGCCGAAATTATTTGTAGATGGCGCCACATGCAAACCACTGACAATAATCACTCATGCTTCATCTTATATTCTTATGAATTTATATAAAATAAATATAACATAGATTGCAATGTTCAAATTCTTTCAGGGAACATCGATTTATTTGGATGGATCTTATAACGATCAGGTTAAAGATCATTATTCTGTGGCTTGGCCGAGATAGCATAAAAGAGTTTTATTATGCTATCTGATTAATAGGTTAAGTACCCACTGGTGTTATGATAAAACCTAGCGGGTGTTTGATCTATTAATTGTCCATTCATCTTTATGGCGGTTCATCCTGTAACATGTCATATATATGTATATTGGAAAATGGGCCTGTTTAATTTCATTTAATTAACGTACATAATTAGTGAATATTTAACGTTATTAAAACCTTTAATAAAACGTTTATATTCTACATTTACTTTCGTTTTTTATCGTTTTTTTTAATGTTATTCAATCGTTATCTATGATGTTTAAAAAACGTTTATATTTGGTTAATAAGAACGTTTTTCCGCGCGACATTTTTTCGTTGAATCAACCGTTGCTAAAAACCCTAGAACAACGTGTGGTTTTCAATACTTTTTTAACGTTTATTAAACGTACGTGTGCCCATTGGGCTGTCTCGCTGCTTCAAAAAAATAATTATTTGAAATTCAATTACATAATGATTGCTGCCTGTTTTGCTTCGAAACTGAGAATCGGATGAAAATAAAATAATCGGAACATTCCGATTCTTCCAAAAATCGAAATCCACCGATTCTTTATTCCGATTCTGCCCATCACTACATCAGATATTCGTAGCAGTTGAAGAAAAGAAGTATCGCAGACAAATACAATACATAGAGTGAGAAGGAAAAACGCCATAACTAATGGTTCAGCCATTCAAAAAAAATTAGTCTTTTGTAAATATTTTAAAGAGACACTTATAGGAATGTGACACAATCTAGAACAATGGCCGAACTGAAGTGTAACCAGAAAAAACTGTGGATCCTAGGTGTCAATATTTGGAATTAGAAACGAATAAACTGACACGAACAAATAGCCATTCACAATGTGCAATATGACATTAGGTCTGTACGATTATAAATGGGAACACACAATTTTAATTTGGCATATGAAGAAAACTCTGCTTTGGGAAAAGTCGACAACACTAAATTCGACTAATGTAAAGCTGTCAAAGCATTAGATAGAGTTGTGTTCCGTCACCAATCATTTTCAATGTCTATAAAGAAAAAGTGTGTGCCGGAGAAGTGGTAGAGTAGTGCAACTAATTATATTAAGATTTCTAAGTTTGGACAAGTGCAAATGAGCTCATGCACCTCTTGACATATTTCAACATCTCTGAGTATGCATTACGAAAATTGTAATTGTAGACCAAGCGCAAATAAAAACCATGTTGGTGGGGATGCGGTAGTAAATAGGATGGTATACTTGGGCGCTCTTTCCGACTATGCCGGCAACTACGAATATGAGATTCGACGGAGAATACAAATAACAAAGATGGGCAACATGCCAGCTGAGAAAGAAATTTGACGTGATAAGATTAGGTTTGTTATTATTATTGCACAAGCAATATGTAGGCTCTCCTAGAAAAGACCAGTGCTCTGTGCGAAGGATAGCAATCTATTCTAAGGTATATTCCAGCCTGTGAAACTTACCTTTCAAAATACTTACACCTTGACGCTTCTAATAGTGCGCCATTGCATAAAATATGCTTTCATCCTCTACTCTCTACATCCAACAAGTGGGATCATCGTTTAACCTCATTGTATACAGATACTTGTATAGAGGACAGTGTCCTGTTATCAGACCCATCATTCATCTCATTCGTTCTTTATCGAGACCAAACAACTACTTTACAATGGGGTTCAGGCCCTTTCTTAGAGATCCATGTCTACTCCATTCCGGCCAATAGTTGTGGAATTTTGTCAAGAACCGGTCTGTAAGTTTCATTGCATCAGACTCCTTGGTAAACCGAGGGCTAGCGCAAGGACGGGAAAGGAGTTTTTGCCCCTTCAATACCCTCCACATCACTGCGTCCGAGTACCCATTTGAGTTTGACTTAGTTCTGCCACACAGTTCAGTCAAAATATTCATCACCATCTTAGAGGTTACTTTGTTTGATGAAAGAGCCTTCAAAGCTGCCTGGCTGTCGCTGCATATATAAATATGTTTATCAACGAAATCTTGTCTGAGATTTTCACTTGCACATAGTAAGATAGCACACAGTAAGATTACTTGCCAGTTGGTGCCTATATGTGAGCCCATGGTACGCCAGCACTATTTCACTCCTGAGTTTTTGATCCGTCAGTGTATTTTTCCAGACCTTTGTTACTCAGAAGATGTTTTTTATCGTATCCTTAGTCATTTCGACTAGAGAACACATCTGTGAAATAGTGAATTTGGGAGACATCGGTTATCCACTGAATGAGTGATGACCTGATCCTCTACGGCTAGAACTAGGTTGGCAGGTTTGCTAACGCCACAGTTTTCTCTACCTTTCTTTACGCCTGTGTAATATGGATAATTAGGAAGGCAGACAGGTGTGTATTGATGCTTTCGCGTATTGTCGCGTCGCGTTGCGCGTTGGTCTGAAGACATTTATTACGAGTTTGGCATCCTACAACAATTCAATTCTCCAGGAAGTATGCTCTCCAGAGTCACTCCCCAACAACCTCTTATGTGGCCACACCCAACGGAGAGATGTCAATATAAAAAGGTTAATGGTTTAGGGTACACCAGACGGTAAACGATGAAGAAGGCGACCTTCAAAGTACTAAACTGTTGTTATCAATAAGCTGATAGAGAAGAGCTCTGTTGAGGCTCTAGGCCTAACAGGAAACAGACAAATGGCATACTGGTATCAGACGTGCCATACAGCAAAAAGAGAGAAACTACAATAATATCCCAAGATTATGTGAATAAGAAAAGCTTTTTTACATTTACACTCAAAGAAAATGATAGGTAAATTCAACCAAAAAGAGCATATGAAATCGCGCCTATCTAGTTTCATAGTTAAATCGATCAGTAAAGAATAGTCATACAACTTTATTTGTTTTCGTAAACAAATAGTAGTTTAATAATCATATCTTCTTGTAACAAATTAAATAGTACAATGACATTTTTTTAAGTTCACTAACCATTTTCAATTTGGTCTACAATTAAATAGTACAACGACTTTGTTTTTTGTTCACCAACTAATTTTTAGGTTGATCTACACTTTATTGTATGATGAAGTTTTTTTTGGTTAGCCAAAATCTCAGTATTGAGACATCAGACCACCCAAACCAAAGATTAGAGATCGTTTATAAGATCCATCCAAATATATCGATGATCCGTGAGAGAATTTGAACACTGCAATCATGTTATTAATTTTCTATAAATTCATAAGAGTGCAAGATAATGCATGATGGATTATTGTTAGTGATTTGTATGTGGCGTCATCTGGGAATAATTTCTGTAATAGACTACGTGGTAAGCAAGCAAATTTTATTATAATTCTCTTAGAACTTCTAGAAGACGACAATAATATTGGTTTGTCTACCAAGTACAATAGTACAGCGAACTAATACTGGGTTAGAATTACAATTCGATAATAGTTAAAAATAAAATATACTATTATCTAGTTTAATTTGACAGAATTCAACAAAATAACAGTCAGACGAACAAAATAATAGTCTTATTCATCTATTTTTTGTTTGTTTTGTTGTACGACAACTTTTTATTAATTAAAATAACAATCACCTCTTGTTTAAAAATACCATCAATATAGTTTGGTTTAACAAAATTAACGATATTGTTAGTTAACCATTCTTTTTTGTTGAATTTACCCATACTATTTCTTTGAGTGTAGGAGAAAGCCAAATTTAATATCTAAATTATTATTAATTAATCATAATGTAGTCTTATTAAAACTTTAAGCACAATTTAGTTATATTATTGCATTTATATTACATAACTTTTAAGGAAAGAGCATTCAGGATAATCGCATTAAAGAGAAATATGGAAAATATTGCATGGAGTTCAACTTTATGAATATTAATATAACGTTTTCGCTTCACTCAGCATTTTTCAATGACTTCTTCCTGATTGATTTTTTAAAACTTCCGTTAAATTAGACTTTTATAGATATGGGACATTTCGTAGAATTCCTTTTTAAATTTTTCAACGATTCGTAATCTTATTTGAGTCAGTAATTTAGGGGAAATTTTAGAAATAACGCTTTAATAAGTTATCCAAACGGAGGATTTTCATATTTGCGGCATTTTATTGAAAACGTTTTTTTATATAACTATCTTCTATGGTTAGTTAGTTTATATTGCCGTCTTTAGTTTTAAATATACGGATAAAAAACAAAAATAAACGTCAAACATAAGCATACCATACATATTAGAAAATCAATATATTTACCCCTATTACAACATCTTTTATTTCTTAGCAATGTAGTACACAATGTTTTTTATTTTCATGAGTGTCATCTTAATAATACATTGCACTATTTCAAACATAAATCACTTTAGTTTTAAAAAAATATCATACATATAGTCCGGAAGATAGGGTCAAATTTAATTACATCATTTCAACAAAGCTCATGTTTCCAGTCCAGGTTGTTTTACTTCCACATCCAGTGCTAGTAACGACAAAAAATTTTTAAAAATTTGTATTATTCAAATAGGCTTAGAATGTCATGAAACGTCGAGATTTTAAGATTGAGCGAAAAAAATTTTTCTGCCTGTCTGTCGGTCTGTCTAACTTTCCTTGTGCGCACGTTTACTCTGGAACCGTTAAAGATATTGACTTGAAATTTGGTACACATATGTACTTTAACGAGATCTGGAACTAGATTATTTTCATCTTGTTCCGTCGAAGGGTTGGGGGGGTAAACTGGGGTAAATTTGGGGTAAATCAAGCAGGTAAGAGTCCATAAAATTGGTATTTAGTATATACAAGAGAAACTAAGGTCTCAAAAAGATTTTTGGCATTAGCCACCCCATTACAACCCCCACCCCATTATTAAAGGGAATGAAAAAAATTGTGATTTAGTGTGTGTACAAGAACCAGAAACCTCAAAATATTTTTTTTACTTCATCCACTCCCACTGCCACCCCCCTATCACCACCCCACTACCGATGTGGGGTATCGTTTTATGGGTTTTAGGTTTTTCAAATATTATATTATTAAAGTTCCATAAACAATTATTTCCACATACAAAATTTTTTCGTTGTGACTGATTTGGATAGAAGATCTGGACGTGGAAGTAGTGATTCCTTAGGCAGCGGTTTTTTCATTGCTTATCGAAGAATCGGGTGTCAGCTACTTCAATCGCGGAGATGAAGGGCGTGGGAAGCTGCGCATCTGGTAAAATAATTCCGTTTTTCGCGTCAATCCAACAAGGCTACTAAACTATGAATAGTTTATTTATGAAAAAAAAAAAATGTGTCAGCTGCGTAGGGTGAGAAGCAAATGTTGTCAATATGTATGAAAAATACGTGAAAATTCATTATTTCAAAAAAGCTGAAATTTATTTATATGACAGTTTACGATATAAAAAAACAATTAAAAAGTGTCAGCTGAAAATACCATGTGACAAACACCATGAGAAGAACACGATATTTTCAAGTGGTTTCAAGGCGATCAATTACCGAAAATTGAAAATATCATAAATGAGAGCGAGGAAATTCTAGGTATTTTATAATGTTATAATTTTATATATACATGAATTCTCTTTTATTCACTTCAGTGATTTTCAATATTTTTCGGCAGATATTTGTGGAAACGAAAATGAGAACGATGACGTTAGAGAATCTGAAGAAAATCTAGATTTGGAAGACTATTCAGATAGCACTTCCGAGGAGGAAAATAATTTAGAATACAGCAGTGAGAGTGATTCAGATGAGAATTGATTTGTTTTATTCGTATTGAATGTCCCAAAATAATAGAAATATTAAGATTCTTATATTGATTCTCATTATTTAATCCTCACTATTCTCAATCAATGATTGCAATCTCTAAGTATTCTCTAATACGTATGTCTAAAATTTCATACAAATATGATTTTCTTTCAAGTCTCATACGTTATTGGGGCATTAAAGATACCGCACGCGGTGAGTACCTGGGCGCTGCGGTACATTTAAAAGGCCTAGCTGACAGGTATTGTCCCATGGTATTATCAGCTGATACTTTTTAATTGTTTTTTTACACAAACTATCATATAAATGAATTTCAGCTTTGTTGAAATAACAAATTTTTACGTGTTTTTCATACATATTGACTAGGGCAGCTGACCTACCCTATGCAGCTGACACATTTTTTTCATTTATATTTATAGTTTTTTAGCTTTGTTGGATTGACGCAAAAACAAAATTATTTTACCAAATGCGCAGCCTCCCACGCTCTTCATCTCCACAGTCGCGTCAGCTGACGTCGTTTAAATTCAATATTAGCGATATCAAAAATATTTCTTGGAAAAAGAAAAAATTAGTGAGCCAATGAAATTTTGGCAGCTTGTCGATTTTACCCTTAATATTAAGAAATCCAAAAGATGCACAAGGGTGTTTTTTAGGGATATAAAGAGGTGAAAAATGCGTTTGTAAAATTATCTCGAAAATATTATTTTTTAATTTCTTATTCTGATAGTCCAATACCTTCAATTTGATTTTCCACTGACCTCTATATGATGAAAATTGACCGAGATACAGAGGGTTAAAATTGAGGTACTTTCACATTTCCATTAAAAACGATGCTTCTTTTAGCAAATTGACAGTGCAGTGAGTATGTCTCCATGTGTGCATGTGTGTGCGTGATTGCATGTACGTGTGTACGTGCGCACGCGTGTCTGGGTCTTCTCGTTTTCGAGAAAATAGCGTGAAAAGGCACGTTGAATATAACAGACGCGGTGTTCCTTCTACACAGAAAAATTGTTAGTTTGTTAGTCCTATAAATAATGGTTGAAAGTCAGGAGAGATCTAATTTATATTTTATTTGGAAAGAGTTGATTTTAAGTGTGTCTGGAGCAGATGCTACTGAAATAATAAAAAAAACTGTTATACAAAAATAGGTCACAACAAGCACTCACAGCTAAAAGAAGGCTCTGTAATTGCAGTTTATCGAAGCTGTTGAGATACATATAAAATCTTCAAATATTCAAGAGAAAAACGCATAAGACCATTTCATTTCCAATGCCGATGAAATCAAAAAAAAAGAAGAAACTATTATCTTCTTTATTTGGTTTAAAGGACGGAAAATATTCACTTAACGGATATAGATTTATTGCATTTCAAAAATTATTATTGAAAAATCCGCAAATATGAATATATTTCCTCCTATTTCTGCAGCCGCTGCTCAACATTTTTACTGAATCTGTTATTAAGTAAAACGATGACTTGGTAATAAGATGTCGCCAGAAGAGTGAGGCTAAATTAGAATAAATGGGTTCTTTCAACGTATAAGAACAACTTCATAAACCGCATCTAAATCCATATTAAATTTAATTTCATGCGGTTGTTCGGGAGATTGTACTACTTGTCTTGTGTGAAAGTTGGAGTAAATTGTTCGTCTATATGTAAAGTCTGCCAAAGATGTAATTGCTTAAACAGCGAGCAAGATCAAGCACTCAATTTGATTGAGGCTAATGATTTCGATAACTCTAATGTAAGCATTGATGAAAAGCAATTTGAAAATAAGGATGGTCGTAACGCTGAGACTAGCGTCGCTGATGGTGAAGAATATAATGATTTATATTTTTTAACTATATTAAATCCAAATATATTTTAAATAAATAAACATTTCGTCCCGCTTTTCTGATATATAATGCTTTATAAAAATGTTATAAAAGATATGAGCGCGCACATGCAATCACATAAGCACACGCGTACAGACTCAATGCACTCACTCTTAACTCACTAAAAAACATAGTTTTTAATGGGTATGTAAAAGGACTTCTCCTTCAACTCTAATTTCGAACAATTACTTCCACATCTAGTGGAAGTATAGTAACGACAAAAAAATTTAAAAAAAATTTTATTGTTCAAATAGGCCTAGAATGTCGTGAAACGTCGAGATTTTAAGTTTGAGCGAAAAAAAAAATTCTGTCTGTCGGTTTGTCTGCCGGTCTGTTTGTCTGTCTGTAACTTTTTTTGTGCGCACGTTTACTCTGGAACCGTTTGAGATATTGACTTCAAATTTGGTACACATATGTATTTTAACAAGATCTGGAACTAGATTATATTTTCATCTTGTTCCGTCGAAGATTTGGAGGGTAAATTGGGATAAATTTGGGGTAAATAGGTAAATCAAGCAGGTAAGAGTCCATAAAATTGGTATTTAGTATATACAAGAGAAGCTAAGGTCTCAAAAACAATTTTTGGCATTAGCCACCCTGTGGTGTAAGCCTACCTTAACTGTATATGTAGCCTAAGTGTTTATATAAGTGAAATATATTAATTAGTAGAATAAGCAAATTTATGTGTCGAAATTAGGACATCATGCCACGGACTAGGGGGCATTGATTTAGTGTATTAGTATTGTAGAAGAAGGTATGGTGAATACACGATAACCAGAAGTTACAGAATAAAGAGTATTATTTTATTAACGCAAGATGTAGAGCGCAGATTGCACCAGCGAATAAATCTAATATTACATGGCGATCCTGCCTAACCAAATTTTGTGGAAGTAGTAAGAAGCAAAAATTATAATTTGACAATACATTTTATATTTAAATATTGGTACAAAACACTATGGGAAGGTCGCAATCGAAAGAAGAAGTGATCATTGCCCAAGCAGCAGGAAGAGATGCAAAATCCAATTTCGAAAATGGTATTACACGAACTGAATGGATTTTAATAAGTTTGGTGGTAGTTGTTTTTATGGGATTGATATATTGGCTTTGCAAATATTTTAAAAAATCCCTCAGGAGGACAATCAGACGGGAAATCAGTAGGAACGAGCTCCGGGCGCATGGTCAAGCCCAAGAACAAGAAGCTTAATATTTTTTTAATTTTAATTTTAGCATTTTAGCATACATAAAATAGATTTGAAAAAAAAATTCAAATGGTGTAAAAAACAAATAATAATGTGCAATAATATGGTTGTGAAACAAGCATTTATGGACATAATAATAATTTAAGGAAGTACTGAAGAGTTCTGGGGAAATTTATATATAAAAATCAAAGGGAATAAGATCAAAATAATTAAATTAATTTTATGGCTATATTATTAAATTATTAAGAATACAATACAACAGGTACAATTTTGCAATTATGCAATTTTGTTTCCGTCGACTTTAATTGTTTAGAAATTAATTTACAGTAACCCAATTATAGTTCACTTACAAAATTGCAAAGTGGCATAATTAGATATAAGAATTGTTTATTTATTCATAAGCTACTTTAATTGTGCTATAAATATTAGATTGATGGGAGATAAATTATCTGATCTTCTTGATTCTCTTAATGACATAAAAGATTATTTAGTCAAAATTGGACCCCATAGATGTAGTAACGGGGATATTTTAAGTAGAAAGTTAGATGAGGCCCGTAATCTATATAAACAAGTGAAGGAAGTTATCATAGCTATAAACATAAAAATTGCGGCATCTGAGTTAAGTGAAGCTGACATAACTTTGGCAAATAACCTCGTTAAAGAAATTAAGCGAATTTATTTTCAAATTTTAGATTTTGAGACCAAGAAGGACTCTGATTGTACAATGAGTTCCTTTGACCTTAAAGTTGCTGTGAGTCTTTTGCCAGTAATGACTAGTGATGAGAGTGTCACTAAACAATTAATAGATGCTATAGAATTATACGATTCTATGCTAGACGCAAGATGTACCCAGATTGCACCAGCGAATAAATCTAATATTACAACCCCCATTACCACCCCCACCCCATTATTAAAGGGGATGAAAAAAAAATTGTGATTTAGTGTGTGTACAAGAACCAGAAACCTCAAAATATTTTTTTACTTCATCCATCCCCACTACCACCCCCCCCTATCACCACCCCCCAACCCCACTACCGATGTGGGGTATCGTTTTATGGATTTTTGGGGTAGAAGATGTGTGTGTACAAGAACCAGAAACCTCAAAATATTTTTTTACTTCATCCATCCCCACTACCACCCCCCCCTATCACCACCCCCCAACCCCACTACCGATGTGGGGTATCGTTTTATGGATTTTTGGGGTAGAAGATTTCAAATATTGTATTATTAAAGTCCATAAACAATTATTTCCACATACAAAAATGTTTTCGTTCTGAGTGACTTGGATAGAAAATCTGGATGTGGAAGTAGTGATTCCTTGGGCAGCGGTTTTTCATTGTGCAGAGGTCTGCCAAAAATCAAATTGAAGGTATTTGACTCAACTATCAGCAAAAAAGAGATTTTTCTTCAAATAATATTTTCCGAGATATTTTTTAAAAGCGCATATTTCATCTCTTCACACCCCTAGAAAACACCCTTCTGCGCCCTTTGGAGTTTGAGACTGACTTATCGGTTTCTAAATATTAAGGATGAAACTTACAAATCCTCAAATTTTCATTGACTTAATATTTTTTTTTTTTTTTTAATATATTTTTCTCGTACTATATCTAGAATCCACTTATAAATATATCTAGCAGTTTTCTTTCCACATCGCACCTTTCTTAAAATTAAGGGTAGTTTATCGATCTGAGAAAACCGAAAATTTCGATTTTCTCGAAAACGGCTCTAACGGTTTTGCTAAACAATTGAGTTAAAAAACAATATAAGACGAGGGTTAAAACATCAGATGAAAAACTTTCAATTACATCTCTAAGAAATGACGAAAGTATTAAAATTTAACCCGCTGATAAAGGCAATACCACTGTAATTTTAGATACAGCTGTATATAATGCAAAGATTATGAACTTGATTATTGATGGGAATTATTCTAAATTAAATAAAGATCCAACAAAATCTTTAGAAAAATATATATACCGATATTGAGCGAAGGTTTCTAACTCCACATCATAGTAAACCTTCTCATTTTTATGGTTTACCAAAAATACATAAACTTCAAATTCCTTTTAGACCGATTGTAAGTTCAATTAATTCTCCATGTAGTAATCTTTCCAAATATTTATTAAAAATCTTAAATCCTTTATCAGGTTCCTCTGAGTTATGTATTAAAAACAGCAAACATTTTTTGGAAAAACTATTTGAAAACAATTTTAATAAGAATCATCTAATGGTGAGTTTTGATGTAGTAAGCCTTTTTACAAATGTTCCGGCAGATAAAACATTAATGATAATTAAAAATAAATTGCAACATGATGGGGATTTGGCGAACAGAACTAAATTAAGCATAGAAACTATAGTGGAATTACTCTTTGCATTAAAAAGACATATTTTCAATTAAATAATGACTTCTATTAACGAAACCTTGGTATGGCCATGGGTTCTTCTTTATCTTCAATATTAAGTAATATATTTTGAGGAAAATAATATTAATAACTTAGTTTATAATCCTATAGTGTGGTGGAGATATGGAAATAGATTTTCTGTTTGAACGGTTTTTCAAACGGGAGCCACATTAGATCTGTTTTATCAAAAACTAAATATTGTTAAAAATGCAAATAAATAAATATTGGTAAATATTGTTCAAAATTCCAAGAATTGTATTAATATTGTCCCGTGTGAGTGCGGTAAGCATTATGTAGGTGAGTCATCTAGACCTTTCAACGTAAGGCTTGGTGAACACAGAGATGATAGAAAGGGAGAATTCCAGAAGTCAAAAATTTGTGAACATGCGTGGAATAACAATCATAGGATCCAGTGGGAATCCGTGAAAATTTTGGAAAAAGACGGAGTAAGTAAAAATAAAATAAATATAATTTAATGTCTCACGTGACTATGGAAATACATAAACAACAAACCGCCATGTTTGACATTCTTAGAAGTGAAAGTTTTGATAACGGAAAAAGAAATACTTTCCAAAACGATTTAATTTTTGTAATTATCATTTAACGTTTTTGTTTCAGTTAATATATTTTTAGAGACATTTTGTAATAGAAGTATTAAAACCAACCTCTGTCTGCTTTTGGCGCAGAGGCTTATTTCATAAAAATTTTTAAATATTTTTACAGCGGCAAAATACCCAACAAACAAGAAATTATACGTTAATAATGCATTACAAATCTAATGCTATTATTGGTTTTCCCGGAAAATTCACATAAAGGTAATTGAATAAAAAGTTTTAAGTCACGCGAGAAAGTTCGGCGTGACCGTAGCATTTATTTAAATAAATCGTAATTAATATCTTTAAAACGATTCGCTTTAGATGTAGCAAACTAATATAGATATAAATCGAATTCAACCAGAAATAGAAAAATATAATAAAATATAAAATATAGGGCCCTCCATTTAAAATAATAAAATTGTTGAGTGACCAGCAAGAAGCAAAAACCTTGCAGCGCTAATAATATTAATAGGTTTATTTTATACTCTTTTAGATAAAAATATTAATATATGCAAAAGTATCATTAAACAATTAGAATATGCTTAAGCACCCCTATAGACGCAAACAATAAAATAGGAAGAATAACGTTTGTAATGTAATTTAAGTGCCAAATAAGAATGAAACACGAGTAACAGTTTTCACCTTATAAGTAAAAATCTAACAATAAAATCAACTTTGAGGTCGTCTAACTTGTTTGCAATAATCAACCTATTTTTCAGTACAGAATCTACTATTAAAATATATCCTATAAATTTTCGAACAATCTGTATACATATGCTCACGTATTACCTAACTGAAGTATAATTTTCTAAATAACTCTAGTACAAAGATGTTTTAACAGTATTAAATACACATCTTAAAATTATAATTTCATTGTGACGCTAGCGATAACTAGACGTTGCTGGATTTACAGAGATACCAACTTAAAACACGTATCCTCGCGTGCTTTGTTAAAACAAAGGGTAACTACCCCTAATAATACTAGTGTGTAGCGGAACCATACAACCAACCCCGATATGCGTTAATTATTAACAGGCTACAGATTACTTCAGTGTGGAAGCAATCAATGTAATACTTATTTAATCCTCCCTATATACCTTTTAACTGATGTACTGAAGAGAAGAGCACAGTTAACTATGTGCTTTATGCGAGATGAAAGAATTGACGATTTACTGATGGACTTTTAATGAAATATTAAATAATTAATGGTAGGGCAAATTTATTATAGAAATATAATTTTTATGTTATGCTGCATACTTCATTAAAATGTAGGTAATATACAGAATAGGTACTAGTTCAATAATTTCAATCAGCGTACTCGTTGAAAAGTATGTCTAAAACAGGAGATATTTAACCTTTATTAATTCTTATATGAAAAAGAGAAACCCCCAAGGCCCATTCAAGTGGAAATTCCTTTTGTCAGTGAGGTAAAACACCTACGAGTCATTTTTTACCAAAAACTGATATGGAATGCTCACATCCAAAAAGTTACACAGAAACAACAATTGGCCTGGGAAGCTGCAGGTAGATGTACAAAAAAAAAATGGAGGGAAATCTCAAAATGACCCTATGGTTACACACTAAGGTCGTAAGATCCATGATAATTTACGGTTCAGTGGTATGGTGGGCCAAAACATTGCAGTTGGGAACAATAGGGCTATTAAGTGGCGTGTAAAGGTTTACTTGCCTGTGCGCCACTGGAGCCAAAGAAAGCCGCTTCCATAGCCGCATTGGAAGTCCTTTTAGATTTGCCACTACTACACATATTTGTCCAAGGGGAAGGTCGTTCAATGGTACATAAGCTAATGCAAAACACCAGTAAAAGGACTGGAAATACGATCCTCCAATATGGGCACAAATAGTCTAGCATCGTCCGTATAAGTGTTCCAAGACAGAACAGGGAGAAAGTTGGAGCTGGTATTTACGGAATAAAACAATAATAAAACAAAAACCTCGATAAGTCTAGGAAGACACGTCGGAGTATTTCAGGTTGAAGTAGCCGAATTATAGTCGTGTGCAAAGGAAATAATGAGGCAAGGAACTGTCGTCGAGTGGATTGTCATTTTCTACGATAGTCGAGCAGCAGCGCTATAGATAATCCATTCCGCGCAGATCGATTCAAGACTAGAATGGGATTACATTAATTCCCTTTGGACCTAAGAAGTCAGAATAAAGTGACCGTGGCGTGAGTACCAGGACACAAGGGATAAGAGGAAATGAAAGATGAACTGGCCTGAGAAAGCTCGTTGGACCCGAATCCTTTTGCGGCATAGCTAAGCCATGGATATCGAGCATCCAGTAATAAAAGGGCATGAAATAAATCTCTGGACTGGTGGAAGAGTTTCCCGCGGCAAAGATAGGACAAAGAGTTCACTAAAGAACGATAGATCAAATTGACGGAAGACCTACTACGTAAGTAGAAAGGCAATTAAGATAATGGTGGGAATTTTAACTGGACACTGTTGGCTTAGTAAGTCCGGTGGCTCTGGCAAAGGACGCAATATGCAGATTCTATCAAGAATAAGAGGGACCTCAGTTCATGTGCGATGTCGCTGTGAAGGCCTAGCTGAACTTAGATTCGAGTTACTTGGAGAGGAGAAACGAAGCTATACAAGCTCTTCCAGACTGGTTTGGAACTGCCACGAAGTGTTCAAAATTCTGGGTGAGCGGAACAGAGTAAGACTACTCTGGGTTCCGGGACATACCAGTATAGAGGGCAACGAAAAAGCTGACGAACTTGCTAGACAAGGAAATCGACATGGGAAAACAATTATCAATGGGCCATGTTCAAAACAAAATGAAGAACTGCTCACAAAGAACAGGATCCAGTTGAGAATCATAACAGGTTTTCTGACAGGACACTTTCCCGTTAAGAAGCACCTGCATTTAATTGGAAAGTTTGCTGGCAACTCTAACTGCAGATTCTGCGGTAAGGCACCAGAAACTGTGGAACATATTATACATAGCTGCGAGGCGTTGGACCGCAGAAGACATAATATCTATGGGCAGGCACAAACAGACCCAGAAACTTTCATCCATTTTCAAACCTGTACCACCTTATCAGTGATAACAGGAATATTAAAATGAACAGTGTAAACTAAGAGAGAGAAAGCACAATAAGTCCAGGAGGCTGCAGTGCCCTCGAAGTATTTTTACAGACGAGCCCCAGGAGTTAGTTACAGTCTGATACTCAGACCTATTCCAGCGATAGGCAATCCCTGTGGGTTTCCCCTCCTCGAAAAAAGCTCCTTCTTTCTAACCCGAATAGCCAGTCTCTTATTATTTCAGGTACCCCTACTGTGTACAGAGCTTTGAGAGGTGCTTGGCTGTCAGTGATGATGCACATTCTCTTACCATTGTATAACCTTTGTACCATTTGTTGCGTACGGTCGTCTATGGCTGTTGCTTGGAACACTGCTACGGTACTCATAATGTCTGCTCCGGTAGTACTTTGGCGTTTTTGATCGGTCAGTATATTATAGAGCCAGATATATAGACATAAAGGTTGAAAGTACGGACATGGGAATAAGGCAGGTGCAAAAACATCAAAACGAGGTTTAGTCTCTCATCTGCACTATCATCTGCCCTATCAAGTACGTATACCCTGAAAGTTTTCGTGTGAAATTGTTAGATACGTTGATTCTATTTGCCTACGTATTGAGCAGTCGATTCCTACTTAGTTGTTGAAATATTTTGGTATGGTATTCTCAGTCTCTATGATTAGCAATTCTATGGCTGCAGTGGGCGTTGTTATCATTGCTTCCGTACCTAATTCTTTACCAGTCTTTGTAGTTTTCTTAGTTTGCCCAGCAGCTTTGTGCTCAGAAAGCCGTAAGTTATCGTAACCTTTTTATACGACCAGAATACCATTTTGGTTGTAGTCAACTCAGGCTCAATATAATTAAAGTTGACAGTCACGATATATTATTTTCTTCTTTGCTTTCTCATCTAGAAAATTTGAATGTCAAGCATATCGTGAAATAAAAATCAAGTTTCGAGCTGTTCTGTATAAGAGGACATAAAATTGAAATCAAGAAGGTATCTTCTTCACTCTTCACTTTTCACCATTTTGTTTTATTGTTCTACCTTGATTGAATAAATTTTCTAGACTTCTCGATTAATATTTTACGTCTCCAGGCATGAACTTCTATGGGAATGAATTTCAATGTTCTTGTGACTTTTGACTTTTAAGGTCAGTCACAACAAAAAATATTGATTTATGTGTGTCCCAGTCTATATTATATTAGTATAGACTGACTCACTCATAAACTGAGCTTACGCGATATTTGATTGTCTACATCAATGTGTTGTGTACTTTTAAAATTAGAATACATCTCGATAAGAGAAAATACATAAATAGTTCTGAGCATGTCAATAAATTAGCACGAAACGACTATTTAAAAAACTTGTTTTATTTACACCTATTGGTCTAAACTGGTTAACTTTTACCATCAAAATTTCGAACAATATTTGTAAGCATCTTTTAATTTTTTTTTTATGTTAAATCATTTTTAAAAATAAATAACTTGAATTTCTGCTTACATCATTGTTATAAAATATTATTTTGGGTATTCAGCAGATAGCTTTCATAGAAACCACTCGTTCCTTTCATATACCATTGATCTAAATCTGACCAGGCATGAATATCAACAAGAAGTTCCCTTACGAACCGACTTGTCAACTTCTTTCATTCTAGATGAGTTATGGGGCTCTGAAAGAACGGTTCTTTTTTATTTTTGATATGTGTCAAGTAAATAAATGCTTTCCTGTCTGTTTTTTTTTTAAATAAAAATATTTTCTTATTATTTTTTAATAGTAATTTTGTTTTTGATTTGAACATATATCTCCCCTGACGAATTCTAAAGAGAATGAAGGAAGTTGTACAATTTTTAGGGAGATTTGATCAGTCGAAGTATTTTATTTAAGACTTGTGAGTGAAATTTTATACCTATTCTCTTTGTGCTTTTAGCAGTTCTTGGCTTTGAAATGTAACAAATGTTTGTTTGTGATGGAGTATTCTCTAGGTAGGGCTAGAGATACTAGAAAGAATTCCTCGTAATGGAGGTTTCTTTTAATATATTGGCATGATCAGACTTAGATCATCAGTATGTAGAAAGAATGGTTACTTTCTTATTTTTCATATTTAATGTTAGATATTAGTGAGTATGAAAGAAGTTGACAAGTCGATTCGTAAAGGAACTTCTTGTTGATACTTTAGCTTGGTCAGATTTAGATCAATGGTATATGAAAGGAACGATTGGTTTCTTTGAAAGTTATCTGCTAAATACCCAAAATAATATTTTAAATCATTTTATTCATAATGTCTTGACAGATCCATACATTATTTTAGTTGGATGTATAACACATTTGACAGCATCACTCCACATATCATGGTTGCCTGGTGGGCTCGCCAAACCTCTTTCCCTTGGTGACATCAGCCCAAAATTTTGGAGGACGTTCTCTTCGTCTCATTCCATTTGGTTATTCCTGAACTATCAGCGGTTCAATGTTATCATCTTTCCGAATGATGTGGCTAAAATATGAGAGGATTTGGGAGAATACGAAGTTGGAGAGTTACTTCGGGGGATTGAATTTCTTGGGGAATCGAGCCGTTATTATGATGAGATGTACAGATAATTCATAACAACCGTCCCCAAACTCACATCTCGAAAACATCAATACGCCGTCTGTCTGCCTCTTTAACGATCTATACCTCAGAGATGTAAAGAAATATGAAGAAAACCGGAGCGTTAGCAAATCTGATTTTTGTGTGGTTCGTGATATTTATATCACAACAAATCTTGCTCAAATAGCAAATTGCAGATTTTTTCATCTGTATTCTTCATCTAATCTCATACTCACAGTTGCTGGTATTCTTCACAAGAGCTTCAAGGTACACCATTTTATTTACTACCTTATAATCACCTATCTTTGGGTGATTCTTATCTGCTCAGCCTATAATAATAATTTTCGTTTAGTGATAGTTTACACTACCATAATCAGAGCTTATTGTTCGAAGGTTATCCAACAGGAAAACGAGCCCAGCCTCGCTTGCTGTAATTAAAGCGGTTTCATCTGCAAATTTCAAGTTAGAAATCTTAGTTACACCCATAGGTACTCCACCTTGTCAGTCCTTCATCACACATCGCATCACGTGTTCACTATAAATATTAAAGAAGACTGGTAATAGAACACGGTCCTGTTTGACGCCTTTGCCAACTTTACATATGTCGGAGTTAGTACTGTTGATTTTCAGCCCATAATATCAAAAGCCTTACTGTACTGCATCCTAAAACAAATCCTGCTTGCTCAGGCATGTTAAATTATTGATTGATTGATTGATTGATTGATTGATTGATTGATTTACCATCGGCAGGGTTATGCAGCTGGGCCTGCTACGTCCACGCTAAGGTCATGCTTGTTACCAGCAGCGAGAGCCACATGACGCACGGTAAAGGAATGCGGGATGGGAGGTGTAGGTATTTGTGAGATGCGTTACCGCACTGTGTCGTGAGGGAGCGTTTAAGTTTCCTTTTTTGTGTTTTTGTTTCTGAACTTCTGCTTCTCCTGAATCTCCTTGTGAAATATGTTGCCGCGTTGTGGGGTCATATGAAGTGATTATGCTCCTCTTTTTGTGTTTTTGCTTCTTCGAATCTTCGAGTCTTCTGATTCCTCGGTTTCCGATTGTGCTAGAGTATATATCGTTGCGATTTCTTTTTGGTGTTCATTTTTTGATCCTGATCCTCTCAGTTATTGTTCTTCGCTGTACCATGGTCCCTCTATTTTTAGTTTGTTGATATTCAGTGCTAGCGCTTTCTTCAGTAGATGTGTTGGGTCCCTTCCTTGGGATGTCACCAGTACTTCATTGCGTACATTGCTATCCTTTTGTTAATTGTCTTTCCTCCTAATAGTGTTGATATTTAATGTCGTTCTTTTCGTCTTGTTGATTTTGCGAGTAGTTGGACGATACTCCTTTCTGATCTTCTCAAAAACTTCTTCTGACTTTTGTTGTTACCGCGTTTTTTCACTCTATATGTCAACGTTGGCCGTTTGACGGCTATATACATACATTTGATAAGTTAACATGATAGTTTATTTTTCTCAGTGAACGGTATGATTGCTCTTGTGACTTTGTATGCCGGTTTTATTCTCTCCGTTACCGTTTCTCCCCATTCCAGTTGGTTCGTCAGGTCTGTTCCTAGGCACTTCAATCTGTTCGTTGTTCTTAGGGAGTATTTATCTATTTTGTGTTCCTCTCCGCTAGTCCAACTCTCTTTTGTTGTCGGGTCTCGCTCCATTATTAGGCTCTTCTTGAAGTTCATGTTAAATTATTATTCACTAAATTATGTTAAATTTTTAAAGGCTTGTTACTTCTTAACCTAGGCACTTTATAATATAAAATAATCGTAGCACACAAACAATTATTGGATTTATTCTATAACACACCTTCTCATTTTGATTATTTTTTTTGTTATATTTAAATTTAACTGTTATTTTTTTTAAATTTAACTATTATTCAAAAATACCTGTTTAATATGTAGTACCAATCTTAGAGTAAAGGACATTATTATCAGTTGTAACTCCCACCAAAAGTATGTCGTATGTTACTCAACGCACACCTACTTCATTGCGTATAAAAAGCTTTCGATTATGTCTTACATAATATTTTTGTCAATTACTGACACATTATGTTTAACTTTATTAAGGTTTAATTTAAAATAATTTTTCTTGACTTGTAACTGACAATCGTATAACGTATCGTAATAAACTTGTATCCAAACGAACTAGATAGAGCCTAAAGATAAAAATTGAACAATTTAATTAGCTGATGTTGCGTAGGCCTTAATGCGCTAACTGAATTGTTAAATGGTTTGAGACAGATGTTTTCAATGGGAAATTTTACACTCCATGAACCGCCTTAACTGGTATATATTTTAAACTTTATGAATTTCAGATTGACTATCGCTTTATTTATTTAAATTATTTTAGAGACTGAATAGTGAGTATTCATTAATTCCGCATATATTAAATACGATTAATTAAAAGTATAGAAATTCAAATAACTAGAGATGTTTATAAACCCTAATAAATATTTTAACTTGACGCTAATTTTAAATTAAATCAAAGGAAAGCATTTAAGGGAGTTAGAATCTTTGGAGATGATTTAACACTGAATTTTAATTATCTCTAGATGATGCCTACATAGTTTGCGAAACGCTTATCTTGCATACTATTCGAGAGTAGTGTTCAAAAGATTTGGTGTTTGTAGCTACTGCCTCATCGTCAGATTAATAGCTATTTATACAACCAGTTACGAGACTTTATTTTGTGTAACGAGTGGATGTTTGCGGGACGAGCGGAGCAAGATCCAGCAAAATAACACGAGTTACACAAAATTGTCTTTCGGAACGTGTTGCATACAAGATCTTTTCTAACTTTAAACGTCTAAAAACTCTTTAAACATAAATGACAGGTGTATTTAAAGATCTTAAAAATTATGTACTCTTTTTAGTTAGCTTTACTGCCATTACAATTTTAATGTCAAAATTGACACACGTTATTTAGCCAATAATATTATTTGAAATCCTAGTTTGATATAATCGTGTTATTGAGAAAGTTTTGTTAGCATATTTTGAAGGAAAGAAGAATTTAAAAGCTTCCGCTTTATGGAGTCAGTATTCAATTTTGTGTTGAATAAACATTGTTTCTTTTTCTTTTTGAGAGTTGATTATTTTTCTTAATTGATGATATAACGAACTTTTCCTCACCAGTTAGGTAAAATTTTCAAAACTGGTTATGGAAAGTTGGACGTTTTGACACTTACGTCAGTTTTGAAAAGTGTCATTTTATTTTTCAAAATTAGAAAAAATGATTATAGCTCTCGAATAAAATCTATGGTGATATGTATTTGATTAACATTAGGTTCGATTTCCACTGGCAGTAAATAAGTCTGAGAATTTTTTCTGTCTACCGTCGATATTCGTTAATGCTACTACTTCTACTAACTATACTACTTACCAACAACGGTTTAGTGTTTAGTTTTAGTGTTAGAGGTCGAACTAATTGAAACAAAAATGGTACTTGTTGTAAATTGTAGGTAACACGCTCCTAAGCAACATACTACAAATATACATCCATACTGTCGCGCAAAATGCGTTTTTTTAGCCGCCGTCTTGAAAAAACATAAAAAAAAAATGTAAAAAAAATTATCAGTAATTAGGTAAACAAATTTTAATTTTCTTTATTATCTTTTTCAGGTAGGTAATCTTTGTTTTTTAACACAGAGGATGCTTGCTTGTATCTCCTTGGATAATAGCGCTCAAGATGTAACGGAGTTTTTCAATTACGAGTTATCCACTCTACCAACTTCATTATTTGACCCTAGTACCCAGCAAATGAGAAAAACTAATAAATCATCATTAGCAAACTCATTAGATAGCATCTCGGATAACCTGAATGTCAATGAAATTGAACGGTCTCGTTCCCAGCAAAGTACTTCCTACATTCTTGATGGTGGTGCATTAATTCACCAGTTACCATGGTCCGCTTCTGCAACATTTGGTGATGTCATAAGGCAACACAAGTCGTATGTCAACAGAAGGTATGGAAAAGTGACAATAGTTTTTCTGGGGATTTAATTTCTATTTTTCGTTCTTGGTCCTTTATTTGAATTTTTTTATATATTGGCCTATTTCTGTTTTGTGATGTTAAGGGTAAGTAATACGTTTTTTTTGTAATTAATAGTGAGTTTTTTACTGTCGAATCTATTTTTAATATTTTGTAAGTCTGATTCTACTATTTTTAGCAATTCCCAAGATTCAGATGAGTAGAAAATTGCTGTGTCATCAGCGAATGAAATAATGATGCCTGCCGAGTTTAATGTAAGTATATCATTCAAATAAATGGTAAATAATATAGGCCCTGGTACAGTCCCCTGCGGTACCCCATATTCTATAATTTTGTGCTCACTAATGACATTATTGATTTTGACATATTGTTTCCTGTTTTTCAGATAACTCTTCAACATTTCTAACATGACACCTCTGAATCTAGTTCTTTCCAGTATATTTATTAGTTGCGAATGTGAAACAGCATCGAACGCCTTAGCAAGATCCAAAAATACACATAACGAGGGCTTCGACTGATCTATCGCATTATACATAAGTGTGGTAAGTTTTCCAATAGCGTCATTCGTTGATTTTTTTTCTTGGAACCCAAACTGCATATCTGATATTAAATTATATTTTTGTATATAACTGGTCATTCTTTTCTTTATCAGTTTCTCTAATATTTTATTAAAATTAGTTATAAGTGATATTGGCATATAATTTTCAAGCAACGTTTTATCTCCAGTTTTATGTATAGGAGTTATTATGGCCTCTTTAAATTTTGAAGGATAAATACCAATTTCAAAGACAAAAGGTTTCAGTTTTTCGGCCACCATTTTGTTATTTCCTTTTACTTTTAAAAACCAATATCATATTCTTTTTCAGCATGAAATTTCCTGTAATTTCAAGATGGCGGCCAAAAAAACGCATTTTGCGCAACAGTACGGATGTATATTTTTAGTAGGTTGATTAAGAGCGTGTTACCTATCATTTACAACAAGAATCATCTTTGTTGCAATTAGTTCCACCTCAAGGTGTTTTTTCGCTTTTTTCTATTATACTAATACCTTTAATGTTTTTTTACTACTTCATGCAGCTGAATAATTTAAAAATCGCTGCCTAAAGGCGCGTCTTCATTATCGTCGGCTTGGCCGCCCGGCTTTTGTTGGCAAGTGAGTACGTATAATTCGGCCTGTGCCGTTCGGCATGAAAAGCCGATCGGCATGCCGAAACATTTACCGCCCGTTGTCGGAAACTTCAAAAGAATCGAGTCAGAATTTAGCTAGCCGGCAGGCTTGCAGATAGTTCAGTTGTTTTATTTTATTAATGATGATATATGATTCTACCATTAGAAAAAGTAAATACTGTACTGTCCATGTATATTTTATGCCCACTTTAGCAACAGCACTATTACGAAGGTCCAATCTCATTTTCGTTATATCTTCACGCACAAAGATGCCACTGTCTTTCAGCTTCCTTTTTATTTCCCGTTCTTTGGTGACACTGTTGTAGAACTCAACGCACACCAACTTTATTTTTTCTCCATATTTTTGTGGACAAGTGCGATAACATTCTTTAATGGAATGTTTTTGAATATTTAAATTCATTGTATTCTTAAAAATATTTAACACTTTTTTCGTTAATATTTTCATTTCTTTCTCACTTATTCTAAAAATTCTTACTGAGTTTTGGCGAGAATTTTGTTCCACTCTGTCCATTTCCAGTTGTAGTTTAATATTTTCGTTTTCACTTTATTTAGCTCTTCTCGAACTTCGGTTAATTAATTTTACATCTTTTTCTCATTTTTCACTCACAGCTTCCACATCACTAACAATATTTTCTAAAAATTTTGTTATCATTTAGCAGTGCATTTGTTATACCAATAAATGTTTCCTTCATTTTCTTTTTTCCAGGGCCTTGGACATTTCTATGCTATTAATCCAGTAAATAAGCCGGAAAAAAGTGTAAAATGTAGAAAAGTGGTGGAACAGCACCGATTTGAAAAATTCCTTTTTTCACGTGTTCCCTACACCCCCAGGAACATTCATCAGCATTACCTCCGAAAATGAGAGGTTGAAGTGTCCCAAAAAATAGCTGTCAAAAAAATTTATAAAACTAATATTTCGCCTCGGAAATGAGCTCTAGGAAGTTTTTTGGGTCGTTGATCACGAATCCGAAGCCCAAATTGAGGAATTCCATATTCGTGCTATTTTTTTATGAAAATTCCACTTTTTCGGGAGGAAATTTAAATATGAATATTGTGCTGCGGAAGAGTGCTTTGAGGAGTTTTTTGGGTCGCTGATCATAATTCCGGAGTCCGAATTGAACCATTCCATATTCCAGACTGGAATACGTGCCATGGAAAATTTCATTTTTTCAGAAAAAAATTAAGTATTAACGTTTTTCCACGAAAATGTACTCTAGAAGGTTTCTTGGTCGCCGATCATGATTTTGAGGTCCAAATTTAAGAATTCCATATTCCATACTAGAATAAGTGCCATGGAAATTTCCATTTTTTCAGAAAAAATTTAAATATTAACGTTTTTCCACGAAAATGAATCTATTTGTTCGGCTGAAATATCGGATGAACAGGAAGATGAAAGTGACACTGAAAAAGAACCAACAAATCCTGAATTACCAGTTCTCGAATGTGATTCAGATTATGATTGATGTAAATGGTGTAAATTATATAAAAAAATAATGATAAATTAATAACTATTTTATCACACAGAATACCACCTTTTGTACCAATATAATAAATGCTATACCGGGTGATTTTTTTAGTTGGTACAGCACCTTTTCCTCGCTTATTATTAAAGATAGAGTTTTAAAATTTTGCAGGCATACTTAGTGACATTTTTTGCATCTATTGCACTTTTTTAAATTTTTCTGCTGTTTCCCGTCTAACCGGAAGTGACGTCAACTTTCGATTTTCAAATGGAACACTATAGTTTTTCTTTTGGATTTCAAAACTAGATTTTTTTCTGAGTTAGAATATGTAAATAAAGTATTAGGTTAGAGAGGAAAGTTTTTGAGATAATGCGATTTTAAGGTTTAAGGTGTTGAGAAGCACTAAAAATCGAGTTACCTATGGAATGATTTTGTGGCAGATTAAAATTGCCGTCAAAAAGGCGCATGTTAAGTCAATAGAAGTTTGCGTTGTCGTCTTTGAATTTAGCATTTCAAACAATAAAAAACAAACAAAACAATAAATATTTTTATTTTAAACAGTGACAAAAATTTAAACATGAAACTGCAATAACAAGAAAATTATCACAAATAATTTTCAAATAAACCACCATTTTAATCTAAACACTTTTCAACTCTTCTCGTGACACTTTCTGTTGTGTTTTCAATAAACTGGAGTTCTTCTCTTCGCTGATTTCACGAACACGTCCTTCCAAAGCCGCTCTTGTTTCGCGTTCGAATTCATAAACATTATATTTAATGTGGCCCCATAAAAAAATCCAATGGATGGAGATCCGGGGACCTCGCTGGCCATCTAATCGGCCCGGAGGTTCCGATCCACCTGTCCTCAAAAATAACTGTTAAAAGACCGTCCACCACCCTTGCATTGTGAGGTGGAGCTCCGTCTTGCATAAAATAAATTTCTCTAAGTGTTGCCAAAGATAAATTACCTAGATAATTTTCTTCCAAGAAAGACAATATGTTTTGGGAATAAAACGCTGCATTAAGATTTTGATCATAAACAACAGGTCCAATCAGTTGGTTCTTAATAAGCCCAACCCAAACATTGAACTTCTAAACTATCTGAAAGTTGCTGGATTTAGTTAAGTGTAAGTTAACCGTGGACCAGTAGTGTTCGTTATGTCGATTGAAAATGCCGTTATTGGTAAAACTGGCCTCGCCGCTCCAAATTGCTTTGCGTCAATACCCCGGATCTTCTTGATTTTTTATCATGAACCATTCGCAGAACGCAGTTCGTCTGGGAAAATCTCCAGAAGTTAACTTTTGATGTATTAAGTATTTATAAGGATGCTGCCCGTATCGTTTCAATATTTACTGGATGAATGAATATGATATGTCAAATTGCACTTCTAGTTGACGAACTGAAATACCTGAATTTTCCGTAACGGCCAATAGAATATTTAATGCATTATCCTCTTGCCTCGTCACATAGCAAGTTCTGTTTCGTTTCACTGTAAATTGTCCTGAACTTCTTAAATTTATAATTATTATTAAATCGACGATCAAGTCTTCTCGTGATATTCTGCATTGAAACTACGACAAGTTGGTAAATATCTTTGACCATTTTGGTTAAAAATCATTTGTATAATCATTTTCCATTTTTTTCACTAATTTTTTGTGAACTGACGTCAGAAAACTTTGAAATGTTAAATTCAAAGACGACAACGCAAACTTTTATTGATTTGACACGTACCTGCTACGCGAGTTGACGACAATTTTAATCTGCCACAAAATCATTCCATAGATGACTCGATTTTTAGTGCTTCTCAACACCTGAAACCTTAAAATCGCATTATCTCAAAAACTTTCCTCTCTAACCTAATACTTTTTTACATATTCTAACTCAGAAAAAAATCTAGTTTTGAAATCCAAAAGAAAAACTATAGTGTTTCATTTGAAAATCGAAAGTTGACGTCACTTCCGGTTAGACGGGAGACAGCAGAAAAATTTAAAAAAGTGCATTAGATGCAAAAAATGTCACTAAGTATGCCTGCAAAATTTGAAAACTCTATCTTTAATAATAAGCGAGGAAAATGTGCTGTACCAACTAAAAAAATCACCCGGTATTTTTATAAAAATTGTTATCTTTTAATCACTTACCTCACTTGAAAGAAGAAAAAATGTGCATGCATTCCTGCAGTGTTTATAAAATTGCCATGTATATTAATTTGAAATGCTCGTATTATTCATACATAACTTTTTTTTCTCCAAAGTAAAATTGACTTGAAAAAGTATTTTGAAGTAGGTACTCGTAATATTCATATATAATTTTTTTTCAAAGTGAAATTCGACACGAAAAATGGCACAAATTCCAGTACAGAATATGGAATTCTTGAATTTGGACATCAAAATCATTATCAGCGACCCAAAAAACCTCCTAGAGCACACTTCCGCAGCACAATATTCATATTTAAATTTCCGCTAGAAAAAGTGGAATTTTCATCAAAAAATGGTACGAATTCCATGCTGGAATATGGAATTCCTCAATTTGGATCTCGGATTTGTAATCAACGACCCAAAAAACCTCCTAGAGCCAATTTTCGAGGCGAAATATTAATTATATAATTTTTTTTATGACAGCTACTTTTTGGAGTACTTCTACCCCTAACTTTCTCATTTTCAGAGCTAATGCTGAGGTTAACGCTGACGAATGTTCCTGGGGGTCTAGGGAACAGGTGAAAAACGGAATTTTTCAAATCGGTGCTGTTCCCACCAATTTTCCACATTTTCCGGCTTATTTATTGAACTATATTACTTAACCGGAATTAAAATTGCCTATTTTTTTGTAACAACATTTCTCTATGATTTTTCTATCTCACTCAAATGACTTTTTACACTTAGAATTATTAAAAACAGCAGCTGACTAGAAACACGTCTACTCGGTAGCAACCATTGAATCCGAATATAAGTATAGCAAACTATGAATCTCAACAAGCTATATCTAGTCTTATACGTTTACTTATTATTTTGCAGTATGTATTCGCAATTAAAAAAAAAGTTTTTAGTTTTCTTAGACAATAAATTCATTTTTAAACCTCTTTCCACCCATAAAAGTGAAAAAGTTATGAAATCGGTGCAAAATATTCCTTTTCATCAAGTGCTGCCGCTTTGTTTGTTTGCGGGGGCTATGAAATGTTCGGACACTTGGTTGTCAAAATGGCTGGACCGGTATCATTTTTTCACATTAATTTAGACGAAAGTGTGATTGACGGTGCAAAATTAGTACAAAACATTGTGGAAGAACACACTTGTGCTCAATTAAGGCGCTAGCTCAAGTATCCTGGCCGTAAAATGACTGGAAGCCAGAATAAAGAACTGGTTGCAAGGTTAGAATTCAACTATCAACTTATCAATTTATATGCAAGTGCATTAAAAGAAAACAAATGTGTTTAATCTACAACATGCTTAATAACATTCTTCGTGCAGTAATTGATAATGCTTTATATTTTCTGTTTTTTACGAAAATGTAGGGTCAAAAACGCAATTGAAAATGAGGTTTTTTGTCGATCCTTCTGTGGATAAAGCTGACTCCTTTTTTTCTAATTTTTTAGGTAAACTATACGATATGGCACTACCTATTTTCAGAAAATTGGTAACAAATTCATCATTATTTGGTTAAAAAACGTAATGTTTATGTCAAATCCAATATTGACATGCGAAAACTGTCCGAAGAAACATGGCGGAACGCGGAATTCGACGTTTTTTAAACAAATAATGATGAATCTGTTACCAATTTTTTGAAAATAGGTAGTGCCATATCGTATAGTTAACCTATTTGAAAAAATTGGAAGTAAAGGGGCCAGCTTTATCCACAGAAGGATCGACAAAAAAACCTCATTTTCAATTGCATTTTTGACCCTACATTTTCGTAAAAAAACAGAAAATATTTTTACTGCATTATCAATTACTGCACGAAGAATGTTATTAAGCATATTGTAGGCTAAACACATTTGTTTTCTTTTAATGCACTTGTATATAAATTGATAAGTTAATAGTTGAATTCTAACCTTGCAATCAGTTCTTTATTCTTGCTTCCAGTCATTTTACGGCCAGGATACTTGAGCTAGCGCCTTAATTGAGCACAAGTGTGTTCTTTCACAATGTTGTGTACTAATTTTGCACTGTCAATCACACTTTCGTCTAAATTAATGTGAAAAAATGATACTGGTCCAGCCATTTTGACAACCAAGTGTCCGAACATTTCATAGTTTCCGCAAACAAACATAGCGGCAGCACATGCGCGCGCTTATGATGAAAAGGCCTATTGAAAACGGAGATAAGACCATATCGTTAGGTTTTGAACTCCTAGGAACACGAAAAGGAAGTTTTTATAAAATATCTATGTATGCATGTATGTGAATACTCTAGCGCGAAACTACAGAAGAATCGATATTGATGAAATTTGACACTAGTGTAATGTTGATGACGTATATGAACTGAGAAGGTTTTGATGTAGATTGAATGACGTTTAGTGCCATTTTCGATGTAGACTTTCTTATTTTTTCGACATAACATCATTTTTTATTATACCATTCGAAAATAGATGCTGTTCTGATTTCAACAATATGTCACACTTCACTGTTTTGCATCAAAAAGGAATTATTCCGCGACGATAGGTCATTAAGGTATAAGTTCTAGCGCCCATGGAACCGAGCCCTGCATCACATAGCTCAGCGGTAACGAGTTAGTAATTAACTAAATTAGCGAACTTTCGCAAACATTCGGTGAAGAGGTTCCAGCCGCTTCCGGTAGCTGCCCATTTTTTGTTCCACGTTCGTTCATTTTATTTTCATTATTTGAAATACTTTAAAAAATATTCAGGTTTGATTTAAATTGTGATTTTATAAAATGAGCTAATTTAAAATATGATTTAAATCGTGATTTATATCAATTTATTTGATTTAAAGGGGGTCAACTCTGGTAATAAGTATGGTAGTATCTATCAAAAATGTTGTTGCTGCCTTAGGAACCCAGATCCACCACTCCGTGCTCTAATTACTTGACGCCATTTTGTTTTTGGTCCATAATTTTTTTCCACACGAGTAACAGCTTATCACCAAGCCAATTCGTAATCTAGGTTCCTTTACGAAGATATTGACACCAGTCCCATACCCACATCATTAAAAATCCCACAAAATCAGTTTTTTTGACATTTGCTTGACATTTAATTATTAGCGTTTTTTTTTTCAAATTTTGTCAGGTCACCTTCTGAATTTGTGATCTGTATTTCTCTTACATTCTATATGTATTATATAGCAATTAGAAACCTTGTATTACATCTGACCCAATTTTCAATTTTCTTTTTAATGTTATGATCATCATTTTATTAGTCTTAGCTACTTGTAAAAGATTAAACGGTAAAAATATTTTAAGTGTTTATATCGTGTCGATCTATGTTTATCATAACGTATTTTAATTTAAGCCATTAAATGAAGGCTGCTGAAAATTCCTTCTAATAATGAATGAAAAATATGTTTGTTTATCTTAAAGTTATAATGAAAGTCTAAACCAATCTTTATTAGAAACGATTATTGCTGTAAAATGAAGGTTTAATGAATCAATAAATTAAGGTGTTTCTGATAATATTTTCGTTAGCAGACGTTGCCCAAGATTTGGTAGGTAATAAGAATTCTATACGAATAATAATACAATAAAAATTCATATTTATTTCGTAACTTAATTTTGGAAAAAATAAAAAGTAAATTATGACTTCTAAGTAATATTGATTAAATAAATGCAAAAGGCTATTTTAGAATTTATTTTATTCCCGCCTATGAAGATAATATTAAAATGTGGATTTTCAGAATTAAAATATTTAAAATTAATATTAAATTTTTCCTTTAATTAAGATAAATATATTTCATAATCAATAAAATAAAGTTGTAATTAAAAAAGGCATCTTAGACGTAAATGCATCTGCAATCTCTGTCTTAAAAGTAGTATTACATTATTAACCTCGTTATTAACTTTTAAGTAGATTGTGCTAAACATTTTTGATACTATACATCAGCTAGAAAAGACAACTTCTTTCATTTACATTTAACTCGATGAATAGGTATAAACTGTTACTTTGTAGAAAATAAAATGTCATTTTAAAATATCTAAAAAGGCAAAGACAGGTAGGATAATGAGACGAATATAAGGATAAATGGTGATATGAGGTAAAATATAAAGGAAGATGAATATTTTGAGGAAAATTTTATATGGATGGTTCTGTTAAGCTTAGCAATATTACGTCAGAGTAGTGAAAAAAAAACATGTAGAAACAAAGTAGTAGCTAAATACGTGTTATAATACCGCCACAGATTATATTTTATAAATGCTGAATACTTAAGTAAAATATTAAAATTGGAACTGCTGTTGATTCATGGTGAAACAAAAATACGATTTATTTTCTCTTTATTCATTTAAAATCTAAGGATGCTGGTGTAAGTAGGTTATGAAAAGCTCTTCTACAATTATTTTAAGTCAAAGTTAAAGTATTTATTAAAACTGTTTATATTGATGATATATGAATAATCTATGAACAATCCAGAACATCCTCGTAGGTTTGAAATTATTCTCTAACCTTAAAAAAAATTACATAAAATTCACATTACTGATTATTCTCGGCAATTTTAAGAGAATTTCTAAACACTCCAGAATATTCCAATTAATGAAGTACATCTATTCATTTTTAATTAACGAATAAAGCAAATCTAAAAATGTCATAATTGCCTTTAAGTAATGCAACAGTCTGGATAATTCTAAAATATATTTGAAATCCCAGAAATATTCACGAAGCATCAAAATACTTCCAACAAGATCTGCAAATAATCTATAACCTTTCCAGAACACTCTAGAAAGTTTTAAATTAACCTTAAAAATGTGCACAATATCTAATAATTCACTAAAATTATTTATTATATAAGTTAATGGCACAGGAGTTATAGTCAATATATCGCTTCTACCAGGAATTAATTATTGTAAAACTGAAAATTTCCAGGATTGTAGTTTTGGTCTAGGAAAACACGTACCAAAAAGTCCCCTACTCTCACCCGTCGGCTTCCCTGTTTTTTTGGAGAAACAAGGGCCTAAGTCGCAAAAATTGTAGAGCTGGTTATAAGTGCAACAGAAAGGTGTTACTGGTCCGATTTGGGTCGAAAAGATCATAAAAGATTAGGAGAAGCATATCTGTTCGTATTTCAGATATGCCATGCATATTTTGTTCATAATTTTCCGTTCTAGTTCTGTCAAAATTTCAAAAATTTTAAAAAATTCCGAAATGGCATCATTCCGGATAAATGAAGACTCGAAGGGGAAAATGTACCCAAATAAATATTTCTCATCATGCTTTTGGCTTTCCATTGGTATCTTCTCTGTAGCGTCACCCGTTACGGAGTTACGCCACTCTGAGTGTCGCAGCGGCGACACTCCGACAGTTAAGTGCGTTCATTGTTGCGTCTATCACGTCTAGTCTAAACAATGAAGAAGACGGAAGGCGAGCTATACCACGACCGGCTTTAATGTGAACAGGCCAGTATATGGAAATGTGGCATCGTGTGGTTCAGTCCGTTCTTGGCAAAACAAAACAGTTGTGCAATTATCCGTCACGAATAAATTGGTATTACAATACATAAAAAGTCCCTCTCTGTTGGTGTAATTTCACAAATTGTGTTTTATAAAGTAAGTAGTTATCATTTTAATTAATTATATGGGTATCTATCGCACCGTTCGCACCTGAAATCACTTTTTGTGCGTCAAATTACGTTATAACCTTACTTTTTATGCAAGCTATATATTTAATTCAATTCACATTTACTACCAAAACCAATAAAATAATTTTAATTAATTCTAGGTCTGGGGTCTGAAAACAATAACAACATGCCGGATAAATGTTGTGTACAAGCTGGCTGTACAAGCAATTACAGTTCTTCATCTGAAGGTTATGTCCGAGCCTTTAGATTTCCCAAAGAACCAGAACTGAGGAAACAGTGGCTAAAGAGAATTTCTAGGAAAAATTGGCAGCCTACAAAATATTCATTGGTGTACATAAAATATTTTTATGCAATATCCAAATCTGAACGATACAAAGATGCTTATGGTGTGTGGAAGGAGAAAGAAATGGAAAAGTTTATGTTCTGTGTCTGGTGCAATGCCCCGGGTAACGGAAACTTACCCTCATCCACCAGTTATTGCTGGGGCGATGATGAAGGAGAAGAGATCGCGTGCGACGTGCATTTTGAGGAATATGAGGATTATTATGTTGTTTGTTAACGACCTAGGATTTTTAATTTAATTGTAACCAAATAATTCATTTTGTCATTAATGTCATAAAAATATTTTCATGTATTTCTTTGAATAAACAACCTTGCCATTGACAATAAAATTTATTATTCATTACTCCCCGATAAAGAAATCATTATACCCTACTCAGCAACCTATACAATCATCGCCCTAGCGATAACTGGTGGATGAAGGTAAGTTTCCGTCCATTATAGAGGTTGAGGAGAGTCGGAGATGACGATTAATATTTTTATCGTGATCAGCACCTGCGAAAACGGGGGAGGACGTGTTGACGATCCAAAGCGTAATTAATGAATTTTACACCCCTTGGAAGGGTTGAAGCAACCCCTTAGGTCGCTACCACCTTCTCTTCCGTGAAAAATTAAGGGATATGCACAGGAATAACGATCATGTGTCGAAAAACCTGTAAATCCTGGCATGCTTTCTGGTGAGTGAGGTTTCTGCCCGTTTGAGGGATGAGGAGGGGTTATAACTAAAAATGAATATTTTTATCGTTATTAGCGACCCCAAAGGATACGCATTTGAATGGAATCATTTGAAAAAAAAATGATTTTCCACCCCTAGGGAGGGTAAATCAACACCCTAGGCCTGCGGTCTGGATTCCACTTACTCTATAACCCTCTTCCATGTAATTTCAAGTATAACCCGTCGATAAATCACTCCCCAGACCAGTTTATATATGAAAACATAAAGGGATACATAAAAGGGGTGGTTAAAAGGGATGGTTTTGGCCGCGGTCAAAAACTTCTCCCACCACTTCCATCGTGTTCAGCACCCTCGAAAACGAGGGGGAAGGTAATCTCGTCTTTGCACGAAATATTTGCACTATTTTTTCCTTCATTACATAGGCTATTAGTAGGACTGACAGAGTTAAAGATTGCAGCGTTGTCACATCGTACACTCCGGCCTGTTCACATTAAAGCCGGTCGTGGCTCTTAGTTCATTAACTTTGACAGTTCTCTAAGTATATGCATTGATTCATTGGTACGGCAAAATTGAGTGATTTTAGTTAAATCATGGCGGACACGCGTTTGTATTTTTTGTTGTCTCTTGAAGATGGAAATGTTGTGATGGTTAAGAGTGGTCTATCAACTTTGCTTTGGGCTAGTGCGGAAAGAGCAGACACTGAAAATGAGGAGTTATTTGTTATTTATTTATTTATTATTTATTTTTTGGAGAAATAGCCGAGGCATACGTCAGGTTTGTTCAAAAGCAATTTAGATCATCTATTACTGTGGTGTTTGATGGGTATGAGTAAAATTTGACGAAGGCGCAGGAACAGCGGCGTAGTTTTTCTACGGGCATCCGTAGAAGTAGTCTTCGACGAACACACGTCATCTGTGCAGACCAACCAGTCAGACTTCTTGAGCCACCCGCAGAATAAAACGCGTCTGATCAACCTCCTCTTTGCTCAATTCCAAAATGCTGGAGTCACTGTCATCCGGGCTGTGGCAGATGCGGATTCCCTGATTGTTAGGACAGCTCTCGACATGGATGTGTCAGGACAACGGATTACCATCATAGCCTAGGACACAGACAGCTAGTCGCCCGTGCTAGAGATGACATCTCCATCCTAATGCTGAGTCCAGCCACGGGCACTTCAAGCGGACGAGTGTTTAAGATCCAGGAGATCAGGAGCAGTCCTGATCAAATGAACGACTCCGTTCTCTTCTGCCATGCCATGACAGGATGCGACACCACGTCAGCTCTGAAGAGAATGGGAAAGCAAAAGGCGTGGAAGCTCCTGAACAAGAGACTTGAGCTACAGGAATGCTTCGCGGTATTTTCGCATCCTGCATCTAGCAAGAGGACTGTTGCCGCCGCTGGGGAAAGATTTATAGTAGCCCGTTATGGAGGCAGTGAGCAGAAGAGCTTGGACCAACTGCGAGTAGTCCGATACAACCAGAGCGTGGCGAAGTAGTCGGTGACAGACTCCTTTGATTTGTCAAGCCTTCCGCCAACAAGTGCCGCGTGTGAACAACATTCATTCCGCGCATACTTCCAGGTGAGGGCATTAGGGAGAATAGTGTGAGGATTTAATCTCTAGAAAAGCTTGCAGCAATCAACTAATGTACATGTGCTTTTTTTACAGGTCCAGCAACGGTTAGACGTCAATCTCAACCAGGAGGAATGAGGATGGAAATCAGGATTCCAGAGCCTGGTTCCTGTTCCTACCAGAAGGCAGCCAGCTTCCGATAGCCTGCTACGGCTAATTTTCTGTGACTGCAAGGCAGACTACGGTGCCCGGTGCAAGTGCAGGAACTCTAATCTGAACTGTAGCATCATGTGCAGGAGCTGCAGAGGATCCAGCTGCACAAATAGCCAGTCAGTGGATATGGATGATGATCTGAACGACCCCTCTTCCCGGTAGATCAATAATGCCTTGCCGACTATAGACATTTACTGAGTCTGACAAGTAAAATTATACTCAATAAATCTTATGTAACACCAATAATATATAAACTGGAATTCACAACAAGTCTCATCAACGCAGTCAGGGCAGTTTCACCGGGAGCATGATGGGCGCTCATAGTGGCGTAACTCCGTAACGGATAACGCTACAGAGAATGTAGACATACCAATGGAAAGTCCAAAGTATGACGAGAAATGTTTATTCGGGTACGTTTTCCCCTCCGAGTCTTCGTTTATCCGCAATGGCGCCATTTCGGAATTTTTTTAAATTTTTGAAATTTTGACAGAACTAGAACGGAAAATTATGAACAAAATATGTATGGCACATCTGAAATACGAACCTTTGTGCTGCACTTTATAGCCAGCTCTACAATTTTTGCGACTTAGGACTTTGTTGGTCCGAAAAAATAGGGAAGCCGACGGGGAAGAGTAGGGGACCTTTTGGTCCTGGATCAAAACTATAATTTTGCAAATTTTCAGCTTTACAATAATTAATTCCAGGTCAAAAACGAAAATTCCTGGGCTATAAAACAATATTGCGAATTATGCGCATGCCAATACCTAGTACTTAATGCATGGTATAAATGTGTACGTTAATTTTAATAAAATTGGAATAATGCACGGGCATCTTTCTTCTAGCAACTGAAAGTTAACATGTCTTTGTGTCTGTTCATACTTTTTATAAAATTTGACGAAATTATTGGAAAATCGTAGATAAAAGATAAAATTAATCGAAATTAATTCGAATATATTTTAGTTAATATGTACCTAATATGCATATTATTAGCGTTATTATAGAGAGTTTATAAATTCTAACGCACACATAAATCATACACATTTTAGTGGATATTGCTTCCTAACGTTGCGTTAGGGCCAAGTCATATATTAAGCTTCTCACGTATCAAATACCGTATGCTATGATTTATAGTTATCCAAACAAGACGTAAAAATATATATTCAATTACTGAGTGGCACATGACATGCAATTTCATAGAGTAAATTCATTCAAACTTAGAAATGCCTATATACTGCTCAATTTGATTCGTCTCATGGTAATAATATTAATATGTAATTTATTTATATCCTATAAAAATATAAAAATATTGAATAAAAAGACTTTATTTATTTTAAAAATTGTCACTACCCTATAAATTGGTTTTAAGTTTTATTACTTATAGTCTAGGAAATAGCGTGCAAATTCGACGACGAGTGGTTACCGTCTGCCAGTCGGTAATCGAAGAGACCATATAAATACATTTTTTTTCTCTCTCTGAAACTTTTTGGTATGGTGGGGGATAGGAAGGGGGAGCATTTATTTTTAAATCGAATGATTATCTAAATCTGTCCGCATAGGTAGTTAGTATATGTACTTCACATACCCCAATTACGCTGGCAGACGAAACTTCCGAACGGCGCGCGCGCTAACCGAAAAAAGAAACTAAAATTTTTTTTTCCTTTTTCCGGTTAGCGCGCGCGCCGTTCAGAAGTTTCGTCTGCCAGAGTAATTGGGGTATGTGAAGTACATATACTAACTACCTATGCGGACAGATATCGATAATCATTCGATTTAAAAATAACTGCCCCCCCCCTCCCTATCCCCCCACCACACCAAAAAGTTCCAGAGAGAAAAAAAATTTGTATTTATATGGTCTCTTCGATTACCGACTGGCAGACGGTAACCACTCGTCGTCGAATTTGCACGCTATTTCCTATACTATTAGTGATGTCCAACAAATCATCTTAACTTATTTGGTGCAAAAATAGAAATTAATATATACAAAGTGTTCAGACCGTTATGTTTAAACTTCGGGGCAACGCAAACTAAGTTCAATTGCAAGACTAAATAACACAAACATGCTAAGTCAATTTTTATTTGGTTCAATTTACTGAATTATGGCATTTTGGAAAAGTAAGAAGCCAAGTAAATGTATTCCGTTGATAAAAACTTATCTTTTACTGGGAATATAATTCTTATTTTATTTTTTAACGTCTTATTCATATTAACGTCCTGGAGTTTAGCTTTTAGCGATAGCTATTCCACCACTTAATCAGGACACACACACGTACACACACAGATAATAACACAACAGCCATTCCCCTGCGACATTACCATCTGCCGCAGCTGAAAGTCGAACGCAGGAGAGATAACAGCGACTAGCCATGTCTTACTCAACAGAGAACTAGCTCATTGCAATAGTGCCCACATTACTTTGAAAAACGTTTGACGGGAGAAGTTTATTTGAGTTTTCTACAAAATATTTTGCAAAGGCAGGTATTAGGGACATGCTTTTTCAACATGCCGGAGCACGTCCTCATTTTTCTGTAACTGTTAGAAACCACCTAGAAGATGTCTATCAAAACAATATAACGAGGAAGTTCATAGCCATTGGCAGCCAGATCCCCAGATTTGAATCCTGTGGATTCTTTTTTAAGAAGACATCTAAAAACTATGGTGTACAGCGTAAATATTAATACAAGAGATCAACTATTGAAAGAATAAACAACTGTTGTGATGATATTAGTTATTAAGAAAGCCGGAAATAATTTCTTACGGCAAATAAAGTGCAGGGAGGCAGAAGAGTTTCATTTTAAAAATAAAGTATAACATTTTTTATGTTTTATAAAGTTGTTGTAATATAATCTTCTATTTATTGATGTATTGCATTGTGAGTGATTTTTTTCACGGAAACTCCAGAAATAAAAATTGCTTCATCTGTTCTTGATTTTTTTTATTTATGATTATGATTTCGTATTAATTATGCAAGATATCACAAAATTCTTCAATAGTATATGTTTTAATTTGAATAAGAGAAGAAAATATAATTTTATAAATGAATTTTGTATAGCCCATCGAGTTTGACGAAAATTGATTGATTTAGTTCAACGATTGCTTTGGTTTTTGGTTTTTCAACGAAAGCTATTTTTTTTAAATGAAACTCCTATGGTACAACCTGTTACTATTTATTTTGGCCAGCAAGATCCAAATATGCAAAAATATACAGGCTGTCCCATTTAAAAAATTGATTTTCATGTCAATTGCATCGAAACCGGAAGTCGGTCATTTTGGTTCTTTACAACATATAATTGAAAATTTCATCCCATATCACCACACCAAATTTGAAAGTGACAAGAGTGTCCCTATCGGCTAAGCCACCCGGTATGCTTTGCTTAAATATATCGCACTAACCACAATTATTGGAATACATACAGATGTAGTTTCAATATTATATCAAATTTTAAATGTCCTAAATCATATCCAAATTAGAGAATATTATTTAGGTACCTATTAAGCAAATCACAATTTTCACACTTTTTTATTTATTATGAAAATACCTACTTTCTGTATATTGTTGCCCTAATCTGGGCACGATAATATACTAATTAGGTAAATACGTTAAACACTCTTTATTGACGAACCAATCAAAACAGCTACTCTTCTAGCTAATACTGACGAAGTATTGAATTACATGATAGGATTCCTGGCATGTTGAAACAAAAAATTATATTGAAAATACTTAAATCATTTATCTAATTTCAGTCATTCACGCTTTATTATTTAATATGAAATTATATACTTTTTTATATTGGTTCTCCAATGATGAGTGTTTTAAATTGTTTTCCTAAGTAGTATATTAGCGCGACCAGATTAAGGGACCAATATGCAGAAAGTATATAATTTCATATTAAATAAAAAAGTGTGAATGACTAAATTTAAATAAATGATTTAAGTATTTTCAACATACTTTTTGCTTTAAAATGCTAGAAATCCTATCAGTCTTATCAATCCTATAAATACTTCATCAGTATTAGCTAGAAGAGTAGTTGGTTTGATTGGTTCCCCATTAAAGAGTGTTTAAAGTATAACCTAACTAGTATATTAGCGCGCCCAGATTAGGTCAACAATATAGAGAAAGTAGGTATTTTCATAATGCTTAAATAAAAAAGTGTGAAAGTTGTGATTTGCTTAATACCTAAATAATATTCTCTAATCATGATGGAAGCAAATAAATAAAAAATAATTAATTGTAAAAATATCGAAATTCTTCTGCAAAATATATTAAGAAGATATCGAGAATTTGAGAAGGATTTTATATGCTACAGGTCAAGCCTTGACCATAAATCTACGTATTCAATAAATCCTGTCATAGATTATAATGAAAATGAAATAAATTCGTTCCGTATAAGTCAAGAAAAATAAATTACATATTGCAATACGTATATGTTGAGGCTCTCTACATCATGCGGGTGTGTATCTAAATGCAAATCAAAATTCCTTTCATATCATCAATTTTGAAAACTCATTCATCATTTTAAGATTTTTTCCGAAAGGAAGGTAACTTTAGAGGATGTCCATTTTACAAATAAATCAAATCAATATCAGCATAGGATTGATTGAACTACACATAATAAAGAAGGGTTTGAATAATTTACGAAAGAGCATATTAAAATTTACTTATATAATATATTTAACTATAACTTCTCTTAAAAATAAATTAAGGACGAACCAAAAACGTTTGAAATTAATTTATAAAATGAAGGTATTCTAATAATCCCCGTGTGTCCGACACTTGAAATTTTAATAGGTATTAAACCTCTTGTAATAAGGAGTGAGTTGTGAGTAAGGCCATTTATTGATACAGTTCTTCTTATAACCTCATTTACCCAATGTTCAGATATCGTTTCTCAATATTTAAGTTAAAATATGTCACTTGTAAAAATGCCTAGGTGCATAATAAAGCAATTTTCAATTCATATTTATTTACCAGAAAACCAACAATTACATTTATGCCAAAAGGATTAAGACTGAATTTGCAGATAATTGTGACAAATGCAGAGTGCACCTTAATGACGTGCTAATATTTCAGGATGTGATTCCTTAGGTCATTTTATGAAGGAAAGTTTATACCGTGCGTGTAATTTCCCATTAGGCATGTACATTTACGTAGCGCGAGAAATATGACAACACCGGCAGCCGTAAATTCGTCCATCGGTGGAGCATTCCAGCTCTGTTATTTCATTTCAGCCAGCTGGCACACGCGATGTTGTAATTCTACTCCCCATGCCTAGCCCGCGACTACACACACGGTATGAACATATGTCCGCAACGGCTTAAATTTTTTGCTACAGAGCGTTGATTTTTTTTTTAAATAGTTATTTTTTAATTAATATCTCAGAAAGTACTTTAGATATTATTTTCAATTTTGGCATGTGTTAAGAGAACTTATGTCAGAACAAGTCTGGTGGTCGCCATCTATGGTACGCTAGATTAACTATTAACTATTAACATCTTGGCACTGCGCTTGGATTTTTTCAGAGGTTAGTAATCTGCATTCGCAGTTATAGTTGATGGCTTTTAATAGTCTAACATGTAAAACATTTACTTCTAAACAATCTTACCATCTTATAGATGGCATCGTTAGTGCCTAGTGGCTATACTCCACAGCAAAAATATGGAGTACTGGTTGAAGTGTTTGTATTTTCGTTCTTTCTCTACCTTGTGGCACTGAGGAGCCTAGGAAGGCGAAACGCGTCTGCCAATGTTGAGAAATGAACGGCTATACAATGGGCTTCAACCAGCTCTCCTGACATTTATTAACGTTATACATTTTTACTTAAATTTGTTATATTTATATTTTTTATTGTACGTTTCACAATACTCTGTAATGGGGCTGTGCCTGTTGAGTATTTATTACCAAATAAATAAATAAATAAATAAATCTTTGACTTGGCAATTGCCTCTTTCTGAGGCATCTTCACAATCGATTGAATCGATGTTCAGATATGTAGCTATCTCGTCGCCAAGGAGAAACTCTTCAGTGATGTTGTAATGCAGGAGCAATGGATGGCTGTACTAAAGTAATTCAAAGCATTACCGGCACTTAAGTTTCCTTAAAAAATCATCACGACAGAAATCATTATGATGAAATTATTTCGGTCCAAGCATTTTTTAGAACATCATAGTTTTTCATATCACCATCTCCTAATTCCAATTCTTAAATTGGATGTGAGATTCACCAGTCTCATGTTGCCAGATTTTAAATACAATGAGCACCACAGCTGGCCTATGACAGTGATGTACCATAGAAAAGCATTTCTGGAGGTCTCCACCAAATAGAGCTTTTGCGCCAGACCAGAAATGTATGATTATTTCATTAGTAGTTTACAGTACGGCTGCTCTAATTACACTTTAAGTATTAATGTCGAAAACCTCTTTATTCTAACGAATATAAAAAAGACATATACTTCTTTAATGTATTACTGAAAGGTTGGAAGCAAGTTAAAACCAAATTTCGTTCCAAGATTTTTCATGTTGCATGATTAGAAATTATTATTTTGAATTAATACTGTTCGAATACATTTTTATATTTATAAACACACACGCGTTCGGTGAGGTAAATAAGGTCACTGTGACTTCAGTAAACAATGAATTTGTTTGCATCTGGAAAAAGGTGATGCACCACTTATCTCGTGTATTCAAGCAAGGAAATTGATGAGGATTGGCAGTGTCTACCCGGACACCAAAAAGGGTGTCTGGGCAGGAGAATGTCTACTTAGGCACACAGAATATGCCCAAAATGCTGCTCTGTCTCGTTAACATCGTTTTGAGTATGTGTATTTAAGAATATTATACTTCCTTATACGTGGAAATATTGAGATATTTCCTAACCGTCTAATGCTACCTTAAGTAAATCTTCTCATATTTTAACCTAACTCCATTTTGGTTTTAATCTAAACTGCAAAGAACTGCTTTAGAATATTTTGCGACTATTTGGGTACCAACTGTACATCAGTTGATTCGAATTTCGAAGAGCTAATGACAGAACTTGTTTAGCTACCTTTAGAAGATGCAAGTATCAAACCCTTTTAACATTTAATAAAAAGGAACAATTTTCGAAATTGTCAGATCCTGACATTTTGAAAAAAATCAAAAGAAATTCTCGAAAATTGAATTTCAGCGCGATATAAACAACACGTTTTTAAGCCTATTTAGGTAAGCATTCTTCCCCTTTTCGAATTTTTCAGATTTTCATGTTACTCTTTATGAACTCTATGCTGAATTTCAACTTTCTAGCTCACTGAGAAGCACGAGAAAATTTCTAGAAGGAGAAACAGATATAGGCGTGCAGATCACCCCCGTTTTAACCAACTAACCGATTAAGTTGAGGTAACCACTTCTAACCTGTTTTTTCTTCAAGTTGACATCGAAGAGTACTTACAGTAAAAAATTAGCCAAAGTTAATTGATCGGAACACATAAATAAATGCAAAAAACTATATTTTTTTTATATCATGAATTTTGTCTAATTTCATCTTCAACTCGCGATATCTCGGCAAATAATGAATATTTTTAGATGAAATTTCAGCACGACATTGCTCAAGTTATTCTTTACGATATTGAATTGGTCTGAATCCTTACTTATTTCACAGATGAAAATAGTAATTTTTCAAAAAATGTCTTTTGTCAAGCCTAATTTTTATTTTCTAACACAAAAATTGCGTGACGAACTTTTAATACGATAATTTTTGACAAACTTATATTAAAGTACAATACTTAAAGAAGTTTTCTGTAAAGTTTCTCGTATTCATATTGTATATATAAAAAGGTATTGCACTTTGAAGTAGCAGTGTTTAAATACGAAATATATGAAATGTTTCGAAGATGTTGGACAATATTTTTTGAAGTATTTTTGAAAACTATTTGAAACTTTTTCTGAGATTCACGTCATTTTCTATCGCAAGAGAGGTTAATAAGGTATAAACTAAATTCTAATACTTACGATATTAATGCTAGTAGACTTATACCAGATTGGGATGCAAATAAAAATGCTTTGAACCTATTTTTATGCGACTACATCGAAAAAAATATTGAAATCCCTCAGACTTCTGATAAAATTATTAATAAAAAAGTATATTTAGCTGGTGGATACAAAAATCATCTTGTAACTAAAGAAATCACTGATTCACTTAAACGTGAGGATACAGATTCATTTTCTGAAGCTGACTCTCGAATAATTTGTCATCTGATCTACATTTCTAAACAATACTTAGATACTCAGGACATGATAGTGATCGTTAAGTCCCCAGATACAGATGTGTTTATTCTTTTAATCGTATATTATTTTAAAATAAATACAAAGATTCAAGTATGATTTCAAACTGGAAAAAATAGCATCAAAACGGATTTGCGGCGCTTTATACCAATACATATTATATGCCAAGAACTAGGAAGTAGTACTTGTTTAGCATTACGAATAATTCATGCATTAACCGGATGCGATACGACTTCCGCTTTCTACAGAATTGGTAAGAAAAAATCTCTCAACGTAGCACAAAAAATGAGCACAGAACATTTAGTCGAGATGTCTCAAATTGAGAATTAATTAACGCCTGAAACTGTTAATGCTTGGACAAAATTTGTGATTGGAATCTATGACTTCAAAAGTAAACAAGACAATATTAACGACGTGTGAGTAATCTTAGCTCGAAAAAATACTCATCCGTTGAAAAATTACCTCCATCGTACCCAGCTCTGCTTCAACACATGAAACGCTGTTTTTGGCAAGTGCACGTATGGTATAATGCTCACATACCCATTTCTGAAGCACTCAATCCGACTGATTTTGGCTGGAAATTTGAAAATGAAGAACTTTTGCCAATATATTTTGAAGGACCAACAAGTCTGGAACTGCTTCAAAAGTATATTTGTAATTGCAGATCAAAAAAAACATCTTGTGATAATAAATTTCGTTTGTGCCACGCTGCTGGTATAAAATGCTGTCTCATTTGTAACTCTACATCAAACTGCTCGTTGCAGCTCATAGATGTTGATTCAGATTAAAAATATTAAAAGCAACTCAATGTATTGTGTATTTTTTAATTTATCAACAATTAATTTAGTTTTACTCATTTCCACTTTACAGTAACTTGTAAAAAGGGAATATGTAACAAAACATTGCTTTGATATGATAGTAAATGCCTGAACTACGGCAACCAGCACAATGAAACATGTCTACTGCGCGTGGAGACGCTACTTCAAAGTGCGATAACTTTTTATATATGCAATATGAATCCGTGAAACTTTACAGAAAACTTCTATAAATATTGTACTTTAATATAAGTTTGTCAAAAATTATCGTATTAAAAGTTCGTCACACAACTTTTGTGTCTGAAAAAAAAAATTAGGCTTGACAAAAGAAATTTTTTGAAAAATCACTATTTTCCTCTGTGAAATAAATAAGCCTTCGGACCAATTCAGTACCTTAAAGAATAACTTGAATAATGTCGTGCTGAGTTGTCATCTACAAATATTCATTATTTGCCGAGATATCGCGAGTTGAAAATGAAATTCGACAAAATTCGTAATATAAAAAAATTATAGTTTTTTGCAATTATTTACATGTTCCGATCAACTAACTTTGGCTAATTTTTTACTGTAAGTACTCTTCGATATCAACTTTAAGAAAACCAAGTTAGAAGTGGTTACCTCGACCAAATAGGTTACTCAGTTGCTAGAGCACTTATTAGGGGTGATCTGCACGCCTAATACAGTGTGAGTTTCACATGCTACATAAAGATTTTTTCGTGCTCATTTTAAAGGAAAAAAATCGATAAAAATATTTGTGCACTTTTCATTTATTCATTATCCTTTCTGTGTGATTCTGTACATTTTTTCAACTAAAAGTATATCATGTTTTCTTCCTGAAAATAGTGACAACTACATTCCAAATATTATTTTCCTCTGCCGTTCCTTAATTATTTCTTAGAGTGACCACTCTGTATACTTTTCACTAAAAGTGTGTCAATTTTTATCCTCGGTGCTTGTGTCAACTACAGTCCAAATATTATTTAAACCATAATTATTTTTTACACCCTCTATATTTTTCATATTTTCTTGCCTGACGAAATATTATGATCCATCACATTTTTTCATGAATTTCTTAGAATGACCACCCTGTATCATTTTTTTATATTTTTCTTTAACAGTTTTGTTAATTATATGATAAATGTTGCCCTTCGTCACATGTTTTTCATTATTTTTTTTTTATTGTATATTTTTCATATTTTTCTTTCTTGACTGTTGTGTTAACTATTGTTCCCCATCACATTTTGCCTCTCTTTTTTTAGGGTGGCCACCCTGTATATTTTTCTTTCTTGACAGTTGTGTTAACTGCATGCGAAATATTACCATCCCCCGTCACATATTTTTTATTATTTTTTTGGGAAGACCGCCTTGTATATTTTACTTCCTTGAGAGTTGCGTTAACTGCATGCGAAATATTATTGTCCTTCGTCAAATTTTCTTCATTATTTTTTTGGGTGACCATCCTGCATATTTTTCATATTTTTCTTCCTTGAAATTGTATTTATTAACCATATGCGAAATATCGCCCTACGTCACATTTTTTTCATAATTTTGTTGGGGTTACCATCCTGTATATTTTTTCATATTTTGCTTCTTTGACAGTTGTGTTAAATACATGTCAATTATTATTGTCTTCCATCACATTTTTTTCCTTTATTATATATTTATGGGGTCCACCCTGTACATTTTTCACAGGACGCATATCCCAGTTCTTCGTTGGCAATAGCGTCAACTACCTACCAAATATTATTCTTCTATGTCAAGCGATTTTGAGGTATAGCGACAAGGCAGATATACAGACTGACGGAATTAAATGGCTTTAATTTTCGTAATCTACATAGTCTGAAACGTGGAAATCTGGAGAAATCTCAGAGGGTGATTCTTTCACGATTACAATACTTCCCTTCGGTAAGTGAGGGAAGTAAAAAAAAGAAATACATAAATAAAACTTACTTGTATATTAAGAGCGGAAAGTGCTCTATTGCCGCTAGAGCATGAATATTTTTGGTCGAGATGTGAGCACAAATCATGAGAAAGCGGCAAGGACACTTTCCTCTTGAAATATATACACTATTTTTCTACAATTGCAACAACATTGGCAAAAAGACAGTGTACTATTGTATTATTAATCATCTGGTAATTCGTTTTTGAAGTTAACATGACGTATCTTTTCTAAGGAGAAATTCTTTGGGCCAAACGGAAAATAGTCGCTTCCCGCGCACACGCGGAAAGTAATTCACGTTACTCGCTCAGCTGCAAATGTCAAATTGCAGTTCTCAGAAGATGGGATGGAAATATCTATTTTCAATGAGAGTTGTAGAAGAAACTATTTATAAATGTTCTGATAGCAATTCTTATATTCACGACCATGGATATAAGGAAGTCATGGCGCCTCCGCCAGAATCTGTGTCATTGAACTAAAATTTTAAAATCCTTTGCATTTTCTTGCCATCAATAAAATATGTAATAGTATATTTGGCCTGTATTTAAGCCACATTTGTTGTAGGTATTTCGATAATATCTTCAGTGACATATCAGTTATAATCCAGCCACTTTAGGTTTAAAAATGCCCAATCTTCAAAAAAAAAATCCTGGTGAAGTGATTTTTTAAACATTTGTTTATTTTGGTATTATAAATATTGTGTCAAAAGTTCAATATGAAAGTGTGTACGCAAAAATTAGTTCTTATTATATATCTCATGATCTATTTTACGCTAATTATAGTTATTAAGAAAAATATTTGATTGAGAATTTGCACAAAAAAGGTTCTATACAAAATTAACAAAGGACCAGTAGTTTTGAAATCGGGAAAGCATAGGCGTAACACATTGAATTGAAATATCAAATAAAAAAATGTCGTGTATCTACGTATTTATGTGTGTGTAGGTGTGTATACGTGGTTGGATATTTTCTTCTAAATGCTATTCACTTCTGTTTTACTTTAAATTTGTATTTCAAATTTGAGGTATATGTGTATTATCTGTGATGTGTTATACGTAAAATAGCACGGTATAATACGTTTCTCTATTAGAAAAAAAAAATGTTTTGCTTCGAGGACTAAACCTACCATGCCTTAATTGAAGAGCTAAGAGGATAAAGGTGTTATGTCACAAAAACACGTTATTGAGTAATTTAACTGGAAAGTTTTTAGGCGAGAACTTTTTTGTTATAACGACTATATAGCTTGCATTTTGCGATGATATTGATATTTGATGTACTTTTCAGAGACAAATAACTAAAGTTGTCAGTTGTCATTATTTTCAAAAATTTAAAAAAATTAATGTACATAACACCTTTATCCGTTCATATGTTTTTCTGAAATGAATAAGGAATTAGTGAATAAAAGAAATTAAACATATTTTATTATTATTAAAACATTGTACAATTTTTAGGTAGTCGGACAGTTCTACGGTTTTGAGCCACAGTTTGGTCATTTCCAAGTATATTGTGATAATACGGCCTTACCATTCATTTATGAATGGTAATTGTTCTTTAAGATTGGCCAGTTTTCCTACACTTAGGCTGCCCTTGTTTTCATTAAACACCGTTAGAGAAATACCGTCGGAATTTATCTTATGCATATTCCTTTTCTTTAAAATATCGACTTTGTAAAATGGAGTCATTTCATCTAGTGATATAATAGTAGCACCCATAGGTGCCATTTTTTACCGTCGCGAAAATAAACCTTTTCATTGTTCAAGTTTTTCTTCCTGTTGTACAAATTGAGTTTTGAGGCAATTCCATCAATATCCTTGAAATGATTCTTCATATCTAATGACAACGGCGTCTTTGGGAGTTCTTAAAATTTCTCGATACTGATCCGGAACGTAGATGTTTTGATGTTTCCTTAAAATTTTCTCGACTCTGCCAAAGTCTCTGTCTGAATCTAAATATGAATGTCCCACATCTGAAAATTTATGATCGATAACTTTAAATTCTCTCTTTAAAATCAACAACTGGTAAAGTGTAATGATATTGAAGTTTTTATTTTGTCCACCACAGGAGTCGGGCCATATTATAATGTGATCGATCTTTTCTTGGGAATATTCATTGTAAATTTGTGAAAAGGTATGTAAGCAACTAGCAATTTCTAGGCTTTCACGACTGGCCATATCTTCAGTCCATGTGAAAAAGAACGTTTTTTTTTTCAGTATTCCTCAATGTATGTATGCCAAGGTTGTAAAACCACATTTGATGAAGGTAAAAATGCTTTCGATGTACTTAATTTTGGCAGCAGCATGGTTTGTTGAAGATCTAAAGTAAGAAAGCAAATCGGTCTATCTACTGTAACTTTTGCTCCGTCACGCTTTTGTTGTTCGAAAGCTAGTTTGTAATTTTCTCCGTATTCTTTAGTATTATTTCCAGCATCACATTTGGGAAAAAATGTGAGTCATTTCATGATCTCAATTAAACAATTTTGAATACCATGGACGTAATTTCAGCATTTTTATTGGGTAGGCAGGGATTTTTCACAGATAACCCAATAGATGTAAGCATGTAATTCTTAAACGATAACCTTACAAACCCAAATGACCTTTGACTTGATTGGCGTAATTATCATACTTATTATTTTTTCCGCAAGAATTTCGGAATTCGCCAGATTTGCCTTAAACCATTTAATGCTCTTTCAATATATTGGGTGGGTAGAAGCCATACCAGATATCAGTTTTGCTCTTGTCATAAAATTTCTACGGTCCAGCCCTCTTCTACTTGTCAGCATAAAAATGTTTGTACACAAATCAACACTGTAAAGCGTCACTTTCCAGTATTTCTGATTTACAGAATAATTTGCTAGAATACTTTGGTAAATTCGTATTTTATTATTGCATTTTATATTGATAATGTTTTGTTTTTAAAACATTATTAAAACTTGCCTGGGAAGAAATTGCCACTATGTGACTGATTTCTGCTGAATTGTCAAAAGGTATAAATGTGTTTACAGCAATTAGATACTCAAGTACTATCTCGACTCTTGTACCATCTCATACCATTTCGAAATTGAACGAAATGAATATATGGATTAAAACACTATAAGCACTATTTCCAAATATCAACCAATTTATAAACACCTTACATGATTCATGAAATCGTTTATTCATTGCCATTTGTAATATCAGTTTACTACGACTGGCCATTTTCACTATAATTGTAAGAAACACTTAACACAACTTGTCACATTAATGTCAATATAACAACTTTAAAAGCAAAGTGTTTTGGATTAAAACAATTTAATATCGCACAGTAATGGATAAAGGTGGTATGTGATCATAACACCTTTATCCATTAAATTACATAAAAACCATATGTACATAACACCTTTATCAAACATTAAAACGCATTTAAGAAAGGTTTATTATCCCAAAAACTTATTGAAATGATAGATTATAAGTTAAAATAGTTGTCTGTGTAGAAATCTCAAAATTTTCAAAAATGTCACATAATACCTTTATCCAGTTAGCTCTTCAATTATTTTTGTGTATTGAAACCGAATTTTCAATTTATAAAATTTTCTACCAAGTACATTTCGAGTAAATCCCGGTTTTTAGTTCTTGGAACAAAAATGTTTCTTTGTTGACCTGTGCACAGGTCTACAAAAATTTCAGTTCAATGTGTTATGAAATGGAGGTCTACACAATTTCTTCTCTCTTATGCATATTGTACCTATTTGGCCGAATCTAATTATAACAGGACAAGATATTTTTCAAAATCATCTTGCAACAAAAAATTGTAATAAAATCTGTTCCATAACAGGTTGGATTCAAATATCGAATAAAAAAATGTCTAGGTGGACTCTGTATGTATGTATACAGTGTGATTTACCGTGATATGCGGAAATTAAAATGGTGTACTGGTTTCAATATGGGAAAGCCCCTGCAAAATTGTAGTGATACGAGGTAATTTAGTATATTAAAAAGGGTTAAAACTTACAAAGATATCCTACTGTTACGTATCTGTGGTCAGTAATAGATCGATGAACTTACTTGTAAAAGACATATCGGGGATATCTACATTTCCTTAATTAGCATAAAAAGTTAGGCTGGCGGGTGCGGTCAACGTGCCGCCGCGTTTTTTACTTTAGGTCGAACAATCGGGACACCGGCAGGTACAAAGCACTGCCGAAGTTTTGGTGTTTTTGTGTTATTGACGGGTTTAAGTAAATATCTACTACAATAAATCCTTGCACTTCATTGCACTGACGCAAAAATCACTGGCAAAATTCCAGACGATTCTGAAAGTCGTTTAGGTATAGATGGTGACTAATCCTAATTTTGTAGGGTTTGAATTTTTTTTTAAGCAACGCAAAACAGTTGTTTTTGGGATTCCTAAATTTTCCTGTATTTCGCGAAACGATATATTACGATTTCCTCTTACGGTTTCTAAAACAATATTTTCTACAGCTTCTCTACTTCCTTTATAATATATTTTTGCTCGAGGTTTTACAAATGATCCAAACTCTTTTAAATTTTGTTGTAGCCTTTTCAATATTTTCATGTCTGGCTGTCTCTTTTCTGGATATCTAAAAATATTACCATTAAAATAAAGATCGAAAGCTAAATTAGAATCTTCTCCGCATTCTATAAAACACTTAATCTTATCATATTTTTCACCATTACTAAATTGAACCATTTGTAACAATGCTCACTCACAATTAATTCACAAATTAGTTTTTGACATTTACGATTATTTCGATTTTCTTTTTTTATCATGGCCTTCTCAATAAATATTAGAAATGCAATAAATATGCATAATGTCAATGGAAGACAATTCGAACATTTATTGTAGTTTAGTTTTTGCTATTTTTGGCAAAATTATTTTATATTATAAGAAGTGTTGTTGTTAATAGTTTCCCTTGGCCTCCTGACAAATATATTAAATTTTTCGAAAAATAACCACTTTTTCTAGAGATAAATGTGATATATTGTGATGTGTTGCAACCCTTTCAATTAATTCAGATGTATTTGCACCTACTCGAGAAAGGACCTACCAGTAGTAGTTCTAGAGTGATGACATCTGGAATTATCTAGAGAATGGTGGCGTCATCACAGAACAATCGAGATCTGTCATTTTTGGGTATAAAAGACCGACCGCATTCTCGGCGAGTAGTTCAGAAAGTATAGAAAGTGAGGTTAAGACTTCAAAGAGAAACAAAGTGATAAACATTGTGATTTTTAGTCAGTAAAGTGTATTTAAATTAATAATAGTATTGTGAAGTATCCAGTAAATATTTAATAAAGTGTGTTAGTGGACAATCTCTTGTTATAATTTTTGGAACCCACGGAATTTGCAAGGGGTAGTTTCCTAAGGGTGGAAACACGTGACAATATGATATATCGTTGGATAGTTAATTTAAGTTGTGATCGAATAATGAAATAATTTATAGGGTGTTCCATTTAAAAAAAAAAACACAGGCTATGTCTATATCTCAAAAAGCGAGACATGCATAACTTTCTTCTTATCGGTAGTTGAAAAAGATAAACTATCGCAGTTTGCGCCATTATTTGTTTCTCGAAAATCGAGCTCAGGACACCCATATTAGTTTTTGTCTAGTCCCTATTAAAATTGAGCCGGTAATCAGAAGCAACTTATCATATTTGACGTAAAGTACGTTTTACTGTACATATTTTATTTAGAGAGACTATTACGAAACGAATTAAATTTGCAGTCGGACGTTGCCTACTGCGATTATATATTCGAGTAATAAAAATAGAAAATATATATGCCGTGTAATTAATTTCGGTGGCACCATGAAAAAGTGCCATATTCGAGCAACATGTTACTCAAATAGATTATCGCAGTCGGCGTCGCCCTACCGCAACTTCAACTAGTTAAAAATATTTATCTCGTTATAATATACTTATGTAATTAAATTAAATAGGTATAATGCTATTACAAACAATAAAAATTTCTTCAATATTCTAGATGTATGATTTCTCTAAGAATTTAAAATTATAATTTTCGTAATTCATGGAATCAAAATGATATTTCCTCATATAAACTTGAGAGTTCAGAAGATCCCATTATAAAAATTTATTAAAAACTTTTCTCATGTCACAACGAAGGAAACGTAAACAATCGGCATTGATTCAATTATAAAAGTTTTCAACTTTACTGCATCCATATTACTTTCGAAAACTTTATACCCACATCACTCTTTTGATTAAATTGAACTAATTGCTCATGTATAATGTATGCGTTCAAGTGGAAGAATTTAATAAAATGGTTTATAGAGATTAAATATTGGGGGTTTACTTAAACATCATTGCAATTATTGGTAGGTATCAATAATTTACAAGTAAAGTTAACGTTAGTAAATAACCTTATTATACAGGGTATTTCATTAATAATTAGTCATGCGCTAACTGAAGAATCCTTAGCCCAAAATATGAAGATTTAACCAAAAAACACTTAGAGAAAATGTGCCTCCTTACTGAAGTTAAAAATAAAAAAAATATTTTCACATATCATTTTAAAATTACTTAATATTTCTTTACCATACTTGGTAAATAGTGTTAGTGGTGCAAGATGCATAATATTAGCGAAAGAACTGGTTCCTCACTATTACCGGGGGGTTAAAGGTGTCCCCTGGCCACTGACCAAATATTTGTTTTCTTTGTTTTTTTTTCATTTCTCAATAATTTTTACGTAAAAAAAGGTACTCTTAATTCATTGCGCTAGAGTCCCTATTTCTCGAGATATTTGAATTCGAAGAAGCGGCTATATGGTGTTTTAAATTTCAGTGTTATTCATCTCACAAATAAATTTCTAATCACTTTGACATCTAATACCTTATTGTTTTGTACATAGTAGGCTGAAGCAATAATGTTTTTACTTAGTAGGCTAATGATATTTAATTTTCCTAGAACTGTCAAACGTTAGTTTTGCCGTAATAGGAGTTATTTAATAGTTCGCAAAACTTTTTTATTCAATATGCCCCGTCATAATAATTTGTCGAATACGGAAACGCGAGACATTGTATGTATTTATGCATAAGGAAATTACAATGCACGAGCTGCTTCTCGAAGATATTTGGAATTATATTTCAACAGAATTCAACTGAATCACAAAACTTTTAGAAATGTTTACGAGCGGTTAGGGGCAACTGGCAAATTTCGTCCCGAACGTGATGTAGGCCGCCCAAAAATAATTAGTGTCGATCAAGAGTATGACATTTTAGTAAGAATTGCTGAAGATTCCCATCCGGTTACAAAACGTTTATAGGCAACTGTAGGAATAAACAATTACTTCGGTTTTTAGAATACTCAAGAGAGAAAAATTGCGACCGTATCGTTTCACCCCTGTTCAGAATTTGTTACCTAGGGACCTTCTTCAGCGAGTGGAATTTTCACAATGTATTCGAGGTAAACAAATTGAACACTTTAATTTTATTAAAAATATTACCTTTACCGACGAAGCCACATTCACCCCCAGAGGAGTTTTTACTTGAAGAAATGCTCATATCTGTGATTTCCAGCATGAATTTAAAATTAATGTGTTGTGTGGCTTTTTAGGAGATTGTCTGTTGGGTCCATATGAACTACCAACAAATTTTAACGGTAATTGATAGAATTTCTTCAAGGATCTTTTTCATGAGCTGGAAACTTTGTCATTAAATTTAAAGAGGAATATCTGGTTCATTATTCAGTTGCAATCCGCATTTACTGAAATAAATTTCAATGACCACCTCGTAGCCCAGATTTAAACACGTTAGATTTATACTTTTGAGGGCATATGAAATCGTTAGTTTATACGCAAGCAATCAACAGTCATCAAGAATGCTGCCAATTTTATCAGAAACCAGCCCAACGTATTTTTCTTTTAGCACAAAAGAGATCTTTTAGCATCAGATTAAGAAAATATATCAAAGTTAATGGAACCCAGTTTGAACATTTATTAAAATAAATTATTACTACCTGCAAACGTATTGTTTTATTTTCCGAGCTTTTTCGAATTCAAATATCTCGAGAAATAGGCACTCTAGAGCAATGTATTAAGAATACCTTTTTTGCGTAAAAATTATTGAAAAATAGAAGAAAACCAAAAAACAAATATTTGACCAGTGGCGTACAAATCAAGGGGTGGGGGGGCTTCAACACCCTGTATATGAAAAAATGTTTATTATTTTGCTGCTGTAAATGAACAAAACTAAATAATATTTCCTACGAAATAACTATGTTGCGTATTTCCAATATGTATTTAAAACGAGATAATAGTTATTTACGTAACAAGTCCCGAAAGTAGTATTTTACTGGATGAGTGGGCAAATTCGAGAGCGAGCTGCAGGCGAGTCTAGTAAAAGCACTTTTGGGACATATTACGCACAATATTTTTTTTAAACGGGCACAGTGATGTATCGTAAACACCATATTATTCAGTTTACATTTTATAACAATTATCCCGTTTTCAACTAAACGTCAAAATATGTATATGTATAAGTTATTTTATAGTTTTAAAGAATACTTAATTCGGTTACTATGGAAACCAATTGAAGGACGACTTAGACTAACTGTTTTATTATTTTTTTAAACCAGAAACTAGCACTTTCCAGTTTATTTTTAGGTCAGAAAATCGCATTTTATCAGACCGAGCCAGAAAACGATTGTGAGAATAAAAGCTTTTACCGGACCCATTTTCATGAAAATCATAAAAATAATAAAATAGTTAGTCTAAGTAGACGTTCAATTGTTTTTCATAGTAACCGAGTTATGTATTCTTTAAAACTATAAAATAACTTGACATATTTCGACGATTAGTTGAAAACGCGACAGTTTTTATAAAAATGTAAATTGAATAATATGGTGTTTACGGTACAACACTGCCCGTTTTAAAAAATAATATTGTAAGTAGTACGCCCCAAAACTGATTTTACTGAACTCACAGGTTTCCAGAACTAACCTGCGGCTCGCCGCCCTTGAATTTGACGACTCAGTAAAATACCAGTTTACGTACTTGTTACGTAAATAATTGTTTTTAAAACCGGCCAGAAATTGGCACTTTCCAGTTTATTTTTAGGTCGGAAAATCGCACTTTATCAGACTGAGCCAGAAAATGATTTTGAGAGTACGGTAAAGGCTTTTACCTACGATCACTACTGTAAATAGTAAAAAACACACTACCTGCCATCTATGTAAGTTGAATTTTACATATTGTAAACAAAACGCACTGTAAACAAATCGTACGGTAAACAAAACGCACGGGACACGCAATTATAGGTGGCTTATATCGCTGACGTGGAGTTTAAAAAAACAAATGCGCCTACGTAATTTTCAAACGCTGTCAAAACTGACATAATATTTGTTGAATAATATTGTTGACAAGTAAACTAAATCCAGATTTTACTAAATAAATAAATAAATATGATCGTAGGTAAAGTATAGTACATAATTCGAGTTGTAAAGCAATTACGCACTCATGGAAATGCGGACTCGCCGCTACGCGGCATCGTGCGTAACTTTTCCATTCGAGCGTAATATGCTTCTTACAACACTCATTACGTAATATACTATTACCGGACCCATTTTGATAAGAATTAATAAAATAGCCACACAAAAAAAAAGTTCTGTGCAGCGAACCAAATTATATGGATATGGTGTATTTTTCGACGCTGAATCCAAATCCGTAGTCAAAAAAAATCTATCGTTTCAGTTTTGTTTTTTAGTCAAAAACATGCCTTAAAATGGTGTAAAATCATAGAAATAATGTAAAAACTCTTAATGAAGTGTGAAAAATGGTAGACGTTTTGTAGTCGAGAGTAGAGAATATAAATTCGAGCCACAGTAAGACCGAAATCCGCCCTCCTTATGGGGCGTGAAAACTTCCGCTAAAACTCAAAAGACGCAGGTGAGTGTGGATAACATGTGCAAAGGCCAAATTTTTGTATATCGTAGTGCAAAATATTTGACTCTGGTGCGGCCAATACTCTCAAAGGGTAGAGAATCAACCCTATGGAGGGTTAGAACTACCCCCACCCCTCATAGCTTTCAAAATGGGAAAGAAATTTGAGGCTTTTGTAGTTTTAAGCAGGGAAAACAAATATGGAGTGAATTCGTTCCAACCACCGACACATGACTAGAGTAAGAGCTATCCCTATGCTCAGATGATGAATGTAGGTGCTATTGAAATTTGGAAATGGTCAAATACTTGTAGCTCATCGTGCCAAATACACAAATCTGGTACGACAACCAAGCAATCTTAAAATAAGGTTGAAAATTACCTCTGTTGGGGGGAGGGGTAAAAACTACCCCCACAGACGGGCGGATTTCACTACTTCTAATATCTTCGAACAGAAATTCAGGCATTTGTAGTTTTAAGCAGGGTAGATAAAAATGGAGTAAATTCATACATTAAGCATTAACCAGTTGTGTTTTATTTATTATACCATACCTGCTTATTCAACTGTTTATCTACAATATTTATCAACTTATCTATCTTTTAATCTGTGTAAAGCTATTCTTTTTCCTATTTATATCATACTTTCGACCGTCAATCCAAATACTTTATTTTCTTATGATTTTTCTCTCTTATCTTCAAAATATCTTTTCCGTGGTTTTCTTTTCCTTTTTTTTTAGTCATAGATATAAGATGTTATCTCTTCAGTGACCATTTTTTTCTGTCTATGTAAGCTATATACTTAAATTAACTAAATTTCCGTCTATATATTTCCGTACGTATGTGGGGTGGTAGTTTTTATCCCCCACTCCTATAGGGGTGATTTTCAATCTTATTAAAAAGATTGGGTGGGTGGTTGTCGTACCAGATTTATATATTTGGAATAATGAGCTACAAGTATTTGACCCTTTCCGAATTTGAATATATAACATTGAGCATAGAGGTAGCTCTTACCACCCTTTAAGGTTAGTCTCTAGTCATGTATTGGTGGTTAGAATAAATTTACTCCATATTTGTTCACCCTGACTGAATTTTTTTCCCGTTTTGAGGGGGTAGTTTTAACCATCCATAGGATTGAGTCTCTACCCTTTGAGAGTAATGGCTGGTTGTCGTACCAGAGTCAAATATTTTGCACTAAGAGATACAAAAATTTGGTCTTTGTACATGTTATTTACACTCATCTGCGTCTTTTGAGCCTTAGCGGTAGTTTTCACTCCCCTATAAAGGTGGATTTCGGTTTAATTTATAGAAATAGCTTACTGTGGCTCGAATTTATATTCTCTACTCTCGACTACAAAACATCTACACTTCATTAAGAGTTATTACATTATTTCTATGATTTTATACCATTTTAATGGATGTTTTTGGCTAAAAAACAAAACTGACTCGATAGATTTTTTCTTGGACCACGGATTCGAATTCAGCGTCGAAAAATACACCATATCCATATAATTTGGTCCGCTGCACAGAACTTTTTTTTTGTGTGGCTGTGTTATCACTTTTTATTATTTTAATTGCCTTAGTTATTTTAACGTCCTGGTGAAGTTTAGCTAATGCTACTCCACCACTTAACCAGGACGGCGAGATGAGATACGATCACCCATCTTAGTGCCGGACTCGCCCGTGCCTAACTTCGCCGATCGAGCAGGGCCCCCCACAGGGGGACTCAGTAGGTACGGGGGCTCGGTTAGACCAGTAAACGCAATATTCACTCATTAAGTATGAGACCTGGACAATTTTTTTTCACATTTCTATCCCCGCTCATCAATTATTAAGCGCGGGGGCCTGCCAGAGATCTTGACAATTTTTTTTTTTTTCAAATTTCTATCTACCCATTAAGCGCGGGAGGGGCGTAGCAGGGGCCTAGCAGGGGCCTAGCAGGGGCGCGCCAAAAAATGTTTTCCACATTTCCCCCCCCCCCGCTCGTCAATTATTAGGTGCGGTAGCCCGCCATTGAATTTGGTACCGGGGCCTATGATTTGATGTAGGGGGGGCCTGCGATCGAGGGAACCGGTACTGTACCTCACCTCGCGATGTATTCTTTAAAAATACAAAATAACTTGACATATTTTGGCGGTTAGTTGAAAGCGCGACAATGGTTATAAAAATGTAAACTAAATAATATAATGTTTAAGGTACAACACTGCCCGTTTAAAAAAAATATTGTACGTAACACGTCCTAAAAGTGCCTTTACTGGACTCGCAGGCACTCGTCCCGTAAAATTCCACTTTCGGAACTTGTTACGTAAATAACTATTAAGAAATGTATGCTATTTTCTTTTCCCTTTCAGTGGTGAATCGCAATCGTGAGTGAAAATTACTGAAATTATGTAGCCTGTTTTATTTTTTGGTATGCAGATAATACAGTTAGTACGTATGTAAAATTTGTGTTGTTTATAACTATATGATTTTAATACATTGTATTCCAACTCTTTCATTACTTTTGCAATTATGGCTGAACTGCCACGGGTTCTCCTATATCTGCTACTAGGAATGTTAATAGAGTGCAATGTTTAATACTCGAAATGAAAATGAAAAACAAGCAATGACATAAAAACTTATATTTAGTTTAGATATAATATATTATAAATACAACACTCGTTAGTCTTTCAATTATATTACCTGGAAATAGGTATGCATAAAATAAGTGATTTGTCGTAATAATACTACAAACATAGTTATACAATATTACTAATAATAATTATAACTCCTTTTAATATTGTTTCCAATATTAAAGTAAAATATTAACATGGTACGCTGAGTATATATTAAAATTACATACTTTTTACTAGAATGTTGCCTTAAAGTTGTGTTAAGAATAACGTAAATAACACATTAACATCACGCATTTAAATAATTAAATAACTAAATTCCTCATAGTAATTATTTGAAAAGATATAAATGGTCAGTCGAACGTAATTTTTGTATATAATAATTAAATTTAACACAATGTTATTAGTGCTCAAAGTGACAATTATTCAGGATGCAAAGATTATCTTCTTAATTAGAAACTTCCTAAAATTAGTCGATAGTCGATTAGGCAAAATTTAAAATCATAAACTTATAGAGACTAAACTAATAAATTCAAATTAGTAAATGTTTTCTTGATGAAATTTCATGTAGTGGCATTTTGAATCGAAGTATTTCAGTTTTGTAAAATTTAAGGAATGCCAGTTCAAAAATGCCAAATAATTCATCCTAATACATATATGCGCATTTTAAATTCAAAATTTGTATGCAACATTTTGAAATTTATTTTATTTAAAGCTAGAAGCATGTTTTATTATTTTATTACATTCGCGTTTTTGGATTTGTTACATTTTTGCAGGTAGATATACTAGTATTTTATTAACTAAATGACTAAAAAAAAATTATACCAAAATAAACACCTTTCGTTTCCATTGCAGTTCAGAACAACTGACGAATATTTTATTGGAGAAATATGCCTACTAAAAATAAAATTGATATTTAATACCAAAGTCATATTTTTTAATATTCTTATCTTTGTACTAAACCAGGATTGGTAGGGAAGATATACAGAATTCTCGTCAGACTTGTATTTGCTATGGCGACAACAAGCAAAAACATATTCCATAAGGTCTCCTGTATAGAAAAATCCCGGTTGTCGCGCTCTTGTTGTGGGAGGACGTAGTTATAGTGTCATTAAGGTGTCATCCGAACGTTTAGAAGCAGACGAAGTATTCAGTTTAAATGTTAAATATCTTTGAAACTATGGCTCTACGTAAAAAATGCTAACGATCAAAATTAAAGGTTAATAATTATGTTTTCAAGTGGCTATTTTAGTAAGCTGAGAAACGTAGCAAGAATTTTTAGTATATGATATCAGTGTAAACGGTAAAAGAGTTAAAAACCGCTGCCCAAGGAATCACTACTTACACATCCAGATTCTCTGTCCAAGTCACTCACAACGAAAAAACTTTGTATGTGGAAATAATTGTTTATGGAACTTTATAATATAATATTTGAAATCCTCTACCCCCAAAACCCATAAACGATATCCCACATCGGTGGTGCTGTGCTGGTGGATGAAGTAAAAAAATATTTTGAAGTTTCTGATTCTTGTACACAAATTTTTTTCATCCCCTTTAATAATGGGGTGGGGTTGATAATGGGGGTGGCTAATGCCAAAAATTTTTTTGAGACCTTAGCTTCTCTTGTATATATTAAATACCAATTTTATGGACTCTTACCTGCTTGATTTACCCATTTACCCCAAATTTACCCCAATTTACCCCCCCCCCAACCCTTCGACGGAACAAGATTAAAATATAATATATTTCCAGATCTCGTTAAAGTACATATGTGTACCAAATTTCAAGTCAATATCTTAAACGGTTCCAGAGTAAACGTGCGCACAAAAAGTTACAGACAGACCGACAGACAGACAGAATTTTTTTTCACTCAAACTTAAAATCTCGACGTTTCATGACATTTTCAGCCTATTTGAATAATAAAAGTTTTTATAAATTTTTTTGTCGTTATACTTCCACTGGATGTGGAAGTAAAATGTACAAAGAAAAATATATTTTTGAAAATATTTCAATATTTCTAATACCTAACCTCTCTTTTTGGTTTTTATGATTTTTTTGCTCAGAACTAATATTTGAGATATTCGCACAAAAAAAAAATACTTTTTTTAGAAAATAACTTTACAGTTTAAATTGTTTCTTTAAATAACCAGGAAAAAAATTGAGCATCTAGCTACATATTAACGAAAAACAGCGATCTCGTCCCACCTTCTAGCGGCTTGTATATCAGAGTAAGCGGAAGCTATGTAATTTCAAGACGAGGATTACGTAGCGGATATACTATCCTTCGGAGGGGATGTAAAGCAAGCGGTCCCTTGTCTATTAAATGTTAGGACACCTACTCTTCTTACGAGAAGAGGTTCGGCAAAATTTACAGGTTGGGGGTAGCTCGTCTCCTGGCTTCAGTGATAGGCCCTGGTAGCGGAAATAGGCCGACGTTAAATAAATAGATGAAAAAAACCTTTAGTTTTAATCTTAGCATTTTTTATGAAAGTGTCATAGTTTCCGAGATATTTAACATTTAAACTAAATACCTCGTGTGTTCATAAACATTCGGATGCCATGTTGATAACGTCATAATTACTCCTCTACACAATAAGAGCGCAACAGCAAGCATCTTTCTATACAGAAGACCTTATCGAATATGTTTTAGCTTGTTGCTGCCATAAGCCAGCTGAGTCCGACAAGAATCGGTATTTGACGAGTTATTTTATTTTGGCTTCCTTACTTGATCATAATATAAATTATTCGAGAGTTAAAATCTAGTAAATTCTTGAAATTTTTGTATTATTGACAGCAACGGTGACACTTGTGAAACCGATAGTACTAAAGAAACAACGATTGTTACGATTCACAATAGTGGCAACTTATGCTTGTCTTAAAATTCATTACAATATTTAGTACCTTAATAAATCATAAGCAGTCTTTTCGCGATATTCAAGACCAAAGTAAATATTGTTTTAATAATGGAACAAATTATTTTTATTTATTTGCTTTTATCAAGATTAGAGAATATTATTTAGGTATTAGGGCAACAATATACAGAAAGTAGGTATTTTCATAATAAATAAAAAAGTGTGAGTTGTGATTTGCATAATACCTAAATAATATTCTCTAATGGAACAAACTGATAATAATTGCTCTCAGTTTTTATTGTTAGATTATAGTACGAGAGCCCACCGACAAAAATGGAACACATAAGCTGGAGAGTCATAAATTGGTGGGGATGCTTATCAAGTCATTCTCTGAATGTGTATAGTTGGTCATAGCAATCCGGGTTGCAGCGGCGCAGAGGCAGCCGTTTTTCTGATCTGGCTTAAATAATTTTTGAATCTGACGCTTTCTCATGACGTCCAATCGAAAAAAGTTTCAGACAAAAGTTTTTCAGTTTTGTGGGCTCTACATAATGGCACTATGGGATTTTACTTATAATGGGGTTTAATGGAGTTTTTACGGAGTAACATATTTTTTTATATATTCATCCTCTCTTTTTTATAGTGGATTTCGATATTACGCTTAAGAGTATCAGTTTTTTGTTCTTTACAATTTTTTACTTCGAGGCCAATTTTCACCAGTAATTGGCCTCAAAAGACGAATTTTTCTAATTTCAATATTTTTTTACGGCGAAAGAATGCGCTCTGGAGAAAAATGCTAAAGAGAAAAATTGTTTCTTTTTTTATGTAGAATATACTTTTTTCAGGTTTCTGATTCGGTTATTTTAAAAATTATTTAAGCCAGATCTGAAAAACGGCTGCCCCTGCGCCGCGCGCCGCGCGCCGCTGCAACCCGGATTACTATGACCGACTACACACGTTCAGAGAATGACTTGATAATCATTCCCACCAATTTTTGACTCTCTAGCTTATGTGTTCCATTTTTGTCGGTGGGCTCTCGTACTATTATTATTCGGATATTTTGTCCAGAGAAAAATATGTCACCTTGAGGACACAATGTGAACATGGCATTATAAATATGCATCCATGTTCTTCTTGCAAATATATCTTAATTGACTTATTAAATGGCACTTCTACGATCATCTAAAATGTACCTCTCCAGCGACCATTATCTTATAAATAAAAAAAATTTAAATAAAAAGTTGATCTCTATATCTTATACGTAAATAAGAATATAATAAGAAGATTCTTAACAATGAAAGATAAAGGCGATAAATAACGCAGACTATAAAAAATAACAAGATGTGAATGGAACAAGGTTAATGTCGCACTTACTTACCTCCCGCCGTGGGTGAGTCTGGGTCTTCTCTGTATCCGTCATCGTCTTCTTCGGTCGCCATCATTTGAACTACAGGTATTTCTGAAAAAATGGTAGTTATTTATCACTAATTGCTTCATTATGGGCTGTAAACAAGATTTTGATTTTTTTCAGAAGCTTTCACTGTTAGTAATACTAATTAAATAAACAACCTCCTTAATTGTCTTGAATTATTTTATTTTTTAAAACTTCAGCTTTAAACTTACATCATACGTTATATATCTTAAGTGTAATCTACCTGCGACGCTATTATTCAATGTATGCATTTACTTGAATATAACCTGAAGAAAGTTCATTATACCAGGCGCTAGGTATTTTGGATCAAAGATAATTTAAACAAAAGATTTCTTACCTTAAATTGGTTCATTGCTTTGTCATAGAGAGATTCTTAATTTATCCCACTCGAACGAGGCTCGGAACCCACCTTCAAGTCACAAGAATATGATTATTCACGATTTTATCGCAAGATGCATATCTGTGATTAACGTCTAAAAGTTGAGCAAAGTTGCGCGATTTTAAAATTCTCTAAGCATCTACTAACGGATCTTTTGCAGCAGGTATACTGTGAGTCTGTTGATTTTCATTATAATAAGAATATGTTAATAAATATTCATATATGGCAGCCTTTTTTAAAAAGGGGAACAATAGTTATTTATGGGCCAAGGCTTATAAATACACGATAAAAGCCGAGGTGGACACGAAGTTTTTCGTACTACTAGCAATATTACAATTTTTAGAAAAATTTATTCACAATTATAAATTTATATTTCAAGATTTGTCTAACTCATTTATTAGTTCGCTTAGACTTTAATTGGAACTGTTTGCTATGAACGCTTTCTAGTTGCTATGGTTACTATCAGTAAGTTGTCAAATTCATAACTTCATAATAGTTTCTAACATTCAAGTTATTTTACGAGAGTTTTTGCAAAAAAATATGGATTATGATGAAAGTATATCGACATTCAGGAGGCAGCCAAAAATGCGTGTGTTTTGTTGGTGTCGGAATTTCATTATTGTTTAACATTTTTATTATATTCCTTTTCTGTCCCTACTCAAAAAAGTTACTTTTTTGTTGTAGGGCATAAGTAGTTATTTATGTACTAAGACTGGTAAGTGTATTTTACAGGTCGAGAACATAGTGCAAACCGAAGCTTGTACGTAGTACTAGCAATACTACAATTTTTAGGAAAATTCATTAAAAATTATTATGTTTCAAGATTTGTCGAACTCATTTATTAGTTGGCTTAGACTCTAATTGGTGTGTGTTTGCTTTCTGCTATAGTTACTGTAAATAAGTTGTCAAATTGATAACTTCATAATTATTTCCGTCATTCAAGTTATTTACGTAAGTTTTGCAATAAAAATATGGATTATGATGAAAGTATCGACATTCACGAGGCAGTCAAAAATGCTTGTGCTTCGTTGGTGCCAGAATTTCATATTACTTAACTTTACTTTACTTTTTTTGCCTATGGGCTGTAAGTGGCACTTTCATAACACTGACAGACGTCAAAAAATGACACTTACAGAGCTAGTAGTACGAAAAATAAATTTTGCTTTGCCAGAGACTGCAAGTGACACTTTCATAATACTGACAGACGTCAAAAAATGACACTTGCAAAGCTAGTAGTACGAAAAATGTATTAAGATATTTGTAAAAGATTTAACAATGCAAGAAGCTGTTAAAATATTTAAGAATCCAAACGCTTCACCAGTCTTAATCTCTGTAGCAGGAACATCTTTCGTGAAAGTTGTGTATGGAGTGAGATCCGATAACAGTTCACTTAATAATTGTCAAAATTTCTTTCAAAATTTCTGAAGAGTATGAAATCTGACATTACTGCCGCCAACTGAAGCAGCAGAGTATCAACAGATTCAAAAATGGTATGGTAACTTCAAAAATGAATGGGGTTGAAAAACCAGCCCTCAGGGTTTGACACCTGTAACAACTTCAAATGTTTCTGCTCCATGAGAGCTTTTACTCCAAAGCAAATACACAAAACACTGTCAAATAGTTTGCAGTTGTCAAAAAGCTGGATTTACTGCTCAATAATTTGGGGAGGTTGTTGAGAATCGTTTACTAATATTAATGTTGAAGATGAGAATGCGCTTGACTATGACGAGCCGATTGAAATTGAAGTTCAACATTTTAATAATGACGATGATGATTATGGTGAAGATGATAATGTTAATGGAACATAAATACTGAGGGACCAGAAGTTGAAGACAACACTGGAAATGTACATACACAACCAACACCTTCGAATGAATCATGTACAGAACCTCGTATAACGCGGAAGAGACGGTGACTTGATTAAATAAAACAGCCATAAAATATAATCTGGTCTACTTCTAAAAAACTCAATCCTGGCCATTTTAAATAAACTAACTTTCATTTCTATAATCTTCAGCCTCATTTTACATTATTATAGCTTGAATTAAATTTAGTTTCATGGACGAAACTGGAAAATTTGAAGCTCAAATTTAGTAGAAATATACATCTTTCGATAAAATTGTATATAACCTATTGTGTAAAGAATTTTATAAGCTTTAATTTTGCACATAAATATTTTTGTCGTAAATTCAACGGAAAAACCGGAAATCGCGAAAAATTGTATTCTCGTGACTTTCCCCTCCTACGAGGGGGGACCTCGTTCGTGTGGGGGTAAATTAAGGATTTCTCAATGGCAATCCAATGAACCAATTTAAGGTAAGACACCTTTTGTCTGAACTATTTCTGAATTTCTGAAATCTTTGTGACTTGGAGACTCGTTTATAATTGTCTTAAATTATTTTATTTTTTAAAACTACACCTTTACATTTATATCATACTCCCAGATTTAAACAGATATAGTCTAGGGGAAGGTAAACCACACTGAGCTAAGTTCAAAACTTACCCTCTAATGAAAACCATTTTCGAGTTTTCGAGATACGGGGTGTTTTGTCATTTCGACCAATAGTATAATCCGCTATATTTCTGGAAAGATCGTACATATTTGGATACAATTTGGTGAGAATATAATACTCTATTAGTCCTATCAGAAGCATAAATTATTTGAAAAAATTTCCAGGGCTGGTCTCAATTTTTTTAATGTTCCTCTTAGTGCCCGTTAACATCACCCTGTATATCATTTTTTGAAAAATGTTAGTAAGCGTTTGGAAATTAATAAATCAGTGTGTAAAACGATGCCATGATATTTACGTTTACGGTTATTTTTTTTATAAATTTTCGAAAAGATTCAAATCAAATTTTAAATTCTACAAATAATGCAGTCAACTAGCTAACGTCACTATTTTATTAATTTCATTTAAACATGCTACAGAAGAACTTGTTATTTCTTTCTTTCTAAGTCTTTTTGAGTTTAAATTATCCGTTCAAAATAACACATTCCATTATGGCATGTTAATAATAAGACTTGTTTTAACAGGCACAATTAAAATCAGTTACTAAAGTAAAAACCTTTAGAAAATAATATTAAAATATTAAGTAAAAAAGATTGTCAATTTTATTCTGACAAAATAAAATCAACAAATAATTTATTAAGAAGAACATGTTATTACTTTCTTTCTAAGTCTTTTTGAGTTTAAATTATTCATCCAAAATAACACATTCCATTATGGCATGTTAATAATAAGACTTGTTTTAACAGGCACAATAATTAAAATCAGTTACTAAAGTAAAAACCTATAGAAAATAATATTAAAATATTAAGTAAAAAATATTGTCAATTTTATTCTGACAAAATAAAATCAACAAATAATTTGTTAAGTAACAAAACTCACGACACTTAAATAAAATAAACAAAATAATTAGCAGAACGATACAATTAAAATTACAACATATTTTCAAAATGAACACCCCAGCATTAAACATTTTTGAGAATATTTTAGTTCTTTCTAGTTTTTTACTGACCTACTAGTCATTTCCGGGTTGTTTCTAATAAAATCACAGATTAAAGAAAATTTATAATAACTGTTCCCGAATGTGGAATTCTTCATTATACACGTCTGGCTTGAGATTGCCCCATAAAAAATAGTCTAGAAATGTAAGATCAGGAGACCTCTGTGGCCACGATGACACCCTATAAATTGGTTGAGAAGGTCCGGTTAAGTGGTCATCGAGGTTTCCTGATCTTACACCTCTGGACTATTTTTATGGGATAAACCCAAGTCAGAGGTGTACGATGGAGAATTTCACACTCGGGAACAGTTTTTTTAAATAGTATTACATGATAGTATTAGAAATAACACGGAAATTATTAGTAGGTCAGTAAAAATCTTATTAAACGTTCTTAAAAATGTATTAATGTTGGGGGTGTTCATTTTGAAAATATGTTGTAATTAATTAATTGTATCGTTTTGGTTTTTATTTAAGTGTTGTGAGTTTTGTTACTTAATAAATTATTTGTGGATTTTAATTTGTCAAAATAAAACTGCCAATCTTTTTTACTTAATATTTTAATATTATTTTCCAATTTTTTTTACTTTAACTGATTTTAATTGTACCTATTAATGTAAGTATTATTATTAACATGTCATAATGGAATGTGTTGTTTTGAATGAAAATTTAAATTCAAAAAGTTTAGAAACAGATAATAAGTAGCGAATTTAAGTGAAATTAATATTACTATTAATTATTATTACTATTAATCAGGGGCGTAGCGAGCCAACTTTTTTGGGGGGTTATTTTTCAAATTTGCCAACTTCATAAACTTAAGAAATTGCCAAATTACGTCTCATATTTCCAACATTTACCCAACTTTTGCCAAATTCCGTCGAAATAAATATTGATGAGTGGGGGAGAGAAATCTAAAAAGATTTTTTCAATAAAAATTGCCAAGTCATCTCGAATTTCCAACTTTTGCCAAGTCTGACTAGACTAAGTCCGTTTAAATTTGGGACACCCTGTATATCACAAGTATAATCTACCTGTGACGCCATTATTCAATGTGTGCGTTAACTAGAATATAACCTGAAGGAAGTTCATTAATGTGATGAATAAAAATATTTTTATTTGGAAGAAAAGAAAGAAATATTATTTGCCATTTAACGGCATATACCGATTCTACATATCTTCTTTGGCTTTCAAGTTATGATGTCATCGATATTTTTTCCAATGGAATGTATAAATTTTACATATTTGGTAGCAGCTTACTTTCTCGATTACGGAATATGGTGTTTGTTTGGTTTGTTTTGAGAAATAAAAGTAAATTTGTAACAATAAAATGTGCATTTAAATACACTAAGTAACTAGTGAAAACAGATGTTCAAACTGACGTCCTTTAACTACCTGAGAATGCTTCACTCGGGACAGGAATTTAATATAGTTTGTATAGACTGTATGCATGTCTCTTAGACATATCCTAATATACAACGTGATCTACCATGACATGCGGAAAATTTAACAGTAGGTTGTCCCCACCGGAAGGAATTAAAAAAATGAAAAATTAAAAAAAAAAATACCAAAAATTACCTTATTTTTTTGTAGAAATGCGCCGCCAATGACTTTAACTAATCTAACACATGGTACAACCATATCACTTTATCAGACTTGGGATTGACACTAGTGATAGCAAAGTTGGATAGGATAGAAGTGACTTTTTGGTTTTAATCAAATCACACTACAAAAATAGCGAAATAAATCCAAATAAATCGAGAAGACATTGACCCTATGCTGAAGCGACAAGCAGATATACGAGATATTTAGTTAACCCGATCAATAACACGGCGGTGTCCCGATTGTTCGACCGAAAGCAAAAAACGCGGCCCTTTGATCTCGCTGGACAGCTTTACTTTTTATGCCAATTAAGGAAATGTAAACAACTCAAATACATTCTATCACAAGTAAGTTCGTCGACCTATTCAGGAGTAGGTCAGGACCTACTCAACATCTGTATCTTCGCAAATTTACTAATAATGTAATATACTAAATTACCTCAGAATCCTCTAAAATTTTGCAGGGGCTTCCCACATTGAAGACTAGTAGACCATTTTATTTTCCACATATCATGATGGTAGATCACGCTGTATAGTGGATTGTGTGAGTCGGAAAAAGACCCGAAAAAACCCGACTATTGTCTGATGCAACCAAAGTAGCTCTCCCCCTCCCCCCGTTTTCGAGGACCCTGAATACCATGGTGGTGGCAGAATTTCTCATTGGGGTGACCCAAACCCGCAAACGGCCAAAAACCACCCCAAAACGGGGTCAAACGCGTATTGATCATGTTTCACGGAATCTAACTTATTGATCCCTATTTTCGAGCGTGCCAATTATGAGGAGGACCCTGAGACGCGTGCCTGATACCCTCCCACCCCCTTAATGGCCAATAACTACCTTCCAAAGGGATGAGAGAGCGCTATCATCATACCACTGGACAAAAAGGTTTCCCTCCTATTTTCGAGCATGCTGAACACCGAGAGGACCACGAATCGAGTGATTGACACCCGTTCACCCCCTCAATGGCAAAAAATACCCCTTCGCATTTTCATAATGATTGTAACTGCACGGGTTCAAATAACGGAAAAAATAAATTTAAAATAACAAAATAAATAAATCAAATTGTTTTAATTTTTTTATATTGTCATAGTGGTGCGGGAGCTAAGTGGCTTTTTCGGACACTCATCATTAGAAGCATTTTCTATGCGCTGATTAATTCTATCGAACTTAAATAACGATAAAATAGACTTCTGGGATATGTCAGCCCGTCGAGTTGGCCATGGTTCAAGATATCAAAATCAGTGAAATTATATCATCGTTACAAAGCCAATTTTTTTTGTGTGTACACATTTTATGTTTAGAATGAATAAAATAAGATCGCCAGAAAGTGTGGGCCATCAGGGGCGCAACCAGAAAGGTCAAACAGGTAAAAAAACGGAGTTATATAACATCATCGTTACAAACTTTTTTAAGGTTGAGCATGTTTATTTAAACGTTTTAAACACATAAAAAAATTCCCAGAAAGAAACTCTCGTCAGTAAGGCTAGCCAGAAAGAAAATGTTTAGGATTTTTGAAGAAAATTGGATTTTTTTTCGCATATTTCATCTCAGAACTCTAAACTCATCGTTACAAGTTCTGGCTTCATTTTAAAACGTAAATATAAGCTCCTTCAACAATAGAATAGCCTCCCCGTAAAGTTCTTGGTGTCAACAAAAGTACCATAGGCTCTTAAATATACAGGAATTTAACACCGTGCCTCAGATGTATTGTATCATTATTACCTTTCTGGCTGCGCCTCCTGACGGCCCACACTTTCTGGCGATCATATTTTATTCATTCTAAACATAAAATGTGTACACACAAAAAAATGAGCCTTGCAACGATGACATGATTTCACTGAAAGTTCATAAAACGATGAGCTGCCGAAAAAGCCACCTAGCTCCCGCTCTAATGAAAAGGCAGCGTAACAATATATGCAATAATCGTTCGTGTCAAAAAAATATTTTATATAATATATTATAATTAAATAAATCAGATGTTTCAATTATCATATAATAATAATAATAATAATGTTTATTTACCAAGAAAATAATTACAAAGAGATAGACAGTCATAACTAAATAGATACGGTAAATATACTGAAGTAGATATATATACATCTAATATAAACCTATTCTTCCCAAAAAATATATACATTCATCTTTTTCCAGCTCCATAGTAAATGAAGTAGTCTTTGTTGACGAGATCGAGGTTACATCTTGATGTTTTTTTTCTGTGTAGCATTCTCAAAAACGGGCCCGGGGATATGCTGAGAACGCACTATCACCCCTTTGGAGGGTTATTATTGGCCATTTACGGAGGTGGGTCTCCCTGGGGAGGAATTGCATCATCACCACTGTGTCCAGGATCCTCGAAAACGGAGGATCACCAAGTAAGAATCCCTCAAACAATTAAAATACGCGTTAACACCCATTTGGGGATAATTTTTGGCCGTTTGCGGGGGTGGGTCACCCCAACGAGAAATTCTGCCACCAGCAGAGCATCCTCGAAAACAGGGGGTCACCAAGTAAGAATCACTCAAACTATTATAATACGCGTTAACCTCCGTTTGGGGATGGTTTTTGGCCGTTTACGGCGGTGGGTCACGAGAAATTCTGCATCCTCGAAAACGGGGAGGAGAACTAATCCGGTTGCATCAGACAATAGTCAGGTTTTCGTCCGACTCATACAATCCACCAATATCTAGGCTTTTCAGTGTATGCGGTTTGATGTTATAAACTTTAGGTGCCTTCATAAAAAATAAAGGAACTTAAGTCGGGTGATCTTGGTGGATCATCCGCTAATTTACTCATAAGAGATTACTTGATATATATATTCTCGAACATTGCTTCCATAAAGTTGTGGAACACCGTGTTATTGGAACCGTATATTATCGGCCAATAATTGTGTACTTTCACTGTTCAGAAATAAATTGGCAATAGCTGTAATAAACTTTGTACATAGAAGCTCTACATATAAGCTCTACATGCTACAAGCTTTAGTTTGAGAATTAATAGCTCGATATTTCCGATGTAATTTAATGTTTGAATACCAATTTCAGCAGCAAAAATTGTCTACCACGACAGGTTTTCAAGATAAATGGATAAGATGGGCCGAAAATGCGTATATTCATGGAATGTTCCATAAGAAGCAAGTTTCTTATTGTAGTACAACCAACGTTTTGTATAGAACTGTCCCTCTCCTTTAAAGAGGGCTTTCATTTACCCCGCACGATTTTCTTCACCAAGAGATATTAGTTTAAAGTTATGATATTCTTTCAATTCTTTAGGGTTACAATACCATAAGGGTAGAATTTTTTCATGTTAGAATCAATAGGCTGTTGCAATTAAGCAAGTGTAAGAAGACAGATAATTGTTTGCTGTTTATCGTTTTTATTAATTGAAATAAAATTATTGCAGTAGCTTATTTTTGGATAATACATTTTGTATATGAATTTTCTCCTGACATTCATGGCAAGAAACTTTCAAATGAAAGTAGGGCAATATTTCCCTGTTAATACACAATCCGTGTTATCTGCATTCGAAAGTCATAAGTTTTAAAATATTTGCCGAACTGTCAAACATTTTCCACAAAATAGTTTTATGTTTATATATTGACTTATTCCGAAAATAATCAAGCTGCACACTTTTAAAATCATATGAAATTATTATACGAGCTATAGTTCAACCATTTAATATTTAAATTATTCTGAAAAAAGGCGTATTCTGACTTAAATCGTTCGCTCCTAGTTATTACATAAGTAGTCAAAAATTGATTCTGCACATACAAGAAACTCATATTTTTTAAAGGCTTGATGGTCAGTACATTTAAAACTTCTTTTGCGGACGAATATTCTTATTTCAAACATTTCTTTTCGCTTATTCGATTTCGCTATCTGCCACGGTGTGGCAGAAAAAAAAATGGTTTTCTGTACGCCATCTGCTACAACCGTAATGTAACTAATTTAAATTTTGTTGACTCTCAAAAAAGTCGTGGTGTACTCCAGACCCATAAATATGGAAAAGAAATTGTAGGCGTGAATTTATAATGCAATAGGCACTCTAAAAAAATACGAAATGATGCAAATTAATATTTTACCTCGCCTTAATCTCTATATGCGTGTAAACGGTAGCCATTTTGAACAATTGTTGTATTTAATTGACATAATTAAATAGTTTTTGTTTTATTATCCTTTTTGAACGCCAACAATATTTAAATTAGTTACATTACAGCTGCAGTGTATGGTGCGCAGAGAACCAAATTACCTTTTTTCTGCCAAACTAGAAATTGAACAAGATAGCCCAGAAGTATTAGTCAATATATCGCTTCTACTCTGAATTAATTATTGTAATGCTAAAAATTTGCAGGATTGTAGTTTTGGTCCAGGACAACACGTACCAAAAAGTCCCCTGCTCTCCCCCATCGGCTTCCCTGCTTCTGCGGAGCAAGGGCCTAAGTTGCAGAAATTGCAGAGCTGGCTATAAAGTGCAGCAGAAAGATTGTTAATGGTCCGATTTGGGTCGAAATGAACATAAAAGCTTCGGAGAAGCATATCCGTTCGTATTTCAGATGTTCCATGCATATTTTGTTCATAATTTTCCGTTCTATAACTAATTCTAAAATTACTCTAGACCTCCTACTACAAGGAAGGACATTGCCATGGCCAAAATTTCACAGCCTGGAAGTGAGACGACTGAGCCGCGACTTAAATCAGCGCTCAGTCCTTTCGATATAAAAAGGGACTGCTTGTTCTGTGGAGAGGAGGCGTGTAAGAGGAAGGAGACGAAGAAGCAGGGCAAGTAGAACCTGTTCGACAGAGCTCTGCAAAGGAATGACGAGTGGTGTGAGGTTGTGCAAGCTCGTGTATCGAGTGCAGTTGATCTGATCGCGGCTGGAGCGAAATATCACCATCAATGCAATTTGCTGTTTTTCTTTTCAGGTTCGTACCGGTTCTTACGTGTCTTTAATACACAAAGCACACGCTCTAGATAAAATTTTCGCATCTTAAACTTTTTCCCAACATTACAGTAGTTTTCAGAAAGAATAGTGCTAAGAGAAAGCGTGGAAGACCCGAAGACACAATGAGGTCTGCGGCGTTCCCCAAAATCGTACATAGAGGATTCTGACGCTACAAAGAAGGTAGACATACCAATGTAAAGCCCAAAGTATGAAGAGAAATATTTGTTCTGGTATTTTGGGCATGTATTCGGTTTTCCCTTCCGAGTCTTCATTTATCCGCAATGGCGGACGGTACATACAAATGAAATTTGTAAAAAAAATAGCTCCAATATGTTACTGTATTAGTCAACTACGGCAAATGGTTAGTAAAGCAGTTTTAATCACTTTCTATCATTCATTCTTTGAATCGATTATTAGTTATGCCTTAATTGCGTGGAGTTCTTCGCCTGATATGCTGAGGGTTTTTAAATTACAGAAGAGAGCAGTACGTCTAATAGCGGGAGTAACCAGGCGAACCAGCCGTAAAGACATTTATAAACAACTTGGGATACTTACGCTACCCTGCTTATTCCTTCTTAATCTATTGGTATATGCCAGATCACAATTAAATAATAAGACCATTAATGCAAATCCTATATATATAACACGAGAAATATTCATACCCTGGAAATTCCGCGTCATAGATTAGAATTATATGAGCACAGCCCAAAATATCTGGGAATTAAATTGTACAATAAGCTACCTAATCCGTACAAATCTATTGATGAAAAAAACTTTAAAATGAAAAGTAAAGCATATTATTCCGTTGATGAGACCTTATAAATGATAGTTTGTAGTTTTATATTTTGTAAAATTTTATTTTAATTTGTTATACCCTATATATGTGTATTATATTTGTTTGTTTATCTATTGACATTGTTATCTTAATTTTATCTGATATTTCAGATGCTATTTTTTTATTTTATGACATGTCCTCTATCATGTAAATGATCTCTTGGATAAAATAAATTATTATTATTATTATTATTATTATTATTATTATTATTATTATTATTTTTTTTTGTGAAGCCAGTCGCCCTTCTCTCTGTCTCCGATGCCAGAAAGGGTACGCTGGTAATACCAGAGACCACTCCCTACGCCGTAGGGTCAGTGGTCACTGGGTCCGCGAATCGTGTGCTCTGAGCAGGCGTAACGAGCCAAGGATAACGGCCTTCTGCATTCTTCCGGTTAAGATTTCTGCCGAGTTTCGGCATGCCGGTATCGTCTTCAATTCCGAAAGCAGTGTGCGCCTCACCCCACCTAGGCATCCTATGATAAGAACCACTAGTTTAACAGTGTGGTCCGGATAGAGTCTACGGAGTTCGAAGAGAAGATCTCGATATTTAGTCCGTTTTTCCTCCTCTTTCAGAACAATGTTTGTTTCCCCTGGGGCGGAGAATTCAATGACAAACATTGTCCTAAGTTGGTGGTCGAGGAGGACTAAATCAGGTTTATTGGCCTGTATTTGCCTGAGGGTGGGAAACGAGTAGTTCCAATAAATTAGGCACCGCTCATTCCCCACTACGGACTCAATATCCCCCGGAGCGTAAGGCAGCATTATTATTATTATTATTATTATTATTTTTTTTTCCTCCACAACTTTCGTTGGTGATGTGACTTCTGACGGGGACGGGGCCTTTACAGGCCAGCGTTTCCATCAGTGGCTAACACACGACGAATTGTGCGACATGTCGATAGTATGACAGATTTCTGTGATAAAGTGATTATCCTTTCCCAGTCCAGTACCCCCATTTTTTCCAAATTGGTAGGCAGATATTTATCCACTAGTCCGTTGCTTGTTATAATGAGAGGAAAGATGTTAACATTATTTAGGTGGTATATATGTTTTAGTTCATGCGCTAGGTCCTGATACTTTAATAGTTTTCCATTCCTTGCTGTTCTGATGTTACTGTCGAGTGGTATTGTTACATCTATAATTTGGGCCCATTTATCCTTCTTGTGCATTATCAAAATATCAGGTCTGTTATGACGTACCTCTCTGTCCGTTATAATAGGCGTGTCCCAGTACACTTTGATTTCGCTGTTTTCAAGAACTGGACAAGGTAAGTATTTGTAGTATATTAATTCAAGTCTTTTACAGATTGCCTGGTGGACTATTCCAGCAACGTTATTGTGCCTGTCCACATAGTCTTTGGGGACAAGGTAAGAACAGCCAGCAGACAGGTGTTGTATTGATTCTGCTGCTGTAGAGCATAGTCTGCATTTATCCGTAGGTATATTTTCTTTGTGAATATACTTCCTGTGATTTCTGGTAGGCACAACCTGGTCCTGTATCGCCCCTATGAATCCTTCTGTCTCCGCTTGCAATTGTCCATCACTCAAGTACTTTAGTGATAATTTCTTATCTACTTCCGGACTATTTAAGTCTGCAGCATATCGGCCATGCAGGGCTTTGCCTGCCCATTCTTCCTCGATTTGTTTTATTGATCGGGGCGCTTCTGTTTCTCGGTTTTCAGCTAGAGAGAGTGGTGAACGCAGAGGATAGCTACGGTTATTTGGGGAGTGACGCCCCCACGGCCTCAGTTACGCAGGGGAACCTTTAAGGTGACGGGCACGGTGCACCCGCGGACCCCAACCATCTCCAGATGGGTTAACAACCCCCTGGATGATTAGTAAACCAGTTCCTGTGACAAGAAGGAAAGCCTCGGATGCCATCAGTGTGAGGGCTGCGCTTGATGGTGGGACGGAACAGCCCGTAGTAGGTAGTAGTGAAGCGAGTAGCGCTACCCTGCGAACTGGAACCACAAGGTCTGCTCCCGACTCTGACAGTTCAGAGGGATCCTTGAACTTAGACAATCTTAGAGATAGTCCCGTTCACGGATCTCAAAGCCGGATTAGACGTATGCGCTGGACAAGGCAAGACAACTTGAACCTAATGCGCGCATACTACACGGCAACACACAATGAGCGAGAAAAGACATTATTATTATTATTATTATTATTTTTTTTTTTTCCGGGTAGCCCGCTGCCGGACAGGACTTCCGTGGCCTCCGACACCTCACGGTAGCCGCGCCGGCGAATTCCTTGCAGCCACTCTCCACGACCTGTGGAGTTAGTGACTGCAAATACCTAAATCGTGTGCCCTAAGTAGACGAAGGGACCCCAAGATAACTGCCTTTTGCATCTGGCCTGCCAACCATTCTGCCGAATTCTGACAGGCCGGTATGATCTTCAATTCTGAGAGCAGCGAAGGCTTCATCCCTCCGAGTACGCCGATTATTAGGACGACCATCTTGACAGAGTAGTCTGGGTACAGCACTTGGAGCTCATACCGGAGATCACGATATTTGGTCCGTTTTTCCCCCTCCTTCAAAGCGATGTTTGTCTCAGCAGGTGCTGAGAATTCGATTACAAACATCACTTTGTTCTGATGGTCGAGGAGGACTATGTCAGGCTTGTTGGCTTGAATTAGCCTGACGGTCGGGAACGAGTAGTTCCAATAAATTCGGCACCTCTCGTTCTCGACAACGGACTCAATATCTCCGGGGATGTAAGGCAGCACTGGTGTTTGGTCTACCCCATACGAGTGCCGTAGATGGTAGTATAGCACTCGTAAAGCCGCGTTATGGCGGTGGATGTAGGCCGAAATCGCGTATACCGGGCATGCTGAAAGCAAATGCATAAGCGATTCCGGCGCCTGACGGCAGGTCCTGCAGTTGGTATCAGGAACCTCTACACCCATTACGCGGCTCCGGTAGACCAAGGTGTTTATTACACCATCCTGACAGGCCACAATGAATCCCTCGGTCTCCGACTTAAGCCCAGCTGACTTTAAAAAGGCGAATGTCAGCCTAGTCGATAAACCCAATGTTTCCATGTTTTTATAGAATACACCGTGCATGGGTTTATCGACATGCTGCCTAAACAGGCTCTCCTGTTCGGCAGCTTTTATTTGGGCTTTCAGACGAGTTGGCTGAAGCTCAGTGACTGACTCTGGGTCAGCACCGCGCCGGCCGCCTCGTCTGACGTCGAATACGAGACCGAGTTCATATGCGGCTCTTTTTGCTGCCTTAAACAATCCTGCGCCCACCCCTGCGATTTCGTGGTCTCTCACTAATAGCAGGAGCGGATCCGAGCTCCTGAGGATGTTACATGCCATACTCAGTACTACTCTGCCATGCATACACTCCAGACCCAAGAGTCCTCGGCCCCCCCGATGACGTGGGAGGTAAACACGAGGAACGGACGATCTAGGATGAATACTCCTATGGATGTTCATCATCTTGCGGGTGTCTCTGTCTAGTTGGCGCAGCTCATCTACCGTCCATTTTACTACCCCAAAGGAGTAGAGCAGAACAGGAACGGCAAGCATGTTAGTAGCAGACGCCTTATTCTTCCCCGAAAGTTCGGACGACCAAATCTTTCGGAGTAGGCGTCTGTACTTGCCGCGGAGAGATTCCTTGATTTGTTGCACATCCTGGATGTGATGTTGTTGCACACCCAGGTATGTGTAGGTCTCTCCGGCATCCAGATGTCTTAGGATGCTTCCGTCTGCGAGCTGCGCGTCCTCAGAAAATTCCCCGCATCGCCCTCTCTTGAGGTGGACGACCGCACACTTGTCCAACCCGAACTCCATACCAATGGCCCGCGTGTACTCCTCGACCACCCTTAGAGCATTTTGAAGTTCACGCTCTCCGGAGGCATACAGTTTCAGGTCATCCATATAGAATAAATGAGTGACCTTATGCCTCCGGTTGCTGGGTGGTCCACAGTGGTACCCGCGAGTTTGGCGGAGTTCAACAGATAACGGCAGCAGTGAGATGCAAAAGAGGAGGGGACTCAGAGAATCTCCCTGGAATACTCCTCTTCTGAATGCCACCTGCTCTGTCATAACCCGCTGTGCACCTGATGTTATAGTGAAGCGGGTCCTCCAGAGTGGCAGCAGTTGTTCTATGCATCTCACTAGTGGCTCTGCTACCGCAAGACATTTGAGCAAATGTAACAGAAGTTCATGTGATGTTGTGTCAAATGCCTTACGATAGTCAATCCAGGCCATCGATAGATTCCGCTTGTACTGCACAGAGTCCTGTGTAATACAGCGGTCTACCAGCAGGCTGTCCTTACAACCTGCCATGCCCTTCTTGGCGCCACGCTGCTCGTATATCTGCTGGAAGACCGGAACAACCTGCCGTAGTGTCCGAGCATACAAGATACGAGTAAATAGCTTGTAGCAGGAGTTCAGACAGGTGATTGGTCTATAATTCCTTGGGTCAGACAGATCACCCTTTTTAGGGATGAGCACAGTTCGTCCCTCGACAAACCAGTCCGGAATCTGCTGCCCCTCGTTCAACCACTTGTTGAAAACTCGGGCCAGACGACGGTGAGTGGAAGGAAATTTTTTCCACCACCAGTTATTTATGCCGTCTGGCCCCGGAGCAGCGAAGTTCTTGGTGCCAACGAGAGCTTGTTGGACTTCCTCCGGACTGATTGCCGGGCACACTTCTTCCGGCTCTTCAAAGGTTCTGTGGCACAGAGCCTCGAAGTGTGCTATTGCTGGAGTGTTGCTATCGAACGGACGTGTTATTTCGTAGATTCCTTTCCAGAAGCTTTCGACATCGGCTACAGTTGGTGGATTATCGACAACACGCTGTGGCTCTTGAAATAGGCGGGAAGGATTCGTACGGAACAACGTATTTTGCTCCATACCTCGTACCCGCCTATTTAGCTTTTTCTTGATAACCATAAGCGCTCGAATCCTATCTAAACAGTGCTGCTTAATAGTGAGCATCACTGTTAGATTTAGAGTGTGGTGCTGGCGTCTGAGTCCGGCTGCTGTTCGCCGGACTTTAGGCGTAAATGCCTTGCCAGTGGTTACGTATTCCACCACACTCTGGATTCTAGAAGCGTGTTGTCTGGCCAACTGTATTTTGCCTTCGATCTTTTGTACACGCCGCTTAGCTTTTTCGATACCGCTCGGGGGGTTGGTATTCCTCTCGCGGGGCACGAGTTGACTAGCAGCGTTGTACACGGCACAGTTGATCTGCCAAATGTCGGCGTCTTCTGGTAATTCCTCATCGATAACAGCGTCCATCCGAGCCAGGTCTTGTGGCTTTAGGTTAGCCCTGCTGTTAAGGCTAACCCTCGTCCTTAAGTTGACTTCAGCGTACCTTCTAGGATGTTCCCCGTCAGCTCTTTGCCGCGGTGGCAGTGCGGCTGGCGCTTCTTCCTGCTGACGGGGTGCCCTTACGTAAAATGTCCTGCGCAGGTAGGATACTTGATCCCTGAGCTGTTGCTCAGAGAAGGCGCGATGCTCTGGATGCGTGTCGCACCAGATTTCGTGCAATCGCGCCATGTACCCTCTGCGCGCAGGTTCGCTGCTCTCATAGCAGGTCAGCAAGTCATCTCGAAGTTCCCTCGTCCACTTAAAGCGTCCATGGTCATAGCGTGTGTTGTCATCGTTGAGACCGTCCGGTATGGCCCCTCCAACTTGTCTCTGACCCCCATCCGGTTGGGGTCGATTGTGAGGGGCCCTTCCTCTGTCTGCTAGAACCAGAGAAGTGGATCTCAGAGTGGTTACGCCACAAACACAGTGAACACCGGTTACCTGTTTGCAGGTAGTCGGCGCCGACCCGCGCTTATAAGCTTCGAGAATGATTGTATGTATTTAAATTGGCAATAGCACAATAGACGCAGGTTCCGATTAGTCGGCGCTGGTAGTCGGTACCGACCATTTTACCGGAATGATTATTTAGTTCTTTCTTACCGGCTGCACGCGCTGGTTTTCTATTGATAATGGATATTGAAAGATTAATTGCTGCCGTATTTGTAAGAGATCCTATATGGGATAAAAAACATAGATTTCACTTTAACAGGGTTCAGACTTTACATAGCTAAAAAAATTCCCTTAATTTTCCAGGTTTTCCATGACAAAAAAAATATTCTTTGGTGGCAAATAATTATTATCATTATGTTAAACGTAATTTTAGGTAAACAAATAATTTTTACTTTAATTTTCAATTTGATAAAAAATAATAATTTGTGGTATAAAATCGACATTAAGTGGACGAACGAAGGTTGCAGTTTAAAAATAATTTAAAATAACAGTGGGAGCTCCTAAGTACTTTATTGTTTTCCATTACGCGACTCAAAATTCCATGATTTTAGCGAAATATTTAAATTTCCCTGAGATTTCCATGATTTTTTTAGGGTTTTTAAAATTCCCTGAATTTTCCAGGTTCTTCAGATTTCCCATAAGAGTCCGAACCCTGTTTAATAGAAATGTGTTGGATAAATATTGCAAATACTGCATTTACTGTGTTCGCTTCAAAAGCAGGCAATAGGCGCCGATCGGTTCCGAATTTCGGAAAGCAGAAAACCTGCTGCCACTGTGTTCGTGGCGTTAGCCCCGAGATCCACGTCCGACATCTGTCAGGCAGAGTTGCCTGAAAGATATTATTATTATTATTATTATTATTATTATTTTTTTTTTTTTTTTTTTTTGTTAAAAACCAGTCACCCTTCTCTGTGGCTCCGACCCTCACAGAGGGGAGCTGGTAGTACCGGCAGCCACTCCCCACACCCGTGGGGTAAGTGACTACTGGGTCCGGGAATCGTGTGCCCTGAGCAGACGTAATGAACCGAGGATGACGGCCTTCTGCATTCTGCCGGCTAAGACCTCTGCCGAATTTCGGCATGCCGGTATGATCTTAAATTCTGAAAGCAGTGTGTGTCTCGTTCCACCGAGGGCTCCTATAATCAGTACCACTATCTTAACAGTATGGTCTGGATACAGTCTGCGGAGTTCGAAGAGCAGATATCGATATTATTATTATTATTATTATTATTATTATTATTATTATGACGCCATTTCGGAATTTTTTTAATTTTTGAAATTTTGACAGCACTAGAAATGAAAATTATGAACAAAATATGCATGGAACTTCTGAAATATGAACGGAAATGCTTCTCCTAATCTTTTATGATCATTTCGACCCAAACAGTACCAGAACAACCTTTCTGTTGCACTTCATAGCCAGGTCTGCAATTTTTGCGACTTAGGCCCTTGTTGCTCCGCAAAAACAGGGAAGCCGACGGGGGAGAGTAAGGGATTTTTTGGTACGTATTATTCTGGATGAAAACTACAATCCTGCAAATTTTCAGCTTTACAATAATTAATTCCGGGTCAAAAACTAAAAACTAAAATTCCTGGGCTAAGACAAGAAATGTTTGAAGTAAGGTCTATCTGTAAAATAAATTTAAAGGTATTGACGAATATCCAAAAGCACCTTTTTACATCACAGACTTACATGTCAAATTTAATTCCCGTCGCTAAAAACAATATTTTGCTTTAAAAAAACATACCTATAAAAATATTTGTCGTTCGACAGCGCTTTAACGGAGCACTTCTAGATAGGGTAAGTTTAAGTTTGCTTAAATTGTTTTATTTTGATCTCAAGAATATGTGGTAGGATCTTGTACAGGACCTTGAGAGATAACCTGTAGATGAAATTTGTGAATCTCAACTTTTATACAAGGCGAGTAGTAAATACGCTGAAATTAGTACGATACAATTGTTTCAAAATTTGATTTTGAAGAGATATGGAACTTTGCGCAAACTCATAACAATTTATTTCCAACAAAATTTATTTAATTTCTTACTACACCTGACATTTATTTCATAAATCAAGTTAGTATTATCGGAATATGATTAGAGCCAAACTTAAACAAAGGCTATAGTTTTATTTACGTTCAATTCATATAAATAATAAGTCGTTTCCATATCATTATTGTTCTATATTTGTGTTTAACTTTACGTTTTCGTAAACAGTAAATAATATCATTTTGCCTATGCGAGATTTTCTGTCAAGCAAATGTCCACAAAAGATTCAAATTGATGATAAAGAAATTTATAACGTTTATAATACTAACTATAAAAAAAATAATGTATACGAGGAAATTTAGGAAATTACGGGCATATAACCAAAATAAACTAAAAAAATTCAAATCCTCAAAAGGTAAACTAATCAGCTTTTGCATGTAGAAGCACTGTTTTGTACAAGTGGTGTAATATAAATTTCATAGTGGATAATTTTCCCAAATAGCTGGCCAAAGCTCACAATATTCGGTTCGTTTGCTAAAATTAATATCTGCATGTTTTTGGACTAGCTTATTACGAATCCGATGCTAGAATTAGGAAAAACAAGAAGGTAGATTTAATATGGCGCATTGAAACCTTAAAAATATATCTAAAAAATCGAACAAAAATGGTTCAATTCCCTAAAATATTCAAACAGATCACAAACCTCTTGTAAATATGTTTAAAAGTAAAGTTTAGTAGATTACACAAGTTGATAGTAGTGTAGTTTTCCAAAATATTATTTTTGGAAAACCATTTTTACGGGAGTTATGGGGGTAAAAAGAAAAATGGAAAACATTTTTTTTCTCAAGAACGGATAAACCGATTTTCATAAAAAAATGAAAAATTACCTCTTAGGGCTTTTGATGGCACAAACGAAGGAAAAAATTATTGAGTCTATTTGTCGGTGGTGAAAAACTTTTTTCAAAATAAAAAAAATTTAGGGGAGGTTCTCATTTCCTTTCAAATAAATGTATATATTCCCCTTTAAAACATATCCAATTTTCAAAGCGTTCGGAAGAGTAGAACGTATTCAAAAATGATAATCACGGGCGTACTGCGGGCGGCGCAGTTCATTACTACATCTTACCACGGTCACTGCCGGCCATTATACCCCTACCGTTCAAATCAGTATCAAACTTCAAGAAGTGTGATGCAGATATTTTCAAATTCTCTGACGTCAACTGTTAGGTCAAACGCAATCTAGTTTGAAAATCTGAACATTTTGCAATGATGTCTGTAGTCAGCCTACGAAAGAACTGTCGATTTCAAAGTTCACTACGAGGAGGTTACAATGCCTCTCACTAGTCAGGGTGCCTGTTTATTGTGAGTTCCCTTGCGTCTCACAATTCAATTTGACTTTTTTGCGTGAGTCCTCTTTCCTCTCACGAATCAGGTTACTTTAATTGATGAGACTTCTCTTAGTCTTCATTGCTATGGTCCTTAATTACTGGAATAATATTCTTCTGAGTAAAAATGTTGCTGAGAATTTCAGCTGACTTCAGAACTTTCGACAAATACCTTGCATGGGACAGATAGTATACAATTGCAGTAACGTGCAAGCAGCAGCCAACAGCTCTGTTTCCATTGGTGGAATTGTATACTGTCTCTCCCAAGCAAGATATTTGTCGAAAATTCTGAAGCCATGAAATTTTGAGCGATTTTTTTACTCTAAATGATAATATTCCTGTAATTGAGGACGATAGCAATGAAGACTAAGAAATGTCTCGTCAATATAGAGTAACCTGATTCATGAGAGGCAAGAGGACTCACGCAAAAAAGTTACCCCGAATTGTGAGAGGCAAGGGAACTCACAATAAATAAGCTCCCCGACTAGTGAGAGGCAAGGGGACTCACGATAAACAAGTATCCCGACTCGTGAGAGGCAATGAAACTCACGATAAATAAACAAAACGTAATAAGTGGTCCAAAATCGTACTGTAACCTCCACGTGGTGGACCTTGGAAACTACAGTTCTTTGGTAGGCTGACTACAAACGTCATCATTGCAAAATCCTCGTAGTGGACTTTGAAAACTGCAGTTATTTCGTAGGCTACAGACATCATTGCAAAATGTTCAGATTTTCAAACTAGATTGTGTTTGACCCAACAGTTGACGTCAGAGAATTTGAAAATATCTGCACCACACTTCTTGAAGTTTGATACTGATTTGAACGGTAGGGGTGTAATGGTCGCCAGTGGCCGTGGTAAGATGTAGTAATGAACCGCGCCGCCCCACAGTGGACCGTATGGCCGTTCTAGGTGGACAAAATTCAAGTCAAAATATCATGCAAAAAACCAGGTAGCCCCATTAAGAACACATTAACTAAATTATATTTGAGGAATTATCTACCTGCTATAAGTACTTACGAAACTACAAGTAGTCAAAGTGCCCTTAAATTTTTCGTAGTTGTTATTAGTTCGTTTGCAACCGTAGCGAGAGGTGCAAGTGTTCAAAGTTATTTTGTGATATAATATTCTAGTGATAATTCTTGTTACGGATGTTACAACTATAGGTAAGAGTCTACTATGTTTGAGATATTACCGCTTGCGAATATTTCATATAAAGTTAAACTATAGGCCTTAAAATAGGATGATATTTTTTCAGCAAAATAACAAAGTTCTGAAAGTTTTGCAGGCTGAAACTTTATCACTTCCAAGAGATTCCATACTGTTTTTTGACTTATGTTACAGACTAAGGTCATTAGTTTTTACCTGTGTTTTGCATTTTTTGCGCTGTTTTGCGATAACATATATTTTTAATTTTTTTCAGAATTGCGACATAAATTGTAGCGAAGAGAGTTTTTCAATATGTGGCGAGGTTTTGATGAAAATACTCGACATGAATAACTTTTGAAATTAGTAATTGACAAATTCAAAATTACTGATTTGAGTGAAAATAGCAGGACAAGTATGAAAGCTAATATAAGACAGTGGTCTTCAAAAATTTTGGAACGGTGGGACAAATCACGAAAATTGGAACATTTTTTAATAAAATACGACGACTGCACAGTGGTCCATATTTTAAATCTAGCTGGAGAAAAATAAGAAATATGAAGTTTTGAGACCAGTATTAAACTTATTTAAAATATTCTTCGAAATCGGTCATAAACCGCGTTTGTAATGGTTTGAAAGTGGGGTAAAACCAGTTTACCTGACAAATCTCTATTAGTCGTCTACTCTTTCAGTGTTACAAGATGGAAGTATTTGGAGGTTATTAAATTTCTGTGGATATCGGAAATATTTTATTTAGGTATATACTGTTAATAATATAAATAGTTTTTGTATGAATCTCATTACTTTACGATAGGTAACAGTTTAAATTTTACCTTGCAAGTTTTTCACTATACTTGTAATTGATTAAGACCTACAGTTTGACTGCTAGTGATATTTCTAATTGGCCTTTATCCATTTGATATGTCATTTTATATGTAAAGTAAACTTGAGTGCAGGAGTTGCAGCTGATTTCTTTATTGCGTTTTTTAGATATATGTGTTATTTTTCGGAAGGAACTTTTCGAAGATTGGCTGAGCGAGGGCAAGAAGGCGGCAAAATCCATGAGGATATATCAACCGCTACTAATGTGAAGAAAATTTTGCAGGAACACGAAATTCAGCGGAAATATTGTACAAAAGAAGCGTCAGCCTTATTTTTCGAATGTAAACTAAACATTCTTATAATTTATTAAGAAGCAGTGCGTTTGGAACAGGGCACAATATGTATTCCTCCTATAGAATTTTCAGAAAGCAAAAAGGTCTTGCAATCTTTGCAATATTTTGAATGATTTAAGATTAAGTTATGTTAGAAAATTAAAACATTGACAAGAAAATTTTCTGAAACTTTTTTACTTACTTTTTAAAATGTATTTATTTTTCAATCCTCTCAAACCCAACCCTTCATTGCTTGGATTTTTTTATTATTTTCAGCGAATTCACAAATCTAATATTATCATGTCCACAAAGTTTCAGAATTTTAAAATAATATTTATCTTTCAACCCCCTCTACTATGTATAATTTTTTAACTATTTTTGATATATCATATTATCATATTCATAGAGTTTCGGCATTCTAGAAGCAAAATTATTTTTCAACCCTCAAAAACCACCCCCTTAATGCCTAGAATTTTTTCACTATTTTTCCGGCCTTCTAACAACTATTTTAAGCTCATTTAGAAATTTGTAGAATTTTGTCCACCTAGAAGTTGCAAATGGCCCACTGTGCGCCCGCAGCACGCCCGTGGTTATCAATTTTGAATACGTTCTCCCCTTTCGATCGCTTTGAAAATGTTTTAAAGGGGCATATAAACATTTATTTAAAAGGAAATGATGGGTGTGCCTCGAGAATATCCACTAAAAATTTTTTTTTTTATTTTGAAAAAATATTTTCACCACTTCTTTCCGATAAATGGACTCAATAATTTTTTCCAACGTTTGTGCCATCAAAAGTTAAAACGTATATATTTTTTATGAACATCGGTTTATCCGTTATTGAAAATTTTTTTTTTCCATTTTTCTTTTTACCCCTATAACTCCCGTAAAAATGATTTTCCAAAAATAATATTTTGGGAAAGTTCATCTAACACTACTATCAACTTGTGCTCAAAATCTCAGTCCGATTAGTGCGGGGGCAGCTAATACATGCTTATCCTGCAAAGTTTATATTTAACGATTCCAAAAATTCAATAAATATTTGTATTTTAATGGCCTCGTAAACTCCTGGATACCCAGCATATTACTTCAACATAATTAGTATCTGCCTAAAACAGACTTCCACCTGCTTTATGTATTATTGTGATAATTCCGATGTACAAGTATGGGTGAACGTCTCTTCTATATATATAGCATAAGCATTTATCCTCATTTCTCATATATCTGGACTAGTTTTTTACCTATTTGATTTACAATGGAAAGTTGTTTCTTTAATCCAATAAAAAACCTGTACTAATTCCTAATAAATTATAAGAATTACAAATTGAAATGGAAGAAATGTTATTAATACCGGTTGGCTTGACATAATATTATATGGTCAGCAAACGTTCTATATAAGGAAAGCAACTTGTGATGAGATGAACAGTTGAAAATACTTACTAATACAAGGTGCAATATGGGAGCGGCTCTGCTGGTATCCTTTTGCACATCGGTTGCATGTGATTCCAACTACGCCATCCTTACACGGACATTGTCCTGTGGCTTGGTTACACGTCTTCCCGGAGGCCCCTATCGGATGACAGTCGCAAGCTGAAACAAAAAATATTGTTAGACTAAGCTTACAGCGCACATATCTTTTACAAGATACACAGACCCAAGATAACTTTTTGTTTCCCGTGGTCAAACAATTTATTGATAAAATAACATTTGCAACGATAAGCTTTTCAAAGAACATTTTACATCCACGAATCTATCGCGAAGGATAAATAAAGAGCCTTTTTAAGTAGTAATTAATATTTTCTACCTGAGGATACAACGAGGGATATAGTCAAATTTTTAAATTGTTTCATGTTCTCCCAACTTATTGTTTATGATTATGTATTTAAGACATATTCATTGTAAAGTATATAGTCTGGGGTCCAACAGTACGAAATCGCTCTAATGACTTGTCGGATTCTTATCAGCTCTTGCATAACTTCTTAAATGATAAGAAAAGAGACGAAATGATAATTCCTAAAAGAAAGTTTATAATACATAACACGTCCTGTAAAAGAAACTATGAGTGCTATCCATCTAATTTTTTTATAGTATATACTAAAGACATAAGCGCTTGGATGGCATTGTTTAAATATGTTTAGTTTTTTGGGAAAAAAATATGAAATCTGTAACTATAAAATATTGTAGTAAGAATTTCGACATACGAGCAAGTACTCCAATTTTAAATTTTTTGTGTACAAACTATGCTAAAAAACATACCCAATTGAAAATGTTTTTAAGACAAGAACTAAGTTGATAATGCATATAGTATTCGAGTTGTGAATTTTTAAAATGGGTGCATGATGCGGCGCATGTAAAAAAGGCAACAGCTCCCCCAAAATTCATAAAGCACATGAAAACAGTTTACAGTGGAATTAGCTGGTATGTTTATGTTTATCAGGCGTATGTACTTATGTATATAGTGTGAAGTTATTTGTCTTAACATTTTAACATTATAAAAACTATTTGTGTTTGATTGTTTAAATCGATTGATTATTGTTTGCGGTTCGTATTTTATTATTTACTAGCTATGCCCGCGGTTACGTTCGCGTGGAATTTTGAAATTGACTAAAAAGCTTCTTTATAAACGACGTTTGAGGTAGAATCACCATTCTGGAATATTTCAGAAAACTCACAAATTTTCTGGAATATTTCAGAGTACTCTCGAATTTTCTGGAATATTAGAAGTTTAATCTTAAAAGTTTATGCCGTGCAAACATGCTTATTGTAGAGAACAAGCTGTATCTCCTGTTCTACTAAACCGATTTTCATAAAACATGGCTTAGTCTAGCCCGATTTCGATGAAATAAGAACTAAATGTTACTCCAAGCTTAGATGAACCTCACTGGTTAAGTAGTTTCTGCGTGATGCGCGTTCAAACAGACAAGCAGACAAATAGAGAAAAAATCCAAAATCTGTCTTAATGTATTTCATTACTCATCTTACACCCCCCACATCAATTTTTTGCAAATATTTTCAATGTACATACACGTCAACTTTACAAATGTATTATATGTATACGTTTGAAAATTATTAAAAGGTAAAATAATTTAATAAAAGTTATTTACGTTCCCTACAGTGTTGTGAACCGTCATTCAAATTACCTCTTGCACAAAATTTTGGATGCAGAATTGGAAATCAGGAGCTGGTACCGATAATGTCGACAAAAAAAGTTTATCTGAACTTTAATTAAAAAGTGCAACTGTATAATAAAATGCGACACAAAATGTTCTTGTGAGTGGTATTCAATTGCGTGCTCGTGTGCTGCTTTTCCTGAAAATTGTTTCAAGGGAAAAAGCAATATGCATCATTTTATAATGATAGTGATTCTGACTAACATGTAAGAATAGTTATACACAAAAATTACGTAATATACAATATTAATGTTTTATTTAAAATATCTCCCTTTTCTGCTTTCTATTAAATATGCTAAATACCTAAAATAATATTTCTCACTAATGTTTTATTTCTTAAACAATATAAAAACGAGTAGAAGTTGTACTCGGGCATGGCCAATTGCGAATACCTATTTGATTAATTGATTAACATTTTGCTCGAACACACAATTCACTTTGTATCGATTATTATTTTTTTAAATGAGTGGCCGCAATCGGCAACGCCCGACTACTACTTTCATTCGTTTTGTTGTATTATTAACATAAAATAATTCAAATTTGCAATTATATTGAACAATATAGTGCTTTTTACTGTTACACTGTACCAATTATCGTGAAGACTATTTTTATTTTAATGCTGCATAATTACCTACGCGCCTCATAAAAAAAATCATAAACAAAAAATTGTATACGTTATCGACAGTATCCTTTTTAAAAAAAACTTTTTCAATATATGTACTATATTTGGTAAGCAATTGTTTATAAGAATTTCATAAATTTAACATAGTTGTCGACATACCGAAATTTTTAGAACGTAAATATCAACCTTTTGATTTTAATTATTTTTTTCCAAAAAAAATATTCTTTTCAAAAATACCAATAGCTTAGTTAGCATCACGTATATCTTTTGAGTATACCTACTAAAAATCAGATCGGTAGGTTACATAGTTTTTTTTTTAACGGAGAATAACCATTGTAAAACATAATTTTGTAATTATCAATCCGCCATCTTTTTTGCGATTTCTGAAGTTGCGCAAGAGCAAAAATTAATCCGACAAGTGTTTTCTAGTGCCCCAAGTAATGCTCTCTTCATTACTTATATCAACATTTGTACGTCATATCGGAACAGGTCATCTTGAGTTTGGAGTGCTTGGACCCGGACTAATAATGATTATTAATTAAATGACGAAAATAAGAGTTTCTCGATTCGATCCATATGTCCATATAAAAAAATGTTTTTTATATGTTAAATCCTTAAAATACAACGGTAAGAGCATAAAACATGGGGTTTAGTCTGAATAAGGACGGGAGATTTGAAACTTTGAAAATTTGTTGATTTCGATGCCCTGAATGAAATAAGAAAAAATGCAAACTGTGATCTCAACCGCCAGCGCCGCCATATTGAAAAAATGGCTCACAAAAACAGTTTATTTGAAATATCTCGCTTCGGGTGCCTCATACAGCAAAAAATCTTCTTATGAAAATAAATATCTCGTATACATTTTTTCGTTAAACTGACTAGTTTCGGTGCAGCAGCCGAGCGAAGTCAAGCATTCTTGACAAAATTATGATATTTTGCAATTTCTTTTATGAAGGAGTATATTTGTATTGAGAGAAAATTTGTTTTCACACCTGAAAATCCTCATCTATAGTTGATTTTACTTGTCTGCTACGCTCGTTCCACACCACCTTGAAGTAGAGTATATGGCGCGATTTTTTTTTTTACGTAGTTATCCCCTATAAGCCTAATCCACGACTAGCCTGCTCGAAGGTCCAGGTTCGTTGTAGTCTTCAACAATACTTTCTTCGGAAATTGCTTCGGTTGCGCTGTCCATTGATTCTACGTATTGATTGTTCTCCATGCTTGCGAGAAATGTTTCGACTGAAGAGTCGACTTCGTCGTCATCATGAAACTCGTCGAGTGTTGCTGGTGCAATGTCACAGCTTTGTCCGTTACAAAATTTGCAAATTACAGAACATTTTAAGCCTGCCTTTCTACATCCACATGCTGCACTGCACCCTTTCTTGCATTTACAGGAAAGAAATTTAAATAGCTTTTCAGAAGCAAGATCTTTCAGCATTGTTACTGGTGCAAGCACAGCTTTGCTCTGTGTCTAGCACCACTCTTCAACATTTTTACAAACTCCCTGCCATTTCTGGACTATATGTCCTGAATGAATGCTGCCGTGCCGCTGCAGCTGTAGGTGGTAGAGACGCAATGTTAAACTTGTGTGGAAACGAGTATTGAACATTGAGCTATGCGTAGCAGACAAGTAAAATCAACTATATTTGAGGATTTTCAGGTATGAAAACAAATTTTCTCTCAACACAAAAATACTTCATAAAAGTCGCACTAAATCGAGTAATTGCAAAATTTCATAATTTTGTCAAGAATGCTTGACTTCGCTCAGCTACTATTCGTTTTAACGAAAAAATGTACAGGACGTATTTTGTAGAAAATTTAATGCTCTTTTATTTTCATAAGAAGATTTTTTGCCGCATGAGGGACTGTTTTTGTGCATCATTTTTTCAATATGGCGGCGCCGGCTGCTGAAATCAAATTTGCCATTTTTTCTTATTTCATTCAGGGCATCGAAATCTACAAATTTCCAAAGTTCCAAAACTCCCGCACTTATTCGGATCTACCTATCGCCTGTACCATTTCTCTGGATTGGCTTTAGCAATTTCTATCCAATCTTACTCAAATTGCAAGGTATGATTTGATTTCAAGCTACGTCTACTGTAAGGTGAGCGAAAATTGTAGTGTAGTGAAGAATTTGGGAATTTGGTCAGTGATACAAAATTTCATTTTGTGATAGAAAATTTAAATTTCATCAGAATTGTATTCAAATTGGAATTTTAGGAGTAATTCATATCATAAGTTAAGAATTCAAAATGGCGAATCCAATATGCCTGCGATAATTGCAATATTTTTGCAGTTTACATGCAATTTGATACATAGTGATTTTAGGGTGGTCCACCGGAATAAGGCAAGAATTAAACTTTTTATTTTTTTTTTGGGCCCACTCACTCATTTGGTGACAATATACAATAAAATGAGTTGAGCGATGTCGAATAATATTTAGCGGTCGCACACAGGAAGCAAAAATTTATGGTAAAATAGAATAAAGAGACACATGGAATCAAACATTTTATTGGTATAATCATTGATCAAATGGTTTGAAAATTGCTCTTTATCACGATCAGTTTATTGCCGACAATGTTCCTGCACAACTTGCAGCAGATACTGCTTCTCTTTCTCATCATTAGTGATTCTTGTCTAATAAGTCCCAATTAATGCTTCCCCGGGCTCCACGTTGTCGTTAAAAACGCGAAGATTTTTTGTTATTTCTAGACGGTGATGATAATTTATTTATTTTGACCATTTCTCAGAATTTCTGTTTTAAAATATTCCATGGCAATTTTCAAATGGCGAAAGAAGTAAGCAGTGTTCGTTTTAACGAAGTTTGCTATTGTTTATCGGTTCTTGTAAATCTACATTTGTTCTCTTGAAAGGTTCCCTGATTCTTAAGTTGGGCAGTTACCATTCTCTATTTCTCATCACAAGAAATATTCATATAAAAAAAGCAAGTACTACAAGATGTTCGATAAGATACCGAAGCAGTTGCTTCCATTTGTCCAGAGCGGCGAGAGACATTCCTTTGTCTTTTTGTTTATATGCTTAAAGATATTGTAAAATAGGTCATTTCTCGGTGCTTGTATTGGCAAGTTAGTAGATAAATTCTAATAAAGAAATGCAAATGTTAAGAAGCCCTTTTCCTTCTTGAACCGTCAGATTAAATTGTCCACGAAAAATTCATAACTTGAAATTTAGATCTTAGTCATCCATCTGGCGTGATGTACAGTCCCTGGAGCACGAAAACAAATACTAACGGATGGAATTCCTCCAAGAAAACTTATAGCAAGCTCAAGAATTTCCCTGTAGTCCTCCCGCGCTGGACCGTCTAAATGATTAAACGAAAATGTTAAATATTATATAAATGTTAAATAAGACAATAAAATAATATTAAAATGTTCAAATTCTTAATGTAAATTGTTTTTATGTGAATTCGATTACATGAGTTTCATCGTTAGTGTCTGCACGTACCGTCATTTCTTACAATAGGCTTGCAGTTGTATTTTGTGAAAACGGCGGCAAGCTCAATTGCTAACATAATATGGTGTCTACAGGTGAAGTGTAGCAAATTCTTTCCCATTTTGTTTTCCAGGCTTAGGCTCCAGATTTTATGGCACTGTTGCTTGCTGACATATCGAAACATATTTCCTAAATCTGGTCAGTAATCTTTCATTTGATGACATCCCCCAAATTTCACTTTCTTCATTAAAGTATATTCCGTGTTACTTCTTGTTCCTGTTGTGATTCTGAAACGCTATTACAAATACTGCTATCAAAATACTGCGTCCAACCGAGGTAATAAAACCATCGGCGAAGAGAATATACAAATGTAGAGTGACCGTGAACGCCAATATCCTTTGGTTTTGTTGACGATCTCGGATATCTAGGGTCGAGCAAAACTATTGCTCTTTACCCGAGTACATTGCTGTAGACCTGGACCGACTTCGTGAGGGTCAGGAGAGCTTACTTTACATCAATCCCACTCACAAATGTGAGCGTTGTGGATGATTTTGGCACACCTCCACTGGTTCTGGTTGTTGGACTTTGCTGACCTTTTTCTTCTGGCGTTCTTCTTTCTTGGTATTCTTTGTTTTCCAGTTTGTCACCCCTGGGGTAGTCATCGGTCTGTTTGGAAATACTTTAGAGTGTTTTTGACTGGGATTGACTGCCGGTACACAGAATGTCAATCGACATCCTGCCATCCGGATCATCGGCAAGGTAGGGATGAGCTGTGTAGCTCACGGAAATACAGGCCTAAGTGCTTCTGGTAGCACTTTCGGCCTGCATGGAGCTAGGTGACTACGGGTACTGGACGTTGCTTGTCCGGTACCCGCAGGGTTGTGAATGGGTGGTTGAATGATCGTCATGTCTCTTCTGTGGGTTGTGGTATGACTGACCGTGAAGTGAAAATACAAAATTCTTCTAATCACAAACTAAATGCGGCCGCGCGACCTCTAAATGTCATTCTATCGGGATCAAACTTTGAAGGAAATGTTTTATTGACCACTATAACCAAATGAGTAAAACTATTTTTTTTGGACCATGGTGATCTTAGAATAATTCTCTGATAACGAGCTTGCAGTTAAGCTTAAAAATTCAAAACAACGCGACGGATATTTTCCTTCATTGTGTAGAACCTAAATAAAAAGGCCACTAAACAATTTTTGGAAAAAAATTGTCTCATACCCTTCATCTCTTTGGTTAAAAATCTCATATAATTTTTTAATATAAAATAGCAGCTTCAGTATGGCGGACTGATGCTTCTTTTTACTTCCCTCGCTTACCGAAGGAAAAATCTTCCTCCGAGATTTCTCTGGATTTTCACGTTTCAGAGTATGTACATTACGAATTAAGTCCATTTAATAAGTCTGTCTATCCGTCTGTCTGTCGGTCTGGTATCTGTCTGTTGGCGCCTATGTCTACATGTCGAAGAAAAGTAATTTGCTACTATCAATGCAGAATTGGGATATACTTCCATTGAAAATATACAGGGTATAAGCACCATAAAAATATAATTAAGGAAAAAATGTGATGGAAGATAGTAATAGTTGTCATGTAGTAATACAACTGCCAAGGAAGAAAAATGTGCGAAATATACAGGGTGGTCGTCCTAGACAGAAGTAATGAAGAAAATGGAATGGATGGTAATAATATTTCATGCGTAGTTAACAAAACTGTCAAAGAAAAATATAAGAAATATACAGGGTGGTCAGTCTAAAAAATGTATGAAAAAATGTGACGGATGATAATAGTCATGTGGTTAACACAAATGCCAATGCAGAAAAACATGAGTCACAGTGGTCACTATAAAAATTAATTATGGTGGAAATAATATTTGGACTGTAATTGACGCAATTACCGAGGAATAAACCTGACACACTTTTAGTGAAAAGTATGCAGGGTGCTCACTCTACAACATAATTAATTAATAAACGGCCGAGGAAAATAATATTAGGAAATGTATTAGTCACTATTGCCAGGGAGAAAATCTGATATACTTTTAGTTAGATAAAATGTACAAAAAAGACAAATGGAAGGTGTTAAATACAGAGGAAAGTTTTGCGTAAATACTTTTACAGCTTCAGTATGGCGGATCGAAACTTCTTTTTTAAATTATTATACAGTCCACAATATTGAAGTCGCCATTTTATTTTTGAAAATTATAGTATCCGATTCTTAACTAAAGAGACGAAGGGCATCTAACCGGGTTTTTTTCAGATTTCTTAGATAAGGTTGTTGAATTCACCATCTTGTTTTTGTGAATAGTATCATATTCGTAATCAGCGAATCCAAAAACTTACAGATGTTAATTTTAGTGTACGTGCTGAATATCACGAATTTTGGTCAGTTATTCGAGAAGGTTTCCCTCTGTGAAACTGTACAAATAGTACCGACTAATAAACGATTACCTTCAGAAAGCTATAAGCAAATTTACTGTTTTATCTTAAATTCCTAACCAGGTCATTCAAGTTTGTTATTATTTCCATCTCACAATAATTTATTATGCGCTTTACTGTTACTTAAGCATATTTATATATTATTAGTAAATAATGTTGAGAATAGTTTAGTGTCTGATACTCGGAAAACGCTAGATCTATCTAAGTGCATCAACCACGCCAGTCCGCCCTTTTATAAAAAAAATGTAATGAATGAACTCGCAGAGGAATGCAGTGATATTATCGGAGATTTAGATAAAATAAAATACAGTTTACTAAAACGTGAAACTATCTTCTTCAGGTTATACGTCTTCTTGTACTCACGTATTCTTTATTTTTAATGAACAAAATTCATATCTTGATTGTACTGTATTTTTTGTATAAAAGTAATTTATTCGAATGACATTATGCAGGTCAGTTACATGCGAGAGATTAAAACAAGGAAAATAATTTTAGAGTGTTTCAAATAAAGTAATTTTTATCCAGACGTACTTAATTCTCTTTTTCCATTATATTCAAAGTTTATTACAATGGTTTTTAAAGCTATTTTCATGAAAAGTTTAACAGAAAATATTGTGTATCAAACAATTATTACACAGCCACACAAAAAAAGTGGTCTGGCCTGTAGACCAGACCACTGTATCCTTATGTATGTGGACCCACTGATACCGAATTCGAAGTCAGAATTGTCAGATTGGATCGTTTTTCACCCCTAATCCCAAAAAAATACCCCCCCAAAAAGTGGTCCGGCCTGCGGACCATACCAGTGTATCCTTGTATGTATTTGGACCCACTGAAACCGAATCCGAAGTCAGAATTGTCAGATTCGCTCGTTTTTCACCCCCAACCCCAAAGGATACCCTAAAACAAAAAAAAAAAGTGGTCTGGCCTACGGACCAGATCAGTGTATCCTTATGTATTTGGACCAGCTGAAACCAAATTCGAAGTCATGGTTCGATTTTCACCCCCGACTCCCAAGAAACGCTCACCCCAAAAATGGTCTGTTCGGCGGACCAAACCAGTGGCAGTGTATCCTTATGTATTTGGTAAGGATACACTGGTCTGGTCTATAGGACACACCATTTTTTTTGTTTTGGGGGTGTCTTTTGGGGTTAGGGATGAAAAACGAGCGAATCTGACAATTCTGACTTCGGATTCGGTTTTAGCGGGTCCAAGTACATAAGGATATACTGGTCTAGTCTGCAGGTCAGACCACATTTTTGGGGGGTGTTTTTTGGGGGTTAAGAGTGAAAAACAAACCAATCTGACAATTCTGACTTCGGATTCTGTTTCAGCGGGTCCAAATACATAAGGATACATGGGTCCGGTCCGCAGGCCGGACCACTTTTTTTTGTGTGGCTGTGTTATTAACATTAAACTGCTCTGCCCTGCTAAGCAAGAAGGTCTTAACTGACATTTTGTTGCTTTTAAGATAATCGCATTTTTCGATTATTTACAATGCCATCTACATTTTCAATGGGAAATTCTTAATTTTTTTAATGGGAGCTTTTTTTATTAGAACAATTTTTATTGTTTAAGTTTCTATATTAAATATTAAACGTTTTTCAAAAAAATGCAGATACGACAGTTTTTAAGAAAAAAAATTGAGAAAATACAATAAATAAAAGTCCTAAGTGAATAAAAAAGTAGATTTCTGAAAAATATTACAATACAAATTGCTCTGATTAAGTTAAAAGAATGTTATTTATTAAAGAGTCAGTCGTTAAGGAGTTCATTAATTAAGATAAAATACACTTTTTTCAGAACCACACTGAATCGTCAGATGTAAACAATCCCACATAACTGTACATTTTTATTTTGTATTGCCAAGCTAATTTGTCGTACCTACCATATAGATACGACATTCATGCTTGGTAATATCAGATAGGACAATTTCGCTTAGTAAAATCAGTATACTTTGCAGATATGACAAATTTTAAATTGAATTTGTATTGTTTATTATGAAGATATGACCTTGAAAATATACCAGAAGTTGCTTGGGTGGCTGTAGATGCGACAAACGTCAATAGCTCAATTTTCATGAAAATTCAGTTACGACCTTCTTGCTTAGCACGGCAAGCTAGAGGGAGTTATTTTAGAAGTGAAACTGAAGAAAATATAATAAATAAATATAAAAATACTGAAATCAGATGCAACTGGGTCAAATTCAAAGTTCAAATTAAAGTAAAATTTCCAGTTAAGAAGAAGAATTTTATTGTTGTTACTTATGTATTATGACCTCCTGATTACGAAAAAAATATTTGTGCCCAAAAATTTCTTGTGCGTTAAAAGTGATATACACTTTTTGACGCGTTTTCGCGGATTTTCAACGTATCTGCTTAAATATGTCTAGTACTAGTAATCGGATGGGAAATTAAAAAATACTCGCTTATTTGAAATAAAGTTCTTAAAAAATATAGACCTGTCCGATATGTACTGGTCAATATGTCATCTTGGATAAAAATAGAAAACCCCAAAAATGGCCGAAAAAATCAAAATTGAATATCTTTTCTATAAGAAGGAGTAAATCAACCAAGGTTGGTAAAAATAAAACTCATTTATGGTCGAATAAAATGCACCAATCCCGGACCCCGTATGTCAAATAGAACGGTCAAAGATGGCGGACTAAATAAAATTTTGAATTCTTCGTCAATTATCAAGGAGGCATTGTACGTCCCTTTTTTATGCACTTTTAGGATATAGAGTTCATTATTTTTTTTTTTTCAAAAAAAGTGTAGTTTTACAATTTTCAAAAATGTATTTTCTTTTCACCCAATTTTCGAAACAAAACGAAATATACTATATTAGTTTCATTACCGTCATATGCCATAATTTTACCGTATTTCTCATCGATAGCCGATTCATCAAAGGTAGAAAGAAGCATTGGCACAATTATTTCCTTTAGAACAGACCATAGAAGAGACCATTATATATTCGGTTTTCTAAAGCTACACTGATTATTTTTACAGCCTTTCTTACATTTACAAGATATATCAGTAAATTTTTAGGAAAAGCATTACTTTCACTCATAACATCAAGCATTAAGCCACCCGAATTATAACGGATCTTTTTCAGCCTAACCATTTTTGGACTTGGAGATATACTCTTAAACAGTGTTTTTCTATTACCTCTTCAGCAGGTGAAATTGCAGGCAATTCTATTTTCATCATAATGTTTGTCAATTATTTTATTAATCTTAGGTTTGTAAAAATAGATTTTTTAAATTATTTTTTTAGTTGAGTCATCATAACCAGAAGGTCAATACTTGATTGTCTTCTGTTTTTAAATCAATAGCAGTTTTAACGATTGTAGTATCGGCGTCTTCTCTGCATATTTTAACGCTAAAGTTATTATGTATTAACTCTTAGCGCAACAATTTTATAAATCTATCCTCATTTTTACTATTAACTAGAAATTTTTTTTTACTAACCGAAGATTTCATAATATCACTTGTGATTGAAATATCTACACAAACATTTTTTTCTAAACGACGAATGCGCTCGTTATTCATAGTGCTATTCTGTTCATCGGCATACAAAAATAATACTACTCTAATCTTAACTGCTTGGTTCTGATTATTGATCATATATTCATATATTCATATATTATTATTATCACCATGCGTATGCTTAATAATTTTCGTTTTCAAATTAATGAAGTTTCATTTTGTATTAAATTTTTGAAGTTATATAAGACTTTCTATAGCATATTTCATTTTGTTTCGATGAAAATTGGGTGAAAAATAGAAGGGTCAAAGAAAATACAGTTTTGAAAATAAGAAAAAATGCACTTTTTTGAAAATTAAAAAAAAATGAACTCTATCACCTAAAGGTTCATAAAATAACGTACAATCGAAAAAAAAAGTGACGTATAATGTCTCCTTGATAATCGATGAAGAATTAAAATTTTTATTTCGTCCACTATCTTTGACCGTTCTATTCGACATACGGTGTCGAATAGAACATTATAATTGACCATAAATGAGTTATTTTTGCCAACTTTGGTGAAGTTACTCCTTCTTATAGAAAAGATGTTCAATTTTGATTTTTTCGGCTATTTTTTTCCAAGATGGCGGATTAACCAATACATATCGGACAGGTCTGTATTTTTAAGAGTTTTATTTCAACTAAACCAGTATTCTTAAAATTCCCATCCGATTAATAGTACAAGTGATAAGTTGAAAATCCGTGGAAGTGTGTCAAAAAGTACATATAGCTTTTGACGCACTAGGAATTTTTGGGCACAAATATTTTTTTCGTAATCAGGATGTCATAATACATAATAATCAACAATAAAATTTCAGGCGGAATGTCGCCGAAAGAAATTAAATTAAATCAATTCGACTGTACTATAAGTGATAGTACTTCATTATTTTTATGAGCTTCTTTAAAAAAAAAGGTGAGGTCAGAAATTGTCTTTTGGAAATTTTTTTTTTTAACTATTTAACGTCGGCCTATTTCCGCTACCAAGGCCTATCACTGACGCCAGGAGACGAGGTACCCCCAACCTGGAAATTTTGCCGAACCTCTTCCCTTAAGAAGAGTACTTGCCTAACATTTAATAGACAAGGGACCGCCTGCTTTACATCTCCTCCGAAAGATGGTATATCCACTACGTAATCCTCGTCTGAAATTACGTAACTTCCGCGTATACACTGATATACAAGCCGCTAGAAGCTGGGACGAGAACGCTGTATTTCCCAAGATGGGACCTCATCCAAGTACTAACCGTTTTGGAAAAATATTGGGGCAAATTTGCATTACTTCTATAGAACTAAATCAACGTAAAATTTTAAAGTTAATAATTATTTTGAAACTTTAATCATACATAAGCCATGTTAAGTATTTGGTACAACTGGAATGGAAATTACGTAACTTCCGCGTATACACTGATATACAAGCCGCTAGAAGCTGGGACGAGAACGCTGTATTTCCCAAGATGGGACCCCATCCAAGAACTAACCGTTTTGGAAAAATATTGAGGCAAATTTGCATTACTTCTCTATAGAACTAAATCAACGTAAAATTTTAAAGTTAACAATTATTTTGAAACTTTAGTCATACATATGCCATGTTAAGTATTTGGTACAACTGGAATGATGGAATTGGGGGTTTTATTGAAATTTCAAAAGAAGCCATTTCGTCTCCTCTATTTCTCTCCTCTATAAGAGAATGCGATGTTCCGCCGACAAGTAGATTATTAGCCTACAACAGAGGTGTTACTTTTTTTCATCAGATGTATGGCTAAAGGGAAGTTAGCCATTAGCACAGTGAATGTCGACATATACAGTGTGCTCCCGGATGGGGTACGCCAACTTTCCTATTTTTGATTTTTCAACAAAAAGTCATTCTGTATAAAAAGTTTTGCTTGTTTTAGTAAGTTATAAACAGTTGTCAAACTTAAGATAAATTATACAGGGTATTCTAAAAATTATAAAATATGAACTTTATGATGTCTCGGCGATGGTCACATATTAATTTCTTCAAGCTGCGTCTTAGTATAAGGTGAGTAAAAATTGGAAACAGGATTTCTCTACTAGAAAATATTCGAGAATATGGTGAAGTCGCTAGTCATAATTTAATTTTGGGATAAAATATTCAATTTCTGTCGGAATTGCATTAAAAATGGTAGTTAAGTGTTTTAGAAGAAACTAATGTCAAAAGTGAAGACTGGGCCTTTCCCGCTATCTTTTTTTATTGCGTTATTGGAACGATCCTATCAAAATACTACTAAAAATGAATTTTATTTTTTTTTCTGAACGTATAAAATACTACAAAAAATATTCAAATGTTCCCTAAATCAACAGCAGATTTAAACAATAGATATCGGGCGACAATGTGACGTCATCATAAACTACACCAATCAATATGATCTTAAACCGCTGCCAGAATTAGCTATAAAGGTGCATTCCCAAACAATCTCACCTGCGTTCTTTCCGTATCTTGCGTTCTTTCCATATCTTGCAATTCTATTGGTGCCTGAAGTACATTTATGAGGAACCACCAATAAAATCTCGTAAAGTAAAGTGCTAACGTTTAATGAGAACGTCCGTTTATGATCCCGGTTGACACTGTGTAAAAGTAAATGTTGTGATTTCAATCGAAAGAGACAAATAAAGTATAAAATCAAACCCATTAAAAGAAAGTTAATAACAATATACACATACGTTAAAATGATCTTCACAACAGAAAAATCCAGGAGCAGTATAAACAACACCAGGAACTTTTACAACTTTCCACCACAATTTTGGAATTTCCAAATTTGTTGGGACGTGGAAAAATAACTTGGTAGTATTTTCACTAGTGTTTGGACATACTGGTACAAAACAAACCCTTATAAGCGGCATTTTCTAATTATAAAATAAAATTACGTAAATATCGTATCAAACATAAACAATAGAAAGTGAGGTTATCGAATATGATTTGAGCATTACAGCGTTGCCAGATGACACTGATATTATACCATATGTGAACCAACATGATCAAAAATAGAGAATATAAGCATGATATATATATATCTTAGACTCAGACAGTGAAAGGTTGATAGAATTTTTGCTTTTATTTAGCATCAGGTTACGAAGAGCACGTTGTAATGAAAAAAATCTACTGTTCAAAGTAGACAGTTGATATTGGAATTACGATGTTCACATAAAAAGACAATACACCTGGCAATAGACAACTCCCTATAAAAATACGACTTTTTATTGGTCTAATCAGACTGACGTTGCAAAATCATGTTTTAAATTAAGTGAAATAAAACTGATTTTGTAAAGTAAATATTTGGTACAACATAAAAAATTGCAAGAAACTAAATTAATATAAAAATGTATTACAGTTTATTATATGGTTTGCTCATGGTGAAATAGTAAAATTCAGTCATGCGGTAAAGGCCCATTAACGATTTACATGAAATTTGATACATAGTGATTTCAGGATTATCTGATAACGAACCTAATGTTAAAGCTTGATAAGTCATAACAACGGATATTTTAACGCGTAGAAGTTAAATAAAGAGGCCACTAAAAAGGGCGAAAAAAAAAATTCAAAAAATGTCTGTAAAAATTATGAAATTAAATTTCACCATCGAGTCGCTCAGTTAATTGAGTATTATTCCTAATATCAATATTGAGATTAAAAATGTAAAAATTAACAAATAACGAATGCAATCGTATTTTTAACCGACTTCAATATCGTAATTAACTCTAGATTTGTTTGAATTTTAATTTTTAGTCAGTATATCAAGTTATGGTACGTTGCTTTATTATATATTCGCGGGATGTGGAATACGTGGTTTTCGTTTAGTTTTAGTAAAGTGGTTGTTCAAAGTTTTGATTTATCTTCGTAAACTATTAAGTAAACTTGTAAAGCAAAAATAAGCGCAAGTCTACATCGCAGTATGTTCGCTATGCTACCGTAATGGCTTCCCATGAGACAATATTGTACCGCATCTTGCATGTAATTTAGTCCGCTATCTACAGAGCAGATGGAATAGAGAAACACCACAACAATCTTAATACATAAAATACCCTGAGCAATACTGGCATATTTATTTAAAATAAAAACATTGTAACCATTTTTATGTATTATTATATGCTCATAATAAACAGGATGTAATGCAATGACACGCATAAATTAAGGAGATGATATTATCTGAAAAATTAGGCAAATAATTCTACAAAAACGTGTGCCCTAGTTTGAGCTCCCAATCCCAGAATCTCAAAATTCCGTTTGGCTTTAAGACTAAATCGGGATTGGAATTAGATTTTAATAATCCCGAGATTTATATACAGAAACCTAGATGTATCAATTTCTAATGGAGGTCGATTCTGGGATGTTCTATAACAATCCCAAGCCTAACACATAGGCAGTGGGTCACTGAGTCCATCAAAAAATGATACTTATATCCAATGTGTTAAACATGCCAATATTAACTTAATTTTGATGTGATTTGTTTGTCTCTTAAATGTTAAATATTTTAATACTTTCAATGATTTGTATATTAGGTATTAGTGGTAATAGTAACACATTGACCAGAACAATTAAAATATAATTTCATGAAGCAAATATACGTTTGAAAAACGGCTAAAGTTTAAAATTATTATTTTGATGCATACATTTTCGGGGTCCTGTTGATGTCCTATAGTGAGAGCAACCAATATTTGGCTGTAGAACTGTTTGAAGGCAACGTTTCTGATTTTCTTTTTATAAACGTATTGTGAATATTTATTAGCAGTGGAAAAACTATGAATTTTGTTACGTAAGTAATTCAACAATTAATCAACGTCCGGTCTTTTTCCTTCCGGTTTTCCTGTGAGCAACTTTTTTTTGGAATCCTGTCATCCGGCATTCTCTGGGCATCTCAATCGCATCAGTTTTATATAGCTGGTATATTTCGTGATTCATACGTGCCCTCCAGGAATCCCCATCGTTCACTGGGCCCAGAATCCTTAAAATTTTCCGTTCAAAACGGTCTAGGAACTTCGAGTTTTTAGCTGAGCGCGTCCGCGTTTCAGCTCCGTATGTCAAAACTGTACGGATCATTGTTTTATAGACTCTAATTTTGGTCTTCCTGTGTACGTCCCTCGATTTTAGGATGGGTAATATTGAGTGGTAGATTCTATTTGCTGCGTTAATCCTTTTTCTAGTCTCTTTAGTTTCGCCATTGTTACGTGACATGTTTGTGCCGAGGTAGGTGAAGTTTTTCACTATTTCAAAATTGTAGTAATTTGATTTTTTTGTTAATTTATGACTAACCTATTTCCTTTACTGCATTTTCTATTTCTGTGAAGGGTTTATAGACAGTATTGTCCTTTCCATTATATTCAGATCATCTGCGTATCCGATAATTTGATTGGATCTGTTTATTACTGTTGAAGTTACGTTTACGCTAGTTTTTCTTATGATGCTTTCTAGCGCCAAATTGAAGAGTGTTGGGGCCAGCTCATCTCCCTGTTTTAGTCTCAGGGACAACCGTTATGAAACCTCAACTGGAACATTCTACCAGTTGCCTTTTTTTCATCTCCTTTGTCTGTGGTTGTCAAAGGCTATAGGCCTGATAGCATCATACTTTACTCTTCTTAATATTACATGATAAACAATAATTCATCAGAATATCATACACAGAGTACATTGCATAATAACAATATCCATAATGTCAATGTTATTACGCATCAGTCATCACTCTCGTTGAACAGAGAAATTTAATTGAATAAAAACAAAGTTATACTACGGATTGATATACAGATATGTTACTACTTTTAGAAACTCATAACTTCTGACCCAGATTTTGTGAGATTACTTACCCAACTTGATGACATAAGAACCTTAACATTTTCTCAAATAATCGTCCACAAACTTTTCTCGATTAAACATTTTATATTAGTGTTCTCAAAATATTCAATATTAAAATTTCCTTACCTACGACAAACTAAACAACTATAGCTAATATAATATTGTTATTGTTTTGTAATTATTATATTTATATTACCTACTAATAGTGTTTAATACCACAATTAGGTGGCTAAAAATGTACTTTTTTTACAAGTGGAAAGTTTATAGCACAGGCCGTAGGCGAGTGCTGTGAAGTCCACAAGTAAAGAAAGTACCGTCTAGTTACGAGTTGAATATATTATTTTTCTTATAAGGCTAGTGCCAATACCTTTTTGAAAAAAAAAATATTAACAGGCAAGGACCAGCCGGAAAATTTAGTTAAGGTCATAACTAAAAGAAAAAACAAAAATTAAACACGAGATAAAGTGAAATTGTGATATGGGGGTGCTGTTTAGTGGGGGTGCTTTCAGTATGCACGGTGTATTGCCAAGAAAAACTTAAGTTTCAAAATGGTTTTGCCCACTTTCTTCAATTAAATTAATTCAACTTTAGTAATATTACATTGAAGTAAATTCTGTAATTGAAATTATATTGAAAATAATATATAATATTGAAAAATTCGTGATCCGAAAAGTCATTTTTTGGTTTTTCTCAATTTTAAGCGGTTTCATCAACATGTATAGACCACCATCAACATGTATAGACCATTTTAAAGTAGACATTTCAATGGTTAAAATGAGCCCAGATAGAATACTGAAATCGAAAAAACACCAATAAAGTTTTCCGTGGAAGATTTTGGTTTCTTTTCTTCGAAAAATGTAAATATCTCGGAAACTACTTGTTTCCCAGATTTCAAAAAAATTATGCTTATTCAGTGCAAAAAAATGTATACTTTCACAAAATATCATGTAAATTGAATTATTTTTACGAGAGAAAAAATAAAAAATTGAAAAACCGCTATTTGCTCGGAAAATTTGAGGTTAAGATGAAAAATGCCTTATATGAAAGTTTTAGATTTTTTTATTATCTACAACTATTGTGAAGGACATTTTCCACTAGGAGGTCACGTTTCGCCGAAAATCGCAAAAAAACACTTTCACCCCCTAAACAGCACCCTCATTTCACAATTTCACTTTATCTCGTGTTCAATTTTTATTTTTTCTCTTCTTTATAACCTTAACTAAATCCTTCTTGGTCCTTGCCTGTTAATAATTTTTTTTTTTTAGCATTCAAAATCCGCTTTGGAACCAGCCTATATCAGCATTCGAAATTTCATAAAAAACAACATTTAAAAAAACATGGCAAATCATATTTTATTTGATTATTAGAATTTGACATTAATATTAAGTTTTTATTACACACTGTAAAATAAAATTTTATTTTCTTCGGCCGGGAAGTACTTTATTTTAATTCTTCGGTCTGAATGTGACGCTTTATAGTATAGATTGTAAAATAACATATTTTACAGATCTAGGATATAAAGTAGTCACTTTCCCGTTTATGCCTGTAATGGTTATTTATGTCACTAGTTCGCAAAATGGTACTTTACCTGATGAGCTGGGCGAGCCGCAGGTGAGTTCTATAAATCTATAGGTCTACGCGCTCAATAAAGAACTTTTGCAATACCTGTACGATAAGTTGATCATTATATTATCAAATTATTGTTAGAGTAAGTCGAACTTACAATTCGTTTACTAATGACCATGGTTAAATGGCTGTAATATTCACTTACAGTCCCTGTGTTGTAAATAAACATTACGTGCCAATTTATTTACAAGCCAGGATAAAGATATTGCAGGTAAAAAGTCTATCATTGAGACATTCTACAAATACACAAAAATGAATATATTATTTTTAGTGCGGCTTCTTCGATAGACATCTTAATAGTTTTTACGCATATTAAACTTGATTTTTAATTGAATTGTTTAGCTTTCCTTTGTCAACTTCCAGGCGAATACCTAAGAGAATCTTGAGGGCGCTAAAAAATTTTGCGGCCATGGTATAAACAAGATTTTATAATTAGATGGTGAAAATGACACCACCGTTTATGCTATATTTAGCGGTGGCCTTAATGTCACAGCGTTTCTATAGAAATGGTATATTCTGTATGCATACAAAACATTTTGACAGTTCTTAAAAAATCGTAAAAATGTCTGACAGCGATAATGATATTTCAATTTCTTGCACTCCTCCAGAGCTAAAAAGTATCGTAAATTCGGCGCTTTTTAATTTAATACCTGAAAAATCTAAACGGAAATACGAAAAATGTTACAGCGACTTTAAAGATTGTAGACTAGTAGATGATGACAGGAAATCAGAACTGATAGCCCACCGTGTGCAAGTAACTTAGTCAGTATTATGTATATAATAAAGCTCAATTTGGGGTACTTTCAAGATTTGCACGCATGCACGGGATGTAGGAAACGATTTCCGGTTTGCATAAAAAAAACAATGTTTTCAACTAATAAATTATCGTCTGCAAAATTCATAATTCGAAATTAAAGGAATAAAAAATATGTCGGAAGCGCATTTGCATATAGTTTTGTCATGCACCAAACCTTACACAGGGTACCCGAAAATGCATGAAATTTTAGTAAAAAAAATGATTATTATTATTTTATTTATTTACCGTCTGCAAACAGTACAAAATGATGATTCTGATCCATGAAAACGAGTAGGGGAAAGGTGCAGACGTTTACGATATGCACATCACCATATCATGTGCATGTCAACTTGCTATTTTTTTACAACTTTGAATAATTGTTTACCGTTTAATTATAGTTTTGTTAGAAAATTTAGGTTGCAAAACTATTGTAAAAAATATTTGCAGACGAATCCAATATGCACGGTCGTCCATTGAATTCTATAAACTTGTTAAAAAATGGGGGTAACTTTTACCAATTATTTACTAGCTGCAACTTGGTACAAAGAAAGGTTATTGGTACAAATACGAAATTATTTAATTTGCAGACAATGCGTACATGCACGAAAGCTGCAATGGAGTGTCAAAATTTTGCGAAATCCGTCCGAAATCTCTCTGTTCGCGATATGTACCAAAAACTACTATCCATCGTCTGCAACTTGGTACAAAGAATGATTACTGGTTTAGATACGCAATTATTATTATTATTATTGAATTTGTAGACAATGCCTACATGCACGAGAGCTACAATAGGGTCAAAATTCGACGAATTCTGTTTGATACCTCTTCGTGTGCGGTTTGCACCAAAAACAACTCTTTCTCGTCTGCAACACGAAATTGTGTAAGCTAACTTTGCAAGTACATATACTTTCTTCGCATGGACAGACAACATGCACATGCACACAGCCCACAATTAGTACTGGTATTCGATAAAGTTGGTCGGTAATTCGCGTCGTACTTTTTTTTATCCATTTATTTAACGTCGGCCTATTTCCGCTACCAGGGCTTATCACCGACGCCACGAGACAAGCTACCCCCCAACCTGGAAATTTTGCTGAACCTCTTCTCGTAAGAGAAGTAGGGATCTTTTACTTGCCTAACATTTAATAGACAAGGGACCGCTTGCTTTACATCCCCTCCGAAGATGATATATCCCGTCTTGAAATTACATAGCTTCCGCATATACACTGATATACAAGCCGCTAGAAGGTGGGACGAGATCGCTGTGTTTCCCAAGATGGATTTCACACATCCAAGTACTAACCGCGCTGCACGTTGCTTCACTGGAGTATCGAAATACATACCCAGTGAAGACGCATCTATACGCTCACCCCACCGCGTCGTAGTTAAATTCAATTGAAGAAATACTATTTTGTTAAAGTTGTAGCAAAAATATTACACATATTATCATAATAATTATTATTTAAGAAAAAATGTTCGTCGTTGGTTTCTTCGGTCGTCGGTTTCTTCTTCAACATCATCATCCTCAACCACACACTCCTGGAACGCTTTCCGATAATCCTCAGTGAAATCATACGTTTCTTCCTCGCTGTCATGGATATGTTCTAAAAACATGTTTTCTTCATCTGGATCATCATCAGCATTGTTGTCGGTGAGCATTGTTTGTTCGCTATCCTCATTGACCACACTGTTATTCATAATTGCGACTACAATTTTAAAAATTAATTAATATTTGAAATTTATTACGATTAACAAGAAAACTATAGTATTTTCGGACCGTTGTCGTTATCAGCTACAAGCCCCCCCTGTTAGTGGCCTAGTATTGTTAGTGGCCTATAGTTTGAGATGAAGTATATGGCTCGTGCATGTGCGCATTGTCTACAAATTAAATAATTGCGTATTTAAACCAATAATCTTTCTTTGTGCCAAGTTGCAGACGGTAGATAATTGATTTTGGTACATATCGCGATCGGAGAGATATCAAACGCATTTCGAAAAATTTTGACCCTTTATTGTAACTCTCGTGCATGTTCGCATTGTCTGCAAATTAAATAATTGCATATTTGGACCAATAATCTTCCTTTGTATCAAGTTGCAGACAGTAAATAATTGGTAAATATTACCTCGATGTTTTTACACAAATACGTTCGACGGCAAGTGCTTTGTACACGTTTAATCTATCTGCAAACAATACTTGATCGAATCTCTATTTCTAAATAATAATAATAATAATAATAATATTTTTTTATTTCCACATTTAAAATGTAACTGTTACAACAAAATGTAGAATACGTCAGCTCTTAAAAATTAATGTATACATGTAAATGTAAGAGTAGTAACAAACAATAAAAAAAACAAAACAATTTGTTTTCTTTTTAGCTGCAAACGGTAAACAGTTGTTCAAAGTTATAAAAAAAAATAACAAGTTGATATGCGCACTATATGATGATGTGCATATCGTAAACGTCTGCACATTTTCCCTACCCGTTTTTATGAACCAAAATCATCATTTTGTACTGTTTGCAGACTGTAAATAATCATTTTTTTTTTACTAAAATTTCATACACTTTCGGGTACCCTGTATAAGGTTTGGTGCATGACAAAACTGTCTGCAAGTGCGCCTCCGACATATTTTTTATTCCTTTAATTTCGAATTATGAATTTTGCAGACGGTAATTTATTAGTTGAAAACCTTGTGTTTTTTATGCAAATCGGAAATCGTTTCCTACATCCCGTGCATGCGTGCAAACCTTGAAAGTACCTTAAATTGAGCTTTATTATATACATAATACTGACTAAGTTACTTGCAGACGGTAGGCTATCAGTTCTGATTTTCTGTCACCATCTACTAGTCTATTGGTATGAGAAACAAAATAAGACAGTGTCTGAAAACATTTTATTGGCTTATTTGATGGAGAAATCAAAAGTTGTAAAGAGTTCGACTTTATGGAGCATCTATTCTATGTTGAAGTGTATGCTCAATGTTCGGCATGGGATCGATGTGAAGTTCTTAAAATTGCTACTTTTTTTGAATATTAATAATTATTCGGATTTAGTTGCTTCAGCTTCAGGAGCAAATGTCAATAATAATACAGACTATACAATTACTGTTAATATTTATCCTAAATAATTTATGCATCTCTTGTGAATTTGGAAATAATTACTAATTCTCTTTATTAAAAAATAACATTTTTTGTTGTCATATTTTAGAAATGTCAAATTTTGTTAAACGTCAATTAAAAAAGCGACTTTTAGTTTGGCGGCCATTACTAAGGGTAGCGGCCTCGAAATTGAATTTCGCGGACTCTTTTGAGAATGCGAAATACTCACTTCGCGTACGGCTGTACGAAAAAATATTATTTGCATATTTAACGTAAAGTAACTTTTGGGCCTTTGAGTTAATTGGCAAAGCTCGGGCAACCACATTTCACCCGCAGTCCAAAAAATAAAATTTAACGCCTTTGACACAAAACTAATTATCGTGAACAATAAGTGACTTTCAGGTCTAGAATGCTTAGGAAACCTCGGACCTACAAGCCTCTGGTTCTCTAAACTGCATTTCGGCCTGAAAAATACCACACACAGTTCATAGCACATAAAGCCTCGTTCAGACTACAGCTGCAACGTGCAATGCAACGTGTAATGCAACATGCAATGCAACCTGTGTGGACACGAGTTCCATGTTGCAGCTCGCGTTGCACTGCTTGAGCGATGGCGATCCATCGGTTATCGGTTTTTGTCGCGAACACAACGGAGCGTTCAGTTGCAGTGTAGACGAGAAAGTTGAGAAAACAGCAGTGTTTGCATCTCCTGTAAGTGAACAGCGAACAGTGCGTATCTAAAATGGAAACCGAATGGGATGAAGAGAAGATATTATTAATTCAACTGTATCAACAAAGAGATATTGTGGAACTTCCATTTAAAAACATAGAATTTTTATTAGCTTTTCTAAAGTTCGTGAAAATAAATGATTACTTAACTTTATCTCATCTTTTAGTGCATCTATTAATGTAGAACAAACTTCTAGGACAATTTGTTCTGATATTCCGAAAAGGCATTATAGTCAATGAATCTCAACTTGCTAAGAACCGAAGAGTGACAAATAATCTGTTTTGTACGAATATGGCTTACCTCAAATGCGTATTTCTTTTTACCATCTTGGGATCAACAAATTGAATCAAATTTTCAAAGTCTATACTAGACATCCAGCAAAATTTTTATATTAACCACTCAATTCTTGTGATTTTAAATCTGAAAGCAAGTTGTTGCTAGGTCGCTTTTTGTATAAATTGGTTCATCATCTTCGTGATTTCCTATGCGTTATTATTTCATAAAAGCTCCACATAGCACGGCTACGTGATAAGACGACTCCATTTGTGCAACGCTCGTTTAACAACCGCGAAAGCGGCTCGAAATGAGCGAAGTGTGCGCGTTAAATTACATGTGTCAAGAAAAGCGTCCATGTTGCATTACACGCTGCATTACATGTTGCATTGCACGTTTGCAGCTGTAGTCTGTTCGAGGCTTGATATACAATTCTGGACATGTGACGTACAATATCTTTTTGAAGGCAGAAATTAATAACTCAAATAAATAGAAACACAAATTTGATTTGATTAATTCTTATAAAGTTTAGAGCCTTTGAAATGTTGACGTTTAATTAAGTTTAAAAAGCCAGTCATGTTTTTTGTGTTTTAACTTGCCAGGTGACGCGTTGAACATCTGACTTGAGTTTACAACGAAATTTGTATACGTATATCATAACAAATTACATAGTTTCTACTTTATCAGTGTGAAAAAAGTAAAATTTCATTTTACAGGGACTGTTTTCCTGCTCTAAACCTAAAGCTCCCGTGCTATTTTAATTAGTCGCTCGCACATATATAACGTACGACGCACCTTGTCCCAGGAAAATATAAATTTATTACTTTTTCTTGAGATTCTCATTTAACTGGTTTCAACGTAAAAAGGGCAGCAGGTTAAAAGAAATTGGCTTTTCTATATTTCTTCCTGCAACTGGGAGAAAAAAAGTAAAGTAAAAAACTTTTGAAGAAAAATTGAACAACCGTCAAAAAAGATACTTCAAAACCGCTGCCCAAGGAATCACTAGTTCTACATCCAGATTTGCTACTCAAGTCTCTCACAACGAAAACATTTTGTATGTAGAAATAATTGTTTATAGAACTTTAATAATATAACATTTGAAATCGTCTACCACAAAAACTCATAAAACGATATCCCACATCGGTAGTGGGGAGGGGATAGTGATAGTGGGGATGGACGAAGTAAAAATAATATTTTGAGGCCTTTGCTTCTTGTACACACACTAAATCACAATTTTTTTTCACCCCCTTTTATAATGGGGTGGAGGTAGTAGCAGGGCAGGTTATCATGAAAATGTGGACACACCGGACAAAATCACCAAATTTTTTCCAAATACTAGTTAGGTTGGTTCCTATCAATTCTTGATAGGAACCAACTCCTCTGTCGGCCATCTTGGATTTTATCGCGGCCATTTTCAAATATAGGAACTATATTATCAAATTATTGAACTTGACGTAACAAGAATTGTGCCATGCACCATGGTTTTGGACCAGTTCATCCGCACTCATGTCGCTTTCAAAATTTAGTTTAGTTTAAATTTCAGTTGGTTAATAAAACAATTTTCACAGTTATATTTTAAACAAAATTATCTTTAATTTGAAGTCCCACCATTTAAAATTTAAGAAATGTGAATGGTTGGAACATAATACTGCGAAATCAAGTCCTCCGTTAATTTAGATAAACGGGGTTTTGTGTGTTCATATCACCCTGTTTAAAAATAATCCAGCTGAAAGTTTTCGTTGGGACACCGTGTATCGTTACAATAATCAAACTAATTTAATTACATACTGCTAGGAAGTTTTGTTGAAATATTAGGTACTTTGTAATAAATTATATACCCAGATAATTAAATCAGAGTTTGAAGCTTTTACAGTAGGTACTAAACTTATATAATTACTTAATGGCATCACGTTCTTGGATCATAATATTCATCAACTGCCTTCAAAGAAACATTAAGTTTCCTTGCTACTAACTCGTGTGAATTGTATATTTACATAACAATTTTTATAGAAACTAAGTACCTATACCATGTTTTAATGAGTATACAATTTGAATGACTGTTAAAAAAAATAACGGTGGCAATATTTAAACCAGAACTGTTCCTAAGCACTGTGATTAATGCTCATTTAAGCACCATAACCATTTTTGTGCTCGGCAGCACTATGCTTAAGGATAAGATCAAGGATAAGATTTTGCAGAGTGAGAGGGAAATATGCATTTATTTTCGATTTATTATAAATATTTAAAAAACCAAACTTAGTAGGGTGTTCTTTTTAGAGGAATAGAACTTTAAAATGAAATAAAACAAATAAAAATCTTGCTAACGCCTATGGTATTGAATTTATTGAAAATATCATTTTATGCCATTAGTGCTTAAATATTCGGGCATATGGGCGCCGCGACTGGCTCGAATATAGAGCAATCTGGAAGTCCAATTTTCGATCACTTTTTTGGGCAGCTGGGGCTGTATGTCGGCAATAACTCGTCTAATGTTGGATTCCAAATGGTCCAACGTCTCAGCCAAAAATGAACCTCATCGCTGAACAAAATTTTTTTTTGAAAGTGAGGATCAAGAAAAATCTTGTTTTCGGCCCATTCACCGAACGTCCGACGTAAATGATAGTCACGCGGCTTTACTTCGTGCATGAGCTGAATCTTGTAAGCTCGTAACCCAAGATCTTTCCTCAAAATCTTCTATGAGGTGGATGGACACAACTCCAATTGCTGTGCACGACGGCGAATCGACTCATTCACTGCAGCAACAACTTCTAGGGTGCGCACTATACGACGTCTCTGCGGATGCACATTATCAATCAGAGTATGTGTGGTGCGAAAACGATTCATGGTTGTTCGAATAAATTGCTCGGATGGACGATTATGTCGACCGTAAAATGGACGCAGCGAACGGTAAGTTTCGTGAACTGAATCACGATTTTCGGAATAAAGTACAATTTGCATTTGTTCTGCCGTAAGTCTATTCATTCTCTCTCTCGTGTTAGGTTAGATATAGACATAGGATATTTTCTCATTTTCTCATACTTATCATAGTATTCATGTATGTTGTATAAGCAACAAATTAATCTAATATTTTAATTAACTTTTAAAAAATTGCGGCTCTCAGTATGGTCCTTAACCGAACGCCATAAAAAAAAAAAATCTATTCATGGTGAAATGGCAAAACATACTGAGCATAAATCAGCTGTCAGCTGTCAAATTAAGTGTTTCTAGAAACAGTGTCGCCAGTTCCAAAAACAAACCTTTAAAAAAGCACCCAAATTTGATTCTTTTTCAGTTCCATTGCTTTTGTACTTTTTTAGTTGCCATCACTTGAAAAGGGATGATGACAACCCTTGAAAAGAGGTGGCACCCACCCCCTATGAATTAGCAAGCCCCTACATAACATAGAAACTTTTATTTTATGCATTTACTATTAAGTTGCCAAAAATGGACGAAATCTTATTCATATGCATTATTCCGAAGTTAATACCTCTAGTTACTATATTATATTGTTTAAATCCTAGTTTGGTCCACAAATATGTCACTGCTTTTAATTTTCAGAAACGTTAATACCTAATAATTTCGCAAATAATGCTGATTAGGTGCTGTTAAATTATCATTACAATCTTGTGATCATAAAATTTAAATTTTTTGGACTTGTTTTGTTTTTCTTTTTGTTTTCAGCCAAACTTGAGATTTGTGATTTTGGTGTGACTTTTTTGACTTTTCGCAAAAAATGTTTTAATATTTTTTGCGTTTGTTCTTAATTGTAGTATGCTAGTTTTTAACCGACTTCAACAAATTTAAAAATGGAGGTTTTCAATTCGACCCGTTTTTATGTTTTTTTTATATATGTTCAATCACTACTCTGAAGTGGGTTTCCATGAAATCTTTCTAAAACTGAAAAGTATGACGTCAAATAAAAGCAAAGAGCAAAGATTGGAAACAAGATTTTTTTAGTTGAAAATTTGGTCAAAGGCGAAGGCGCAACGTAAAATTTCGTTGGAATTTCATTAAAATTGGTAATGATTAGATATTTTACGAGTAGCTCTAATACTGAATCTGATCCTCAAAAATTAAAATTTCAAATCGTGACCATAATTACAATATTTTTGCAGATTTACACGAAATTTGATATGTGGAGATTTCAGGATTCTTTGATAACTAGCTTAAAGGTTAAAAATTAAAAACGATGGATATGTTTCTTTACTGTGTAGAAGCTAAATAAAACGGCCACTTAAATGGGTGGAAAAAATATTGAAAAGTGAACTGCCTTAAAAAATTATGACCTTTTTTGAGAGCGGCTTAATTTTATTTTTTTAAATTTTTTGTACTGAGCTGACGCTCAACAGTGGACAGCAAGTGGAAGTGATCAGGTTAACGTCGTGTAGGACCAACACCTTGCAGCTGAAATCGAGTTTTTTCCTCAAGCGTTCAAGGATAGCCAAACAATTAGAGTGTGTGTTATTATATAAAACTCCGTAACACGTAAACGAGGAAAAATTAAAACACGGAATGAAGTGTAAGTGAGAAAGTTGAAGCGCGATTATTTTAAAATAAATTTATTTATTGCTCGTGTTCCCGATTTTGTTTGTTTACTTTACATACACACGTTACCCACCAATTTTTAGTAAATCGCAAAATTAACCTAAATTATGAGTTTTTCTTAGGTTATTTTTGCGATTTACAAAAAAATTGTGGCCAATAGAGCTAAACGGACACGGTGTTCAGTACGTCGAAATACATATGGGTTACCTAATGGAGTACCAGAAAAAAAAACACTTTTTTTATTTTGTGTGCCTGTGTAATTGATGAGCGAGGAGGAGGGCGGAGAAATTTGAAAAACGGGGGACCTGCGTACAGCTCTTGATTTAAAACTGCTTGTTTTTTGGCAGTGTTTTACAATATTTAAATATTGTATGCATAGTATTTAATAACGTTGCTCAAATTAATCAGAATTTAATATTTCCCTATTTACGAAAACTTGAAAATTTAATCTAAAACAGTATGAATTTTAGTTCATTTAGTACAATATCTATTTTGCATATAATTACTTGAAAGTCCCACAGCAGAATACGTAAATTTTGATTGATGGAATATAGGAAATTATTTATAAAATACTGAACTTGGGTGCGGATTGCCCAATATAAGCGTACGATAATAAATTTATCAAATTCACTGAAAAATAAAAATTTGCCAAAGTATATCCATATTAAATGCAGGGGCGGCTGGTGAAATTTCAATAATTTTTTTCTCGTCTCTGGTGCATGGGACCCATACGAAATATGGGAACTAACATCTAGAGAAGCACTCCTCTAACGACCCGTAAAAAATTTTGAAAAAGCAATTTGCGAAAAATTTTTTCAAAATTCGATTGACACCCCTATGTCTAGGGACTCCTGTTGAAAATTATTTTTTTTTGTCATATACATTTTACTTTTCATAAAAGTACAACAATAGGTTTTGGAGTTTATGAAAATATTTTCATTATTAACTGAAATACAATGAACTGAAATTTTGTAATTTACAATTTAACAAATTATAAAATTTCAATTCGTTGTATTTCAGTTAGTAATGAAAATATTTTCATAAACTCCAAAATCTATTTTGTACTTTTATGAAAAGTAAAATGCATATGACAAAAAAAAATAATTTTCAACAGCAGTCCCTAGACCTAGGGGGGTCAATCGAATTTTGAAAAAAAATTTCTCAAATTGCTTTTTCAAAATTTTTTACGGGTCGTTAGAGGAGTGCTTCTCTAGATGTTAGTTCCCATATTTCGTATGGGTCCCATGCGCCAGAGACGAGAAAAAAATTATTGAAATTTCACCAGCCGCCCCTGTTAAATGAAACATATGCTATCATTTACTGTCGAATACAATTTTGTGTTCGGCTAAGTTTAACCTCAAGACATTTTCTCTCGGAAAATTACGTTGCTTAATATGACCATACCAATGTAGTTTAAATTAATGTTATGTCTTTGTATAGAGAGTTCAAGAAGTTCATCTGATTCACTGACCTATAAACTGTAAATACGTAAAAGTTCAACTCATGTCAATTCAATAGTAGGTATGCTGGTTTATGAAACATGTAATCTTGACCTAGTGTATTTTTAACTTTATATCATTACGAATGATAATTCTGAACATATCTGGATATTCAGGCGTGGTTCTTTCAGATGTAATAAATTAATAATCATGCTGTAACGTTTAATTGAGTGTAATATATATGATATAATATATCTTAATTAACTAATCTGATGAAAAAACAATGAATTATGAAATAATTTGTTAAAAAATAGCGTTCTGTAGGTTGTGATTATTATACTCTTCACAAAATCGAAGAGTATATTGCATTTGATCGGCACATTTCTAAAACCGTAAATATCGCTCGTAGATTGATTGATGATTGATTGATTTACCAGCGTGCAGTAGGCATTTCTGCCACTCCCAAGGATTATACAGCTGGGCCTGCTACGTCCACTCTGGGTTGGACTAAGGTCATGCTTGTTGCCAGCAGCGAGTGCCACATGGCGCATGGTAAAGGAATGTGGGATGGGAGGTATTTGTGACATGCGTTACCGCATTGTGTCGTGAAGGAGCGTTTAAGCTCCCTTTTTTTTTGTATTTTTGGTTCTGGACTTCTGCCTCTTCTGGGTCTTCTTGTGATATATGTTGCCGCATTGTGTCGCTGCTGTTTGTGCTCCTATTTCTGTTTTTCTGATTCTGGTACTTCAATTTGTTCATTGTTCTTAGGGAGTATTCATCTATTTTGTGTTCCACTCCGCTGGTCCAACTCTCTTTTGTTGACGGCTCTCACGCCATAATTAGGCTTTTCTTGAAGTTTGTTTTCAGTTCAGATGTGTCCTGCGCAGGCGCATACGCAGGAATGTGTTCTGGGGGGGGGCAGCCAAGGGGGAACCAAGGGGGAACCAAGGGGGAACCAAATAAACACATAACACAGCACAGTGGAACTTAGAACCTCACTTTTCTTTTTGGCGTATGCGTAAAAACGAATTTAAACTAATATTTGGTATGTAAAAACACATATGAAATGATTACCACTATCCCAAAAATTCTCAACCGCGCCACGCCTGGGGGGAGAGCAACCAGGGGGAACCAAATAAACACATAACACAGCACAGTGGAACTTAAAACCTCACTTTTTTGGGCATATGTTTAAAAGCTAAGTTGATTGATTGATTGATTTACCAGCGTGCGGTAGGCATTGCTGCCACTCCCTGGGTTATACAGCTGGGCCTGCTACGTCCACGCTGGGTTGGACTAAGGTCATGCTTGTTGCCGCCACATGACGCATGTTTTTTCCTCGGTTTTCTTTCCCAGTTTTTTTTTATCCTCTCGATTGTTGTTTTCCACGTGTAACATGGTCTCCCTATTTTTAGTTTGCTGCTGTTCAGTGTTAGCGCTTTCTTCTGCTGTCCTTTTTGCTTTAACCTTCTTGATCCTTGCCCTTATCTCTCTGCTTACCAGGGTATGGTTTATTTGTGTGATTGAGCTTCCATTACTCCAGGTGTCAATGCAGGTTTGACTTTTGTTCCATGTATTTCTTATTGTTAAGTCAAACATGTGAGCTAGGTTTTTCAGCGCGTTTCCATTTTCGTTAGGCCATGTGTGGAGTATATGTGCATTGAAGTCTCCTAATAGTATAATGGACATTTTTCTTGATTTTTCATAGCGTTAGTGTGTGCCAGTTTTCTTTTTCTAATTGATGGCTTAGTGCTCCATATAGACAGTCCTCTCTTCGGTTATTACTGATTTCTTTCTTCTCTTTGCCGCTTGGCACGATTTCACTGCACTATATATACCATTATTTACTGCGTTAGAGGGGAAGCACTGTGTAAAGTTTTGGTTTGTATACCTAATTAAACACTAACTAATATTTCTTATCAATTACTGAAAATGTTCCGAGATATGTATTATTTTACAAACACATCCACTTATATTTTTTTTAACTATATTTTTTACACGTTGTCACTATTTAACTTTAATAAACTTTTATGGGTATCCATTGCTGACAGAGCATTATAAAGTAGGTCTGGTCGCCTCGACAGCAAGATGACAAGTCCAATGTGTTGTCGCATTGTATTCATTATTTAATGTTAATGCTCCTCTTTTTGTGTTTCTGTTTCTACAAATTTTCTTCTTCTCCTTCTGAGATTTCTGATGCCTCGGTTTCTGGTTCTGGTAGGGTATGTCGCTGCGATTTCTTTGTGGAGTTCATTTTTTCCACTCGCTTTCTTTTCCAGTATGTTTGGTCGCTTCTCAGTTTGTTCATGATTCTCTTAGTTGTTGTTTTCCACGTGTAACCCGGTTTCCCCATTTTTTTCTTTTTTCGTTTCTTCTGGTTTCTTGAGTCAGTTGCATGAATACCTTTCCTGCTGTCTTGTCTGATTGATCAATGATCAATGATCTTGATCATTTTGTATGATTGCCGTGGCTATGTTTTCGTTTATATTTTCCGTCCTTATTTCGATGGAGCTCTCTCGTCTGGTTACCTATACAACTCCTCTACTGGTCTTTTCATAGTGTTGGCGTGTGCCGGGACCAGTAGCTGATGTGTCTTCGTTGTTACGTTTTGTAGGATACATTATTTTTGTGTTCTCTGCAGAGTTATTATTTCTTGCTTACTTTTTGCGTATTCTTACGGACCTAAACGTTTTTAATAAAATTCCTTAACCTTACTAGAGCCGTACCAGATGTGAAGTGTAGACAGTCAGTATGTTCTTATAGCATGCATGAGATTTTTTAAATTTTAATGGCACTGAAACCAAGCTAATAATGGGCAACAATTTTATCGAAGTTTTTATTATTTTTGCATTGATTTAATTTGGCGCGGTGTACTGTTACTTTAATGGTACGCCCCTGGTAGTATTTGCTGGAAGAGAATTGTTTATTAACTTATTTCTAATTTATTGCATTTCAGGTCTTTCTATGAAATTCTTTAAGTTGTCTACGAGTACTTAAGACATAAATATTTTAAGGGTAAAGTGGCCTTTCCTTCCTTCGGGTCGGGTACCTACTCGATATTTGTTGACTGTTTACACTTTTTTACGCTGCACTGAAAGATTTAATCACTCGTATTAATTAAATATTAGCACTTATCACTTAATTGTTGCTATTCGGACACTACCACCGCATGCACAATTTTTCACTTCACAACTAATGTACTTTTGATCGCTCGTAGAGAAAAAAAATTCATATCATTGTGTTAGTGAACGAACTCTGAACAACTTTCAAAATGTCCGTCCGTCCGCCTGTCTGTCCGTCCGTCACGTTTATTATAAGCACGATAAGAAGAAAGAAACGTCCGATTATTTTGAAATTTGGAAAGTAAGTTAGTGTTAGCTATAGGGGGAACCCTATTGTTTTTGAAGAAAATCAATCAGTAAATAAGAAAGTTATTAATCATTTAATTTAAAAAATATATATATTTTCTCAATTTTTGTCGCATGTACTTAAATAGAAATCTTGCGAAATGTTATCTCTATAATATATTTTTTTGTTTATACATTTTACTAATATATATTTCTTAATAATATGTCTAATGCGTTGAAATATAATTCTCGAAAGTTATATACTACAGACATTCAACTTTTGTAGTAATGTGTGATGGTGCAGTGGCTAAAGTTTTGCCTTGCAATCCCTCGTGTTCGAATCCCAGACAGGTTGGAGGGTTTTTTTCAATTTTTTTTCATATATGTTTTTTTTCCACTTTTTTGTTTCTAAATTCCATCTTGACCAATAGATTCTCAAAAACCAAAATATTTAGAACTATATCTTCCTTTACTTTCCACGACATTTTCCTGGCGGCAGGAAGACCACCAGGGTGGAATTGCTTCGAACGGGTTTTTTCGCTGAGTTTTATTTTCGCGTGCCAACAACCAAAATTAAATAAGTGCCTTATCTAGCGAGTGATAATTCTTCATTGTTTTCTTTTAATTAACTAGCTTTAGGTCCATGTAGGCACATTTTTATTTTTAATTTAGTTTTTAAGTCTGCCTGTGGCAGACAAGAGTACTAATTTTAAGTTACTTCTCGTTAAACCAAACCGGACTTGCCCCGCCCAGTCCTACAATCACCACGGAGCTGTGTGCCATGGTTGTCTGGCTGGGTCCGCGCCAGATTCCAGGGAGGTACATACTCTGTAAGTTTAATGTAAATAAATGATTGTTGCTTGCTTGCTTGGCTTGCAATTCAAAGATCGTGTGTTCAAATCCCAGACAGGTTGGATATTTAATTTTTTTTCGTATATTTTTTTTCACAACAAAGTTGGTATCACAAAATTTAGGATGTCCAAAAACTAACATTATTTACAAGAAAACTGCGAAGAGTATCCTATAGAATGTGTAACAATTATATAAAAAGCTCAGTAAATTGGCAAAGAGTACGTTTTTAGCTTGTTTTGATTTGATTTGTGTTTGCCAGAGTACGGTAGGCATTGTTACCTCTCATGGAAAATTCACCGTACGCCAACTACGTCTACGCTAAGTTGGATTTGTGTCATGCCTGTTGTCAGCAGCGAAAGCATGATGGAGAAAGATAGAGTGAAGTGTGTATATGTTTGTGAGATACGTTGCCACATTGCATTGTGTAAGCAGAGTTTATACTCCACTTTTGTGTTTTTATTTCTAAAGTTTTTCTTCGTTTGAGCTTCTTGTTTACTTAATTTCTGATTCTGGTAACAAATATATATCCTTACAGCTTCTTCTCGATCCATTCCTAGTTTGTTCATGATACTCTCAATTATTGTTATCCTCATATATTCCTATTTTTGGTATAATACTATTTAGTATTAGTGCTCTCTTCAGTAGATATGTTGGTTCTTTCCCTGGACATATCCCTAGTCCTTCATACAATGTTTCTATCCTTTTTATTTTGTTTTCCCTCCTATTATTGTTGACTTGTTTCTTAGGTAAAATTGTCCTTGAACTTTGTAGTCATTTTAATTCCATCGGTTACAACTTCTCTCCTTTTCAGATGATTTCGTCAGATATATTTCTAGGTATTTTAGTTTGTTCGTTGTAGTCGCCTATTTTGTATTCTTCTTCCCTTTTGTTGACGTGTATCGCACCATTATTAAACTCTTCTTGAGGATTATTTTCGGTCCAGATGGGTTTCATGTTTTCTATTTGCTCTTCTTCCATAACGATTAGGGGATCATCGGGGTATGTTAGTACGATCGGGGTACTCAATGCCTCTGTTCCAAAATAAAAATAAACCATTATTCACAGACATATATATATTGTAAGTCACTCGTTCTCATTACAAAAACAAATAAAGAAAAACAAAACGGTTTAAATGAGGAAGCTCTGAATAAAAAAAATTCTTTTTTACAATTAATTATTTTTTATTTATTTGCTTTTATCATGTTTAGAGAATATTATTTAGGTATTATGCAAATCACAACTTACACACTTTTTTATTTATTATGAAAATACCTACTTTAAAGTATTTACCTAACTAGTATATTAGCGTGCCCAGATTAGGGCAACAATATACAGAAAGTAGGTATTTTCATAATAAATAAAAAAGTGTGTAAGTTGTGATTTGCATAATACCTAAATAATATTCTCTAAAAAAAAATTCTTCTTAACAAAAATCAAAATAGAAAACTTAATTTAAACTAAAATCATTTCAGTACTTTATATCCTTGCTCTTCTAGCTATGGAACTTGTAAATTACTCATTCAGAGATGAATCACATAGAGACTAGACAAATTGATTTTCAATAGATAAAATGGCAGAATTTGACAACTTATCATCTAGTAAGGTGCAATTTAGATTTAATTTGAAAAATCTGAATCAAGGTGAAATGTAGGTTACGTTTTTATTAGTTCAAGTTTGCTAAAACTACGTCCCCCCGATGCTAGTTACAGGAATAGTGAGTAAAGATCTTCTAATTACCATTACCAATACTCATCAAAGTATTGATGTGATTTTCTCCAATTGTAGTGATTTAATCTCTAATTCGGGTGCAATCAACGCAGATCTAATATCTGATCATCATCTAATTTATTGCACGATTAATATAAGTTTGCCTAAAATCACTACTACAATGGTTACATTCAGATGTTTTAAGTACTTCAACAACGACAGTTTTCTTCAGGATCTTCAATCAATACCATGGAATGATATTTTTTATCTAAATGACTTAGAAGAAAAGATCAGGTTTTTATCCACAAATATTTTATATATTTTTGATAAGCATACACCTCTAGTTAGAGCCCGTATTACAAAGCCTTACGCACCGTGGATTACTGATAATATAAAACAATTAAAGAGAGAGAGACAAAAAGCCCTGAGTATATATAAATAATCAAAAAATATTCGTGACCGAATTTATTATAAGGACCTAAGACATCTTAACCTTTGTGCCATTAGACGTGAGAAATCTGCATACCTTGCTTTTGTTCAAAATCAATCAAATAAAGAGGTATGGATGGTCGTCAAAAGTTTAAATATAAAACGCATACACACGCCTGGTATTCCTCCACATTTACGAAACGTAAATGAAACAAATTCTTATTTTAGCTCTGTATTTAATCCGCCAAAAACTTGTCCAGATGCTGTGAATTATTTTTTGTCACACACATTTAATGCAGATTCAAACTTCCATTTTAAACTGGGCAGAGTTGAAGAAATTACATCTATAATTATGTCCCTTAAGTCAAATGCGGAGGGTTGTGACAGCATTTCGGCATTAATGTTAAAATATTTTTTACCCACGATTTCTTTACATGTGTATGCGTTCATACTTATATATTTTCCCTCCAGATTCACTGTTTATCCTCTTAGTCACTAAGAAAAATGTTAAAAATACGTAATCAGAAAGAGAGAAAAGCTTTATTTTACTTGTTAGAACTGCTAGGAATTTTTAAAGGTTTCGTAGTATGCATTTAACCGTGCGCTTGACCAAGCAGAGTGACACACATTATGAATTGCTGCTTGGAAGTTGGCTATTTTCCTATCAGTTGGAAACGCTCTATAGTTGAACCATTACCGAAAATTAATATTCCTCAAGAATATAATGATATAAGGCCAATAACTATTATCCCAGCGTTGTTAAAGGTTTTAGAGAAAATAATTAAACTTCAAGTTTACCATTATATCTTAGAGAACAACATTATATCTAAGTTTCAATCAGGTTTTAGAAAGAGCTCTAGTACAGTTTCTGCCTTAGCCGATATCTCCCAAAGCATTTTATCTGCCCTTAATAATGATGAAGCTACTGCCCTTATTCTTCTTGATTTCTCTAAGGCTTTTGATACGTTGGACCACGATTTGCTGTGTGCTAAACTTTCTTTTTATGGTTTTGATGAAAATTCAGTAGACTTTTTCAGATCCTATTTAACAAACAGATCTCATATCGTTTTACTAAATGACGAGCTGTCAAATATTTGCCCAATCACATCAGGTGTGCTGCAAGGATCAGTTTTAGGACCCGTTTTGTTCTTAATCTATACTGCCGACATTGTTCAACATATCAATTATAGTAAAGTGCAATGTTTTGCCGATGATGCTCAATTGTTTTATAAATTTCCTTCGGAAAACACAATAAATATTTGTGATTTAATTAATTCGGACTTAGACTCTATTCATAATTATGCTAATCAAAGCAGCCTTAAACTAAATGCCACCAAAATTGCAGTATTATGCTTTACTTCCAATAAAGTACGGGAATACACGAAGGCAAATCTAAAGATGCGCTTCACGGAGCATATTACGCATTGAAAATGTTATATTCTATCTATATATAAGTATTTTAAATGTTAAAGTAAGAAAGAAATTATGCGAAAAATCTTGTGCTACCTATTTTAAATTATTGCAATATAGTATACTTTCCATGTCTTGATAAAATTACGCAATGTCGTTTGCAAAAGATGCAAAATAGTTGCTGCAGATTTGTATTTAAACTCAAAAAGTACAGTCATATTTCTGCGATGAAAAATTTACCTTCAGGCGTGACATTCAAAACACAAATTTAAGATATGCAAATAAACGTATTATTCCTAAATATTCTAAAACTTTATTTCGATACTCATTTGTATATAACGCAACCTCGATCTACAATAATATAGATGACCAACTGAAAACACCTTCTGTAAATAAATTTAGCAAAACGATAAAATCTCATTTTCTCTCTCTCCAAATTTTATAAGATGCCAATTGGTTTTATATGTGTGGATGTATGTGTATGTGGGTATACAGTGTGTCCCACTTTTCACGGTAACACCTTCGTAGCTTAGTTATTAGTGATCCAATTTTAAGCAAGTTTGGATGGGTATCAAAGATCTTTAATATTTCTTTTTTGAGAGAAACAACTTATTTCAGTGAGTGGCGCACATTTCTATTAAGAAAGAAAGGGTCTATTTTTCGAGATATCATATTAGGCATTTTTTTCATTGAAAAACTAATGCAATATTATTGATCAGCATGCTGTAGAACCGCTATATTCAGAATTTAAGAACATTTTGATTTTTGGTTTTCGAATTACGGTCCCCTTAAAATTGCCTATTTTAAACATTAAATAAACAATAAATTGGTAACGAAATTTTTTTCGAAAAAAAGTCATTCTTCATTTTCTCTTTAAATTCACTTTTTCTTCTTACGTGGTCCAAATGTGGAATAAAAATTTGACGTCTAACAAAAGTTATTATGTTTACAAGAGATTGTCTACATACAAGCACGCACGCACGCAAGTTCGGTAAGCCTAACGCGCCCCCGAGCCCCAACACAGGCGCACGTACACGTTCGCGCGCGCGCCCATGCACACACACACACGCAGGTCTTTTTTATCCAATATTTTATTTCAGCACATTATGAAACAGATTTGTGTGTAACATTTCTTTTCCGGTGATATAATTCTTTGTCCGATTATGATATATCTATTTGACTAAATCAAATGGATATAATAATGTTGAAATATCATAAATGTGAATTTTCTTATTTGGTTATACATCATAAAGAGAAATTTCTTAAAATAGTACCACCCATTTAACGATGAGGTAGGTTTCATGAATGAGAGTTTATCAGAAACAGTAATCTCCTGTATTTTCCGTGGGTGGTTATGAGTTGTATTATGTTGTTGTTTATTTATAAAAATATATGACGTATATCGAAATGTGACACTTACTGTAAATAAAATTATGTAGTAAAGTTCGTGTTAATGTGATTATAAAGAATATTAATTACAGTAGACAAAACAGCACTTGCAGTTGTTTGAATACAATTGAAACCTCTAAAAGAGTAATAACTCTTTATGTGTATGGTTTATGTATTACCTGAACTTATATTTTATACAGGAAACATTATGTTTAACGTTCTTCATGCTTAAAAAAAAAAACAGTAACCTTAGGCATAAAGATTACAGAATATATTTTACAGAAATTTTAAACAATTACTTCTGCTATTAGTCTAATGATTTTAGTGGTTTCTGTATGAGGTAGCATTTTAATGCTGTAACATCTGGATTCTGGATGTTGTAATAATATCTAAATTAAAAGAATATACCATAACCTTAAAAAACGGCCATGCTATTCATATAGTACTCTTAAAGTGCTCATTCTTGAGCCTAATCTTCTAGTACTAATCGAAAGATCTTTCATTACAGTATCTAATATTTCTTCTTCAACGTCAACGGTTCTTGCAGTTCTTGAATGGCCAGCATCATCTTTGTTTTTCACTTGCAGGTTTCCTGTTTCCCTAAGTCACATATCTGCCCTTAAAAAGTTTTGGCATCAGAAATGTTTCTATTCGGAATATTTTTCTTATAACGTCTCATAGCTCCCAAAATACATATTACGTCTGTTAATTCAGAGAACGTGTAATCAATAATGTTTAAATATTAAGAATTAAAACAAAATATTGTAAAAAAACAGCAACAAAGTCCAATCTGTTACCATAAATTAAGATAAATGTCACTTGATTATAATACAGTAGACTGCCTCGAGAAATGTTAAACTAATTTTTCAAGCCACTCTTTGTGTAAAAGTATTTCTTAAGAAAATGTTAAACATAAATTACTTGAGAACGGCTCTGTTTATCGAAATGCGATAAGATTACCTTATTTACTTCTAACGATCTGAAAATTATTTTTTATAAGAATTTTTAGAAATATATAAAAAATAAAAAGTTAATGGTAAAATACTGACAGCAATCTCCTAAAACTACTCCTTAATAGTCTATTGATATCACAGCCCCACAAAAAAAAGTGGACTGTCCGGCGGACCAGACCAGTGTATTTGGACCCGCTGAAACCGAAGTCGGAATTGTCAGACAGATTATGGGAGGGTGTCTTTGCGGGCTAGGGGTGAAAAACGAGCCAATATGACAATTCTGACATCGAATTCGATTTCAGCGATTCCAAATACATAAGGATACATTGGTCTGGATCGCCGGACAAACAGAATTTGTGGTATTAGAACTAAAATCGGAGAATAGAGGAATATATTTATGCTTTCTAAGCACTCTACGATGCTTTGATCGCATGACTTAAAACAGACTTTAAATAATTACTCAGTGGAGGTCGAAAATACTGACTTCAAAGTTGGCAAAGAAAAGTAATTTCATAGTAGCTACGTACATGAGTGTTTCGTCAAAAATTAACCAGTGGCGTACGAGTTAGGGTGGGTTGGGGTGATAGAATCTTACAGAAAAAAGTTATTTGCAACCGAAAAGATTTTTGGTTTATTAACCTGGATGCACCATCTATAATTAAAACTTTTGTCCTTTTTCAATTTTGTCGTAATGTGTAAAAATTAAAATAAATCATCGAATATCGTGAGCATCGTATTTTTTTGTTGTTTCCTTTTTTGATGACAGGAAGCATCTTTCAAAGTTTATCGTGGCATCATTGAAACACCCTGTATATAGAAAACATGTGAAGCGCGGACCTATCGGGGTTTAACCACTTAGTTTGATCGCTTATAGCTTGAAAACTATTATTTCTATCGGAAATATGTATAAGACCTTATTTGTTTGTAAATTTTATACAGAACATTATCAATGAGTATAAAATTTTCTGAAGAACCATTTCGCAGAAAAATGCGAGAAACCGCAACGTGGCGCATTAGAGGCGGTATTTAAGGGCGAGGATCACACTTGCACCTTGGGAACTCTTTTGCGTCTGAAAACTAGCCACCTTACGCGTATAATTTCCAAACGACATGACATAATTTATAAGAGAGGGTTTGGCTGATACTATGTAAACTGATATCCAGACTATATTTAAGAAAACATGAATTTTATATTTTAAGGCGGTCGGAAGATATTGTTGAAAAACTGATATCTATTATCCCCATTTAAATAGATATATTGAGAACGCGGGAGGATTCTGGGATCCGCAGTACTCAGGCCTGCCGACCCATTGTATATTCGCGACATATAGAATCCCCTAAAAAAAAAAACAGTGCTCTCCACGAAGGAGACCAGATTGCCTTAAGGTAGATCCCGTAGCTCCTCTGGATGCAATAATTGCCTTTCGAGATACTTATACCTTAACGCTCCTAGTGGCGTGCAACTGCATAGGATATAAGTGATTGGTTTCATCTCCATCCGATAAACAGGATCATTTCTCCACCTCATTGTATGCTTGTTCAGAGGACAGTGTCCTATTATTAGGCCTACCATTCGTCTCATTTTTTCTCTATCGAGCCCAAGCAACCACTTTTATATTAAGCCTTGACTACCTTATTACGGGGGCATAAGCCTAATACTTGTTGAACTGTGTCGTGGTTCAGTCTCGTAGTTCTGATTGAATCAGGCTCCTTGGTAGACTGAAGGTTGGCTCAGGACCAGGAAAAGAAGTGTTTGCTCTTTCTCCCGCCAGACGATCTGCTCCACATCACAGTGTGGAATACACTCGGATACCTTCCAAGTAGCACCGATACACAAGCCCTTGGTTTGCACCCGTTCCCTTCTGAGTATTCGATCCGTCTGTGTACCAGACCACCGGAACTCAGAAGACGCCTTTTATCGCGTTCTCAATCATCTCGACTAAGGAACACGACAGTATATGGAACTGTGAATATATAGGCGGGAAGTCATCAGTCATCCCCTAACTAAGCGACAACCTGGTTCCCTACTGGTGAGCCAGAGCCTTTGTGTGCACTGGCCATTGCCCCGTCATATTCCGCATTCCATTCTTGAACAGCCTGTTTGTTACATTTCTGGCTTCAAACTCCACTTTAATGTACAAGAAAATGGGTTCAAGAATGGCCTCCATCGCAATCGTTAGAGTAATTTCAATGTAGCGAGTCCTCAACATGGACGACAAAGAGAGACTCGCTTATTATCCATTTTCGGAAATAACTTTATGCAATTTTTGGGAGATACTTACCATCAGCCACAGAAATATCAAGAGACAATTTTGGAACACCGCGTATAAAGGTGTTTTTATTTTCTTTACCGTTAATATCAAATTTCTAAACGGGATACTTCTTGAGATTTCTCGGCCAGCTTAAATAAAAATTATTTTGTCTCTTTCAGACGAGTATTCTGACGCAACTTTTGCGTCAAAATACTGGACAGGTTTAACGATACTGGAGTATGACTGCGTGTCAATGATTTGAAAAAGATGCTGTTCATGTACAGGGTTACTCATTACATTTAGGGCATCCTTTATTGTCGTTATTATTATAGATAGGATAAAACGTTTCGGACGAAAGTTGTAGGGCAGTAACTGAACCCCTTTAATAAGTTAATGGAAGCGCAGTAGCTTGCAGAAATTGAGAGATACAAGAAGCAATAATGGAACGCCCTGTATATTGTTGAATCTTTTAATTATCCTTTTTTTCTAATTTCAAAAATATGCCACATGATGACTATCTTTAACCGTTTTCGAGTTATTTATTTATTATACGAAAGGAAATTACAATAATTATTAAAGTATGAAAGTCTATGAAAATGACAAGTAAATGACAAGTATTCTGTTATTATATGAAAAGCTGACAGATTTAATAACAGAATACTCGTCATTGTCCTAGACTACTTTAATAATTGTAATTTCCGTTGGTATAATAAATAGCTTAAATACGACTTTTAATATTCAATAACTCAAGAACGGTTAAAGACAGGACTATCATATTTTTGAAATCAGAAGAAAAAGAATAATTCAAAAATTTAACAATACACATGGCGTTTCATTAAAAAAACCATTATTGGTTCTTTTACCCCTCAATTTCTGCACGCCACTGTGCTTCCATTAATTATTAAAGGAGTTCAGTTACAGCCCTACAACTTTCGTCCGAAACTTTTTTTTCTATCAATAATAACGATAATAAAGGTTGGCCTAAAAATAATGAATAACCCTGTACAAAATTATATAATCTATGCGAAAAATATTGGTGTCGGATGTTATATAATTAAACCGAGAATTTGTGAATATTGTGAATGTGTAAGTAGAACAGAAATTATTTAAATAAAAAAAATGAGTTTTTAGAGCCTTGGTTAAGACTCTGAGAACCATTTCTTAAAAATATATTAACTAAATATGGCGTTTAAATTACATCTTTACGGTATTACAAAGACGACGGATAAATCGAATAAATATAATATAGTACTTTACTGATAATCTTGAAATTTCAGGTTTCTATAGGACTGCTATAGGTTTTAAATGCGGTACAGAAACATTATTCAGTGATCTTCAGTAGAGATATAGCTGTTAGCTCACGTACTTAAAACATAAACCAATTTTATAATATGAATAATGCATGTCCAGATAGCTACTTGGAATACCGACACAATAAACTGATTGATCGCTGGGCTTATACATAATTTATATTAAATTAGATTTATTTACATTTCAATTTTAAAAATTTAAATTAAATAGATCAGATGAGCTGCAATGCTTAATGAATAAAAAACACTGTATAGGTAAATAATTTTTTCTTAAATGTAATCATTTCAACCATTTGTGCATACGCCGTGTCCCAGGATGGGCACCTGTAAACTTATTAAAGAAATATTTTTGAATTTTCGAGAGAAAACCATTCTTATTTAAAAAAAATTATTTTTCTTGGGATGTGCTGAATGACCAGCGGCGTGGCTAAGGGGGGTGCTAGGGGAGCACTTTGCCTCACCCCCATGATGTGTCGCTGTTGTTGTTAATCAAAAATTCATCTTTTATTTTTATTTGCAACTTCTTTATACTGCCTTTTAAACGATTGCATCCTCCGCTCTAAAAAACTGGTTACGCCACTGTGAATGACGGATGAAGTTAAGATAATGTATCCAGGTCGTTAAAAATATTTGGAAACATTAAATGTATGTTTTGCAAACTAGGAGAGTATCATTATTTTTAATTTTCGCCAAAAAAATTGTAAAAGAAAGTTGTTCTAAAATGATTTGAATTACCAGCGTGCGGTAGGCATTGCTGCGAATGCCAGATATACCGCCGGACTAGCTACGTCTACGCTGGGTTGGATTTAGGTCATGCTTGTTGTCAGAAGCGAGAGCCACATGACTTATGGTAGAGGAGTGTGGGATGGGCAGTGTAGGTGATGGGAGATGCGTTGCCGTATTGTGTTGTGATTTGGAGTGTTTATGCTTCTTTTTTTGTGTTTCTGCTTCTGAAAATCTTCTTCTTCTTCTTTTGAGTATTCTGATTCCTCCGTTTCTGTTTCCAGCAGATCATATACAGGGTGTAATCAGTTTCATGTCATTAAAAAAAACTGGTGGTGGGGAACGACTAAAACATGGGGTCTAAAACCCATAGTTTTAGAAAAAAAAAATAAACAAAAATTTCGAAAATTTTCAATATCATTGTTTAAGAACTGCTGGAATATTGGGATAAGCTTTTATCTTCGCGTATGTCGGCGCCTCTAACCATCAAATACGCTACGCAAAGTGTCGCGCTCCTATGTTAGAGACCGCGGGTCGGCGAGGACACAAGTTGATAATCACACTTTTTTATGGCTTTTTAAAAGGTAAGGTAAGGTTTTTAGTGGTGCGGAAAGGGGGAAAGACGTCGGCGTTTTCTGAGTGCTTAGTAGATCTGAAGAAAACTATACTCTCCCTTGTCCAATATTTTAGTTTCTGTGGGCACTTCGTTAAGAACACCGTTCGTTGCTTCTGTTTGAATTTTGGGCCACATATTTACAGTTTAGATTTATTTTATTGACTTACCGTTCAAGTCGTTAAGTTCTTGATTACGTACAGACACTACTTGTTCGTTCTTTTTGTATTTGTTTTGGATTTTGAACCAAGTTTTTATTTTCATTTTCTTTATTGACAACGTTAGTTAATGGTTTAGTGTGATATTTTAATGTGCATAGAAACCATAAAAAATGATCCTAATTTACCAAATGTGTTGAACGGAGCGCGTATGTCCTTAGTTCGACGTGCCGAAAAGTGTATTGATGCAGACGGAAGCCATTTAGAACAATTTATGTAAATCAACTTTATTGGTAAGTTCTAGATTTATCGAATAATTTTAGTTTTCGATACCTGATCGGTAATTCGTTAAATAAATCAGATTTTTTTTCCTAACTTAAAATACCCATAATTCTGTTATCGTATCTCAGACGTCTAACTTTTTATTTCCCAATGTCATGCAATAACTATTCATTTTTTAAGCTTTTAACCCAGAACACTCATTTAGGTTACAAAAAATGTTAATAAAACACATTTAAATCTGATAAATTATAAACAACAATAAAAGCTTCAATATTTTGTTCTAAATAAAAAAACACACATGTAAAGAAATGCTGTGTTTAAAGGCGCGTTTGCACGCATCCAGTATTTTAGTGGAGTCGCTTAGTAATTGAGTACTCGACCAGTACTCGGCCAATACGGACAGCGTGTTTTAGTCGAGTGATTTAGAGGAAAGCACTGTCCACATTGGGCGAGTACTGGTCGCGTACTAAATTACTAAACTACTCGACTAAATTACTGGATGAGTGCAAACGCGCCTTCACTTCTACGCCCATCATTTGCTTTTGCAGTTCTGCAAAAAGAGATAACGAATTGTTTACATTTTTATCACTGGTTCGGTTGAGGCGATCATCAAAGGTGTCGCCCTTCTTTGCTTCGAACCGCGGGCCACCGTCAACGAGTCGGTCGGTAATCTTTGCACTTTTTTATGACAATTTAAAAGTTGTATAATTGGAAACTACTACACGTCCATTGACCCAGAAAGGCAGTGGTTCTCAAATGTTTCAGGTCAGTTTTTTTCAAAGTGCCCCTAGGGGAAAAGTCATAAGGGTTTTTTGTTTGTGTAGTCGGTCCCCATTACCAGTTTTTTTTAATGACATGAAACTGATTGTATCATTGCGATTTCTTTGTGGTATTCATTTTTTTCTGTTTTTCTTTCCCAGTATGCTTGGTCCTTTCCTAGTTTGCTCATCATCTTCTCTATTGTTGTTCTCAACGTGTAGCATGGTCCCCTTATTTTTAGTTTGTTGCTGTTTGGTATTAGCGCTTTCTTCAGTAGATTGGATATGACCCCAGTACTTTATTGAGTACATTTCTATACTTTCTGTAATTGTTTTCCCTAGTCGTGGTGTTGACGTTTTATGTCGCAGCTTTCGTCTTGTTGTTTTTGCGCGTTTTTAACTCCTTATCTCATTGTTGGCAGTATGATGGCTATGTACAATCTCTTCCGATGAAAAAAAAATAGCCCTTGTAACTCTGTATGCCATTTTAATTATCTCCGTTGCAGGTTCTCTCCTTTTCAATCTGCTATCACAGAAGTTGCAGTTCCTGCGTCTGAAACATTTCAATACCATTACTCGATGCGCGTTTCGTCAACCATGTTGGCAGCATCTGGAGATGATTAAAAACTCTTAACTCGAAAAAGTCGAAACGTTTTTTTTTACAAAATATTACGGTTAGTATTATTATTATTATTATAAAACGAGATGCCCAAAGATGATAACTCGTCATCATGCAGTTTTATGCAGCTAATGTCCTTAAACATATTTTAAAAAGAAAAAACTTAATTCGAACAATTTGACTTCAGCAGAAAATGGGTTTCGCGGCAGGACTGCATATTACCAACAGTGAAGGAGTAGCACTATTGGCAATTGAAGACAAGGTAAAACGGTGGAGGGAATATATGAAAAACTTGCTTAATGATGAAGAACGTCTAAATTTAGTAGGAACTAATTGTAGTACGGCGCACAGTGGGGCAATAAAGCTAAAAACATGGCCAAAAATCAAAATATGTAAGAGTTAACATGATCGCTCTTTTGAGCTATGTGTAGCCAACATCTTTACACATAATAAAATTAATCGCAATTGGCCATTACATGATTCATTTCAGCGCCCACATCAGTTAAAACCGAGTAGAGCAGATAGTGCGTTGTGAATTTTAAAGTTTTATTAGATCTTTGTGCTCGTTTATTTGTTTATTACCTGTATTAAAATTTGAGTTTTTTGCTATGGAGGCTTCAAGTTCAGGTATGTATTACATTTTCTAGCACTTATAATTTTGTGATAAACACTAATATTTTTGTAAATGCCAATTTAAAGTCGTCAATGTAAATTATTAATTGCTCTTAGTAATATTGAAACATTCAGTTTCATTCCAAGTGCGACCAAGGTATTTTTTTAAATGGGTGTATTCTTTATTTATTAAATAAATATATTATTTTTGAAATTTATGCCCATATTTTGCCCTTCACTTTTAAAAGTGAAATTATTTCTAGTCTGAAACGTTGTTTAACAAGTATAAATTCGAATATTCGAATGTTTTTTTTGATACTTATAAAACCTTTATAAGTTAAATTTTGTAAAATTTTTTCTCATCACTAGCATTATAGAATACATAAAAATGCAAAATTTCGTAATTTTCTGTTGATATAATTTTTCCATCCCCTATAACCCACCCCCTTTTTGAGAAATGATTTTATTAAATAATTTTTCTATAAACCTGAACATATTTTTGGATCATAAGCCAAGTTTCAGGTTTTTGGCCAGATTTTCGGGTCTCCTGCCCCACTGTGCGGCGCCACAAATCAACAAATAGAAAATCATAAACTCAATCAAACAGATGAAAAACAACTATAAATTATTTATTAAATTAACAAACAGATTTTACAAAAATCACAGATAATAATAGAAATATATAGCATCAAAGTTTATAATGCAGGATTATCAGCGTTTGCACTTTTCGCTTTTGTTGTTGAAATATCTTACAATGATAATATAATACAAGATGAGCATAAACTATTCGAATTAATTTAAAAAATATCGACCATATTCTGTGTTTGTTATTATTAATAATATAATTAAAGTAAATGAATAAATGTCAACATCGAAGGAGGAGGGTCCTTCACCAATTAAGATTTACTTTTATCAGCAAAACTGAGCGCTAGCGCCCTGAGCGAGAATAGAGTACACATTCAGCGGAATGTGTAATAAAGTTCAGTCGTTTTAGGATGATGAACTCGACAGTAAAATGCGATTATGCGAGTATTCGAATATATATTCATTTCAACTCAGAAGAATCAGACGAAAAAAACGCCCCCATTATAAATTAGGGGCGTGGTACAAGCGGATTAACATTCTCTTACAAGTGAAAGCAAGTAAAAAGACATATCTCGTGTTTTACTCTGTTTTATTACCCACTTCGCCATTCAGAAACGACTGGACTTTAATTAATTTACATGCGTAACTAACTATCTTTAAATTATAATTATAGCACAGCATATGTAAGAGAAAACGTATCCGCGAGTCATTGAAATTAGAACCGGTGAACTTCGTCGTTTGACAAGTTAAAAGTGTCCTGAGGCTAAAGAAATTTTGGTTGTATCTCCCGTGAATATATGTGTAAGTCCAGAAATCTCGGTGGTCTATTTCTTGGGCCTCTTAATGCAATTGCTTTTCTATTTAACCATTTAGTTACTTTTCTTAATGTATGTGGGGGTGCTCCATCATGTTGACATCAAATTAGATACAGAGTGGTATAACTAAAATAATTTCAACTACATTTTTAAGCTGTGTAATTGTTGACACTTAAGTGATTAGGTACCACTTCAATTGGAACTAATTGTTTGTTAAAGATTGCTGTACACATATTTATTATACCTATTTTATTTAACCAAATAGGTATAACTGGGCAAAAATTTCTAATAATCATCGTAGAGAAGAAGAAAAATTGTAAAGAAATCCTCAGTCAAATTATCGAATAAAAAAAGTTGTTTCTGCATATGTGTATAAGTGTCTGTGTAGGTACATACCCCAGCATACATAAACATGACTTCTGTTAAACTTAAAATTTGTATTTAAAAGTTTCTGGGTATATGTAAAATGTCACGATAGAATACCCCTCATTGAAATCGGGCCATACTTGTGATAAACGGTAATGGCCAGAGTCGTGGAAACTATCATGTTTTATATACTTGAACTATTTTATTATAATTTTAGAGCCTTATTATTTTTAATTATATCTGTATATTTTGTTACAGTCTATTTTCACATTTAGTAATTTCCGGAATTTTAGGTACTAATTTCGTTGACTTCCCAAGTTTTATCGTGTATTTGAGCATTTCTCGCCAAATAGATTTTCCTAAGCAGCTAGATATTTCTTTTGGCTGCGAAGCGAGTTTAACAGGTTTCCTAATCCTGATGCTTTATTTCGGGCCATTCCATGCACTGCCGGTAACAGGAAGTTAGCCGAACGAGGTGCGTTCGAGTATTCTTTAAGAGACTGCGTTGCAAAAACGCCTTGGTAAAGCTTCCACAATGCCCGGTATTGTTAATTAAACTTTCTTTTGGTGTGTAGGCTTATGAAGGGATGGAGTATATTACGATATTATTTATGGATGTAAACGAAGTTAGGAAAATCTAGTCAGAGTTGTGGGGTATGCCGTGAATTGGAAATTCCAAACGTACCGACGGAAGTTACGAGAACCTGACGATTTGATAGGGGAACATTTTTTTATCATTTTCCTTTTGGCTGGCTGAAAAATTGAGTAGTGTGAATACGCGTTTTAGCGATATTGTAAGTTTGCTCCATTTATGGGATTTAGTATCCAACACGACAAAATTAGTCGTATTTCCATTTTGGTATTTGAGTATCGTTTTGAGGAGATACAACTACGGATTTCCGGATTAAATCAATTTTCTGAAGCACGTGGTGTCTTTCGAATTCAAGATTTCGGAGTGCCATTCAACAGCAAAGGACCTCTGTTAGCCCACATCACATCTCAGGTATGTCTCTGAAACCTACTTAAGGTTGAAATAGATTGGTAATTTATTTTACGATTTATTTGGATTTGTTACTTTACGTTTTACTTGAATTTGTTATTCTACGTTTTACTTGGGATTGTTATTTTACGTTATACTTGAACTTTTATGTCACGTTCTACATTTCACGTGGAACTTCCAGTTTCACTTCAGACTCTGGTTTCGATTTTTAGACCAGATTTTGGAGTCTGGATTTGAATTATTGCCTGTCATTTTGTGTTTTTATGGACAACTCTCATTGGCTCACGTTCCGGGGATGGGGAATCCTCTTCACACCGCCTTGTGTATGGTTAGGTTAGGTTAGGGTGATATGTGAGTGGGCTAGTAACAGACCCTCCACCGCGACCATCTGGTCTATTGTGGCTCACTCCTAATTATATTTCACCCAATAGGTTCAGCTTTTTGATAAAGTCGACTACGTTATTGGGTGAGAGGTTGTCCAGATCCTCTGGCAGCAGTTGCCCTTTGCCAAAAGTGAGAATCTGGTTCTTTCTGCAGCAGGACAGGTACATAAAATGTGCACTGCCGTTTCATCCTCCTCCAGACACAGTCGGCATTCAGCGTTGTCCGCTATTCCGAGTCTGTGTAGGTGGTGGTTAAGTCTGCAGTGCCCAGTGTATAGGTCAACTAGAGTTCTTAGGTGTAACCTATTTAACTCTAATAGTTTTTTAGTTCTTGATTTCAAAGGGTATGTGATGAACTCCCCTCAGTCCAGGCCAAGATGGTTGTTTTCGCAGTGCTTGCCGATATGCCAAGCACTGGCTCCGGTCCGATAAATTTTGATACCGCACCTTCCCTGGCTAAGGAGTCGGCTAATTCGTTGCCCTCCAAGCCAGAATGGCCCGGTATCCAGACCAGAGTTAATTTGTTGTATCTGCCCAATCGGGCTAGAGCCTTTTGGCAATTCCAGACCAATTTAGAATTGCAGCGATGTGAGCCAAGAGCTTTAAGAGCTGCTTGGCTGCCTGAAAAGATTTTTATTGATCTGTGTCTAGGATGCATCTGTTCAAGCCTCCTTGTACACAGAAAGAAACACAGTTGCATAATTACCCAGGCTCGAAGTGATTCTTACCTTTGGGTTGCGACTGTATGCTCCAGCTCTAACTCCCTCAGGGGTTTTGGAGCCTTCTGTAAACCAACAGATGTCTGCTCTTTGTAGGTCAGTTTTGTTCCGATCCCATTCGTCTCTTCCAGGAAAAAGGACGGTAAAAGGCAGTTCATAGTTGGTCGCGGTAGGCATCACATCTGAAAGCATTCCCAGGATGCCATGACACTCCATGTTATCTGACAGCCTGTTGCGTTCCATGATGCTAGCCTGCGGCATATTATTTACCGCTTGTTGAAGTCTGTATGTTGCCCACCTGGCCTCTCTCTCCAAGTAGATGTGGAGAGGGGGTAGATCCAGGAAGATTTCCAGAGCTGCTGACGGTGTGGTACTTATCGCACCAGTTACTGACAGACATGCTTGTCTCTGTAGACCAGAGAGTTTGGCTTTGGTCGTTTGTTGTAGCCCTTTCGACCACCAAACTATGGAGGCATACGCTACCATTGGTCTTATGACCGTAACGTATAGCCAGTATATTTGTTGGGGACCTATACCCCAGGTTTTTCCACAAATTCTGCGACATGTCCACAAGGAGAGTCGCGCCTTGTGGATTACCTTTTCCAGATGGGAGTTCCAGGTGAGTGATTTATCTAGTGTAACCCCTAGATATTTCACTTCCCCCGCAAATGGAATAGTTTCACCTGCTAAGGAGGGCGGCACTAAATTGTTCAGCCTCCTTTTTCTGGTGAAGGGTACTATTACAGTTTTGTGGGGGTTCACAGTCATCTGCTTCCTCTCACACCAAATATGGACTGTATTTAGCACCTCTTGAAGGGTATTAGAGAGTACCTCTTCAGATTTTCCTCTAACCATAATGACTAGATCGTCCGCATATGCTTGAATCTCGGCTTCCCACAGAGAGAATGACAAGCAGATCATCCACAAGCAGTGACCATAAAAGGGGGGAAAGAACCCCGCCTTGTGGACACCCTCTTGCGGCCCTGAATCTGACCGTTTCTCCCTGTAGAGAAGTCGTTATGATTCTGTTTTCAAGCATAGCTTGAATCCAGCCAGTTATAGTTAGCTCAACCTCTCTAGCAGCCGCAGCTGTATATAGGGAGTTGGGCAATGCATTGTTGAATGCTCCTTCGATGTCAAGGAATGCTGCCACCGCAATCTCTTTTTCCTCAAGAGATTGTGTGATTTTCCCGACCAGGTTATTTAATGCTAGTTCTGTTGATTTGCCGGGTTGATAGGCATACTGGTGAACATTCAGAGGATAGGTGCTCAGGATGTTTCCCCTGATAATGTCCATCCAGAACCTTTTCTAGGCCTTTCAACAGAAATGATGTCAGGCTGATGGGTCTTAGCGATTTGGGGTCTGGTTCTGTCCGACCCACTTATGGTATATATACCACTTTTACCGCCGCCCAACTGGATGGGATATAGTTCCATACCAGACCAGCTCTGTATAGTCTGATGAGGAAAGGTAGCAGTATTTCCAGTCCGTTTTGTAGCAGCACTGGAAAAATGCCATCCTCACCAGGCGATTTGAATGGTTGAAAAGATTTGATCGCCCATTCAATCGCTGGTGCTGTGATAACCTTTTTGGCCACCAGCCAGTCGTCTTTGTGAGGTCGTTTGATTCGGCCTCCCGATGGTGGTGGTTGTTGGTTATCCAGGATCGAACTCCCTGGGAAGTGGTTCAGTGTAAGGAGTTCAAGGGTTTCCTTTCCAGATTCAGCAAATGAGCCATCTGGACGTTTTACCATACCAAATTCTCTTGCCGGCTCTCTGGAAATGATCTTGTGGATTCTAGTGCTGCTAGGTAAGTCAGTAATACTCTCGCAGAACCTCCTCCAAGATTCCCTTTTTGCCCTTCTGATTTTTTTTATTATAGTCCGTTAGCGCAGATCTATATTGTTCCCAGTTGCCCGAATCTTTAGCTCGATTACAGAGGCGTCTTCTTGTGTATGGTACTCGGGATCTCATCACCTTATATAGATTATCTACAACCTGTGGCTGCTATCACCTAGAATTACGCTACCCTGGTAGGACGGGAAAAGGTATTGCCAAAGCTAAGCGGAATCATATTATCTTAATGAAGGGTCCCGGTACATCAACACAACGTCCACCATACAGTAAAATAATTAAGGGTTATTTTCCCGAGACAAGATAACGAACAGGACTGTTCATCCTATTTTGTATACAGCTAGTTCATAGTAGTAGATCTGCTACCGTTCCCCACTTTTGGCATTCAGTTTAATTATAAAGTAATAGTTGCTCTACCGTTCGTCATAACTTATATGATTTTCAGTAATATTTTTAGTGATATTGTGCACATAACGACCTTAATAATTTTCAGTAATATTTGTAATGTTTTACTCATCACGATTTCAGTAAATTTCAGTAAATATTTATCATATTTTTTGTAACGTTATTTCACTAATTAAATAGAATTTGTCACCTTTCACATTTAGTTTCCAATTTTCAGTAAATTTCAGTAATATCTGGTATATTTTGTGCATCGTTACTCCAACAACTAAATAGTTTTGCCTTATTTTACAAAAAATAGATTTCAATAATTTTAAACAATTTATGTTTTTCTGTACCTTGGATCACATTTTTACTGCACCATAAATACTAAAATTTTGTTCGGGGCACAGGTACTAAATTTATGACCTGCGTTCGCGGTTTAGCAGCCTTTGGGGCGTCCCTTTACCAGTGGGCCCGGCCCTGTAACAATTTCATACTAAAAGTATAGCAGCTTTCTTTTTTGACAATGGGGTCATTTAGTCTCATATTTCACTTTTTCGTACATGTATGCGAAGTAACCGTCGAATAATTATAACACTGGAAATTTGAGGTCGATCCGATAGGTAGTTTCAGAAATATACTGCTCACGCTCAAAGTTCTGACGTCATTCAATCCGAAAGTCTGTTTCAAAGTTGATACTACCTTGATAGAACCCGGCGATTTGTATAGTTTACCAGTGATGTACTTGATCATGGTGATAAGGAGACTATTGGAGTACTTTAACACAAGAATATGCAGCGTATAAGTGCCGAAAAGAAGAAAGGGGAATGGGAAAGGGAATTAAATTGCAGTTAGGATTGAATGAAGTTTTTTTGTATGCCGCTCTAAAATAAAGAGATTTTTGGAAAATGTAATCAAAAAAAGGTTAGATGTACAAAATATCGAAATAGCAATACACAATATGTTTCTCAAGCTCGCACGAACTTTACGTAGATTAGGAAATATATTAGTGCTACTTTTAAAAATTTTGCAGGGATTGTTAATAAGATGATTACAAAACGAATGAAAGTTGAAGGAGGATGTTGCCGATTTATCTAATATACACTGACTTTAGTTTTACAGCTTGTCACGATGCAAAAATGAGAATACTGTAACTCAATACATTTCAAATAGTTCGAGTATTTCACTATGCCGTCTGGTTATGCTATTCACCAATAGATGGCGAAGACTACAACAAATTCTAATTATTTAATTTTTGCTTAATTTCATTTTACAATATGACAAGTATAATTATTTTGGGCAATGATATTTATGCGTAATGATTGTTAATAATTATTATATATATAGTGAAATATAATCAAATGTCCATAATATAGATTTGGTTTTTAAAATCTAGAGGTTGGCAACGATGAAGTTTCAAGGTGAACTGTCAAGAAAAGGAAATGATGGTCGTTCTTCCGTAATATTTTTTGTGAAAGGCAAACTCTATAAATGCCAGGCAAGTAGTAATACTCGCCCTTTTTCAATCAAGAATTGAGATTAAAACTTTGCTAAGTGTTAATTAGTCAAACGGCACACGTGGCTACTCGTTATAGATTAACGGATCTAGACTAATTTTCAACACATTTTTCAATTAAATTTTGGTGTATTTAATTGGGTTTCGATATTTAAATCGGATTTTGTTTGGCAAGTTACGTCCAGAATTTTCTGGGTAAGTTTTAAATTTCCTTGATCTACGAGCAAAACACGTGCTCGAAATTAGGTTAGAATTTGAGAATAATTTTTGGTAATTTATTGTAGATGTTTTTTTTTTGGATACGGAGTAGAACAACCATCAGCCGTTATCATATACCTCTTTGGGTCATTTTGTGTAATTTTGGAAATATTTTGGGACTTGGATCATATGAAGGACTATTGGTTACGAGTTTAAATTTATGAAATAATACCTTGCGATACAACATAACTGTAACGGAGAGTTACCTACGACCAGGACCTGTAATTTTGGTAATTTTGGTGTTCTGCAAATTTGGAGAGCTGGAGATTATTTGGAAGTTTTATATTGCATCCAACGCAGGAGATTCCAGGCAATAGTCTTAACCTACCAGTAATCGGAGCCCCCTTGTAATCAACTGCTGCTGGATTTTCGGGTGTTTTAAAAGTTAAGTTGTACTATATTTTGTATGTAATCATAAACATTTTTGTTCTCTGATATAATTAAAAGTTAAACTATTTTTCCCCTAGCTTCAGAGTAACGATTGTTAGATACTATTGTAAGGCTGTTATATCTATATTTTACTAAATTGTATGATCATTTTCTTGTATGTTACTCAAACTTGTACAAGGAATAAACGGAAATTTTTAAATTTGTTCTTTTATTGCTTCTCTCTATCTCACTAAAAAGATTCGTAATACCTGGGACCATTTTATTTATTTGGGGTTTTGAGATCGTAATAAGCTGTAGTTTGAAAAATGTCATCGCCATGCTTCTTAAAAGATAGACGGTTATCTAAAATTATTCCTAAATATTTCGCACATTGCACCCAGTTTTATATTTGTTTCATTAATATTTAGTGTATATAATCCTTCACAAAGTTATTTTTCTGCCTTTCAGATCCCATTCACAGTGCCACTGTTTTATTCGAGTTAATACGCAAGTCACGATCTTCAGAAAATTTTTCTGGGTTATGTAAAGTCTATATCATTTTCGAGGATACTTAACAGATAATTCGAAATCATCAAAGCAAAGATGTACTTTACAATGAGACAGAGTAGAGAAAAAGTAAAAAATGAAGATAAAGAAAAATATTGGTGCCAGGATACTAACCTGTGAAACGCCTGATGATATTTCTCTTACAAACGAATATAAATATACTATCGCCAATTAAAACATGAGAAGACATTGAGAACAGTTTGAAAATAATTTAACACATACCAAGACAATAAAATTCTCGATTACTATAAAATATGTCGATATTTCTTAACACCATGAATAATTTAAATGACATTTTTGAATTACTGCATAAGTAAATATTTAACTATATCGCTATAAAACTGAAAACGAAATTTCGTAGTTGTGTTTACGAATAATTTAATTTTTATTCCCAAATCTAGAAAGATTTACGATCCTATGAAAGGTGTTATAGTCCAAGTATTTCATAATTGTTGCGCAATTTTACTGGAAATCCTCACTTCAATTCAAATGTATTTTATGTCAAATGAACTCTACTACTAAGTATAAGTCATAGTAATATAGTATTCAGGAATATATTACATAAAACTATTATTTGAACGACGAAGCTTGCTGAATATCTCTTTTTAAACTTTATTCAAATTATAATGACTAAATTTATAATGCAAGTCGTATGTAACATCCGCAGCTACTGGGCACATAAAGAAAAGGAAAACGGGTATATGCAACTTTTTACAATGCATCTGTCGTATATATCTACGTTCTCTGTGGGATATCAATAAACTTATTTAATATAAGCTATAAAAAAGATATAGTATAAATTTGTAAGTGTTTGTATATGTGACAGCATTATCTGATTATTTTATTCTGCTCAGCGTGTAAAACTGAAGTAAAAAATATTGAGAAACCAAAACTTGTAGGTATGTATACAACCACAAGTGATGAGTTAAATAAAATGCCACATGATATTAATATTTACCGCTGCCAAAATAAGAAAAAATGAATTAAAACCTTATTTTACGGTAGTACAGGTAATTTAATTTAACTTCAGTAACTAAGTTATAAAAGTACACAATTCAAGGTTAATTTTGCGCTGAATTCTAAGTTAAAAATACCCAACAGGGTAGCCGCAGCAATGTAAGATGGTCGAATGATAAAACAAAAGAACGGGCACCACGTTCCAAGCTTGTTACGATAAACTGCCACAAATCGCAAAATTATACTGGGAATAGTAAAAGAGCGTTGACAGCCAGAACAAAAGTCCAGAACATGTAATCTCACACATCTTGATGTGAAACACAGATTTCAAAACTTTTACTACTAATATCTCCTATTAATGTCTAATATATTTCTGTTAATTCAATTAAATCACCAGAATTTTCTTCCATTTCATTCAGATTCAAGGTCGAATAAAATATTTTTGCACGGATTTCTCAGATATTCAGAATGACTTCTTGTTCCATTTTCTTTTTAATTTATTAGAACTCTTGAACCGACTTCAAAAAGTTTAAAAAGGGAAGGTTCTCAATTCGACCTGTATGTACGTTTTTTAAAATACAGTGTGACCCACTTTTCATGGTAACACCGTCGTAGCTCAGTCGTTAGTCATTTAATTTCAACCAAATCTGAATCAATATCAAAGACCTTTACTATATATTCTTTCAGTAAAACAAAACCTGTTTAGATACTTTTAACATAGTGTTGTGCAAATGAGTCAAAGTTGCATATCAAATAGTTTTAAATGCTACTGAATATGTAGAAAGTTCTGCAAATATTTTTATATTTAGAGAATATATACAATTCACGATCGCTTATGTAAAAAATTCTTCCCTGAAAATAAAATTATTAAAATCCCATTGTTGTTTTATAAACAAATGGCTAGCAATAAACTGTATTCATAATTCTGACAGTCAACTTTGAGTTTTACTATACCTAATATCAAACATAATCAATTTTTCGTGAATTAAAAGAAATAAAAACGTACTTGTGAAGTAAGGATGCGGATGGATAGTTCTCAATACAAACATATCATCGCAAGTAATACTATAAAATTATCCCAGTTCCTAGAACAAACGTGAAAAAAAGCCATTTTATGACTATTTTTTTTTCTTTCAATTAAAATATTGCATGTTTTATTTATATTGCTTTCCTAAATATATATTTATAAATAAGGTAACACAGAATAGTAACGATGATTGTAATAGCAATGATAATAACAGAATTGTCTACTATATGTTGTGTGTTTGTGTTTAAGAATTAGAAAATTAATTGCAAAAACAATAGTTTTCTTAACCAATAAATAACCGTAGCAGTAGCAATAAGACATGAATTAAAAAACAAAAAATAACTAAATGAAGAATCCCAAAAATCGAAGGAACAGAAAGAGAAATTGGACAGGAGTAGGATTAAGAACAGGAACAGGAATATGAAGAGAAAAAGTCTGTAACTAATAACAATATTTACCTATATAACTAAAGTCTTAATGGAACTAAAGACTGTATCCTTTTGCAAATAGAAAACAATGAAAAACTGAGGCGCATACGAATTTTGCAAAAAAAGATCAAGTATATTAATGTAGAGATTCAAGGTCTGAATCCCTAACCGAGAGATCCAGTTTTAAATCAACTATTTACAAAAAAATAAACCATACTTAATACGATTTAAGTTAATTAGACATTATAAAATTTTTAAACATGACTAAACGGCATTCAAATTGTTCTTACTGAATTTTGAGCATTCAAATTATATCGATTATAGAGTAGTATATCGTATAATTCATTATTTTATTGTATTAATTTTAGATGCGTCTACTGGATTTGATGACATAATAATTGAAAACTACAATTAGTAACAATATATAAAATAATAAAACAAAAATAAAACTAGATAAATAAATAATTTATCCATGTTAAGAACCAATGGTTTTACATAAGTCAAAATTACAAATATTGTATATAACATCAGACAGAAGTACAAGTATTGTTTTTATTACATTATACAATGGTAAACAAACATTGAAAATAATTTAACACATAGTAACATCACATAAATAATGACCAAATGAATTATATGCTTCCTTCAGCGGAATTTGTAAAATATTATGATGCAACTTATTTTCCGGCAACATCCTGATATTGAGTAACAACTTGTTAAAAAATTTTGGGCCATAATAATTTGTTTTATTTCGACTTTTTTCTAACCTAATAAAGTCTAAATGAACCTAATTTCTCTACCTAGTATAGTGTTTATGAATTTTACCATGTGAAACATAGTCATTTACATTTTTTTAACATGCATAAGAGCTGCGAGAATGAAACAACTAGGAGCAGTCAAGATATTCAACTAGCAAAATTTTTGTATGACGTCCTTTCTAAATGGTAAACCCAACATTACTCTCACAACACGTCTTTGAAATGAAAATATTCTGTTCAGATGAGCTGAGTGTCCCCAAGTTATTATGGCATAGGAAAAAACGCTTTGAAATAGCGAGAAATAAACCGTTTTTAACACACTCATATCCAGATCAATTACCTTCGACAATTCACTAGCCAGACAGTCCATCTCAGAAAAAAGTAAAAACAATGTTACAATGATAAAGTCATGAAAAAGAAATTAAATAAAAAAATCTGGAATATAGTAAAATAATATTAAATTGAACATAATTATAGTCATAAAGTAGCAATTAAACAAGGTGAAGAAAAAACATAACAGATAACGGAGGTAAACGAAACCTTTAATAATTATTTCGTGAACGCCAGAGAATCTATGGCAAGGAAAATTAATATTAACAACTAAAGCACTGAAAAGAATTTTATAATCATTTGTTTCTCAATCTAACTACAGAGTAAAGAAAAACTTAATGAAATTGAAAAATAATAGTGTATCCGGATACGACGGCCTTCCTAAAAAATTACTGAAAATAATAAAATCAGAAATTGCAAAACTGCTATGTTATATTATGAATTTGAGCTTTGTAGCAGGACAGTTTCTATCTGTGTTAAAGATTTCTGTTGTTAACTCCAATATACAAAAACGGAGACAGGACCATATCGAGCAACTACCGGCCTATTTCCGTAATTAGTAATATTGCAAAACACTTAGAAATGCCTAGGTATTAAATAGTATATTATTCAACGAACGTGTAATGATTGCTATTGCTCAAGAGGATGACGTTTACAGCACGAGCAGAAGGCGAGTGTCGTAATTCATCCGAGTGAGTAATAGCTATTACACGCGAGTAGAATACTATACTTTTTCTACAGTTACTCAACAGAAAGTTGCACTTTAAGGTAAATTTGTCGAAAATAATAGTTGTGACAAATAATGGCGAGATTTTTAGAGAGAAATACGAAGACGCACATTGTATCGGTCAAAACTTCTTTATTTTTTAAGCAGGAAGAAAATAAAAGAAGAGATTTTTAATCGATCATTTTTAATTTGGTTACATAACATTTTTTCCGATAGTATATAGTTTCTGAGATATTTAACAACTTCCAAAGTAGTATTTTGACGCCTTTTTTAAACCTCCATATCTTCGAAAAAATAAAAAGTTACGAAGATTTTTACAAACAGCCAATTGTTTCTCAGTTTATGAACTTTTCCTTTATTGGAGATAATGTTTTAGCTACGAGTGACACGTTTCGAGTTATTCGACAAAAAAGCGTTGAGGCGCCCATGGTCATAGTTTGCAAAGAAGGCCAAACACAGCATCTTTAGACGTTCAGATCTTTTTTAATATATAGTTGAAGGACCATACTATGTGATTATGGAAAAAGGAAGAATTGCATTTGATATACATCGTGAATCGCATCCGTAAAATCGAAAATTCGAGTCTACAGAAACGTACGAATGTTATATTTTTTACTTTGGGCGAAATCGATGACGTACTTTCTTATTATAACAGATTGAATTGAGTTATGGCACATGCGATGTTTTTGAATTTTAAATCGTCTTTTGTGATTGCTCCATAAAAACTGTTGAATAATGAATATGAAGTTTTGTGATTGGTTCTAGCCCATTGAGTAATAAATCATTACCCACGGCCATGAGTAATGAGCCCAATTACTGGTTCAAAAACTTATATCGATAATTAATACATTATTCAATAGTCGTGGAAAAACTAATATTACTTGCGTCATAATAAGACACTGTCTAGTAATCAATATGGTTTTAGGGAAAATATTTTTACTGATGATGCAATGTTCGAAATAACTAAGACATTATATTTTTTTTATCAAAAACAGACGGAGATATTTTTAGACTTAGCCAAGCCATTTAACACGCTGTCTTATGGTATATTAATTAAGAAACTGGAATGGTATGAAACAGAAACGGGGCCCACCAAATTATTTCTTCAAGAGCTATCTAACCGATCGAAAACAGTATGTTAAAACTGGTGAAAGTAATTTCAAGCATATACAGTTTGGAGTTTCATAAGGTACAGTTCTCAGACCTATATTATTTAATATATACGTCAACGAACTGCTTCACTTAAACCTGATACTAAAATAATTGCTTAAACTTATGACACTGTCCTGTTAATCGAGGATACCTCCTGGGATTCGACAGCTTATAAAGGAGTGGTGGAATTTTTAAAATTGCACCGCTTTTAGAAAACATTAAGTGTAAATATTACTAAAGCTAAATTTATGCGTTATGGTTTATATGACAAATACATTTCTCTAATGAACACTTCAAACCTCCACACATACTTATGTATATAGTACACGCAAATTAGATTGAAAAACGATAAATAGGAGAAATAATTTATAAAGTAATAACATACTTATGTAAATAGTACACGCAAATTATATAAAAAAACACTGAATAGGAGAAATAATTTATAAAGTAATAATAGATGGGGTTAGAAATAGATACCCGAAAAGTTCCTCCCCAATTTAGGAGTGGAACGTCCTTTTTTTGCAAAAAACTACCCCTAACGGGGACTTAACGCTCGTTATTCACTTTTATCTTGTAAACCGTTCGTCGGAAGAGAAAAAAGTATAGGAAATAGAAAATTTATCATTAAATTCTGCATAAAAAATGTCCTATTAACCTTGTAGCTTATCCTCACATATTTTGCGCTAAAAGCGTCGAACAAGGGGCGCAGAGGTAAAAATCGATCCTATTCCAAGTTTCACAGCGAATATCTTAAAACCGGTTACATTAACGAGAAAAATGCTCAGGAATGAATTTATAGAGCGGAATTTTCTCTATAAGATGCATATATAGCGGGTTTTGACGCAAGTGATTTTTATGTATTTTCCCCTTTTTTCCACAAAGCTGTGATTTTCGACTCCACGCAATTATATCAGAGAATAATATGTACTGTTCACTCAAAAAAAGATTTGGAGTCATACTTCAACTTTGAGCTTGCTTCAATTCCTCTACCTATATCTTCGATGAGAAAGAGTTAATGAGAAAAACTAAGAAATCGTCTCTGTATGATATTTTCAATGCTGTACGAGAGAGGCCAATAGATTTTTCCGATTGCCAGTTCATTGTTGGTGGCGGCAATTTGATTCATCGTGTAGTACGGCCGAAGCAGGTTACCTCTGACGACGTTTATACAGCCTACGTTCGCTTTACTCGTAATCATTACGGCCAAAAAGTGACTGTAGTGTTTGACGGATATGCTGACAATCCTGCAATACGAAGAGCATCGAAAGACAGCAGCGACTTTTGAAACGCATTTTCAATGAGAACACGCCACTGACTGAAAGGCAAAATAAAATTATAAACAATCTCACAAACAAGGAATGGTTTATTTCACAATTGGTGGAGAGATTTAAAAACGAGGGAATCAAAACAATTACTGCTGTAGACGACGCTGACGTACTCATAGTTCAAACCTCCTTAAATGAATCTCATGAAAACGATACAGTGGTCATCGTCGGGCAAGATATTGATCTTCTCGCATTGATTATCGCTCTCGCACCTGAATATAAAGATATCCATTTATTAAGAGAGGCTCAGAGAAAAATAAAAAATAAAGCCTACAGTTCCCATGACTTGCAGTCCTTGGAAGTTTTAAAAATCTGTAAGGAGGCAGTTTTGTTTATCCACGCGTTCAGTGGATGTGATACCACTTCAGCTTTCTTTAGTAAAGGAAAAGTGCAAACGGTGGAATGCGTCAATAAAAGAAAAGATCTCGAAGAGGTTGTCCGTATATTCAACAACCGTAGCTCAACGAAAAAAGAAATTACAGGTCCTGGAGACCAATCCGCGCTAGCAGTATACAAAGCCCCAAAAAAGAGACATCTTTGAATTATCAGAGATTCGTTATCTTCAATAAGTTAGTCGCTTAATCTAGTACTGCCGGGATTCTACCAAGACTGCCACCAACATCTGAGGCATTACGTCAACATTCTTACAGAGTATTTCTCCAAATTCATGCTTAGCGAGGAGAAAACTTGGAACCAACGAAATGGGGTTGAAAGAAAGTAGACAACATTTTAGCACCCATTTATACCACCGAGTTACCAGCACCAATTTTCACTCTAAAGCTAATATCCTGCAGCTGCAAAAAGGGTTGCGGAAAACGATGCAGCTGTGTTAAGGTTGGATTGCGCTGCTCCACAATGTGCTCTAATTGCCATGGGCAAGGATGTTTAAATTCTGAATTCGAAGAAGAGTTCGTTGATGAGGAACCCCTTAATGAGTAAAATTGGAAATAATTTTAGTGAAATAGGCCTACGAAGGAAGCCACCTTTAAAAAAACGCACCGAGAGCTCTATCTCGTGGATGTGTGGAAAAGCAAATTGAAAAACACAGCTTTGTGGAAAAATGGGGGAAAATACATAAAAATTAGTTGCGTCAAAACCCGCTATATATGTATCTTATAAAGAAAATTCCGCTCTATAAATTCATTCCTGAGTATTTTTCTCGTTACAGTAACCGGTTTTAAAATATTCGCTGTGAAACTTGAAATAGGATCGATTTTTACCTCTGCGCCCCAAACTACCCCTCTGTTTGGACGATGTTAGCGCGAAATAGGTGAGGATAAGCTACAAGGTTAATAGGACATTTTTTATGCAGAATTTAATGACAATTTTTTTATTTTCTATACTTTTTTCTCTTCCGACGAACGGTTTACAAGATAAACGTGAAAAACCAGCGTTAAGTTCCCGTTGGGGGTGGTTTTTTGCAAAAAAAAGGACTTTTCGGGTATCTATTTCTAACCCTGTCCAGAATACGCATCCCAAATATTATTACTTTATAAATTATTTCTTCTAAAATATCTAATTTACGTGAACTAATAATGACTTAACTGAAAATGTACAGAAGCACCACACTACACAAAAAAAAACCGCTGTCCAAGGAATCTCTACTTCCACATCCAGACTTTCTATCCAAGTCACTCACAACTAAAAAATTTTGTAAGTGGAAATAATTGTTTATGGAATTTTAATAATATAATATTTGAAATCCTCTACCCCAAAATCCCATAAAACGATACCCCATATCAGTAGTGGGATGGTAGTGGGGGTGGATGAAGTAAAAAAATATTTAGAGGTTTCTGGTTTTTGTATACACACTAAATCACATGTTCTTTTCATCCCCTTTAAAAATGGGGTGGGGGTGGTAATGGGGGTGGCTAATGCCAAAAATTTTTTTGAGCCCTTAGCTTCTCTTGTAAATACTAAATACCAAATTTATGGACTTTTACCTGCTTGATTTACCTATTTACCCCAAGTTTACCCCAATTTACCCCCCAACCCTTAGACGGAACAAGATGAAAATATAATCTAGTTCCAGATCTCGTTAAAGTACATATGTGTACCAAATTTCAAGTCAATATCTCAAACGGTTCCAGAGTAAACGTGCGCACAAAAAAAAGTTACAGACAGACCGACAGACAGACAGACCGACAGACAGAAATTTTTTTTCGCTCAAACTTAATTAAATATTTGGGACTAATAATCGATGCAAATTAAAAATGGACTGAATATGTAGAATCTCTTAACAAAAAATAAGGAAACTTGTATCACCTTTGAACTAGTGGCCTTGGCTGAATTTCTATGAAGATATGGCATTTCGATATACACATTTACAATCTTTCAGAGTATCACAAAAATATCTCATTAAAGTTATATGACATAAAAACCACCGATACTCAACTGAGTTACTTATTCAAGACTTTAAAGTTCTGAATGTTAATTTACTTTACACAAAATCTGTACTTACATTCACCTTTGAACATAAATCTCTAGTAAGAACAGGTGTCTAATACACGCACATTACAAGGCACAAAATCAATGTAAACATTAATATTCCTCAATATACACATTCCAAAACACAACGGTTTGATGGCTATCATGGCCCAGAGTTTTATAATCTGTTGTCAATTGTAAGCCAATAAATAATATAGGCCTCTTTCTGAAAAAAGTTAGGTACAAAGTATACAAATTTAAGAGACAATAGTCTAAAATTAAGATTTATTTTCATATCTGAGAATCATGCTTTTCTCAAAAGGGTATACTTATAGCTGATATTTGTCTTATACTTTTTTCTACACTAGAAAAGTAAAAAACAATGCTCACAGTCACATGTATTTTCACAGATATTACACTTAAGAATACATTAGATCATGTAATTAGTGAAATAAATTTGATTTGATTTGATTTGATCGTTACCTCTGATGATTACATGTAAAACTGATCTAAAAGGTAAGTTAAAGTACACTCAATTTTCTATAAAGAAAAAATCATTTAAACTAAACAAATCGCAAGCTAGACTTTTCCAAGTAAATAATTTTCGACTGTTTACTCTATTCTGCAGAATTTTACTTTTTCAAAAATAATTATTCTACCTAAAAATATTTTGAATTAAAATGAATAAGGATGAAATTCTACGTAAGACTAAAACTAAAATAATGTTCTAGTCTCAATACTGTGAGAGGTCATAGCTTGTGAACTATAGAGATTAGAAGGTTGTTATTGTAGTTCATAGAACATTAGTGCACTTTTATCGCCCTTCATAACACCGCTCACTATTAAGAACACTTCAACTATACATCAATCAATACGTTCAATTATAGAGTCCTGCGGATGTCAATAAATTATGACGAAACGTCGACTATTTAAAAAACTGTATTTCCTAACACCTTTCTAGTCTATACCCTTACCAACATATTTTGTATCACTTGAAGACACTTGACGAAAAAACAAGAAATAAGTTGTTTAATTGTTGTCGAGAGTTGCTTCATCCTTTCATTTTTAAAACTGACATTTCAAATAGTTCAATGCAGACAATTTAATAAAGTTTGCAACAATATTAATACACTTTTGTGAATAACTAATACAAATATGTACGTTTGTATTATAATTTAACAGATTTCTCGATCTTTTCCCGAGATGATTTGTAATTAATCCTGTACACTATACTTGCATTATATTTTTTCTATCTAACTATAATTTCCAAGATAGCTTGCGGGGCTGCAGGTAGGTATCAACATGTAAAGATAGTTTACACAGATAGTGGCGTCAGAGGTAGGTGTTAATACGAGGGGCCGGTAAGCCGTGGATACGGATGGAATCCCCGGGCGATACACGTTCCAAGGAACGACAAAGTGGTGTTGCTAACGTTGGCACAAACGCAGCTATATGTTGTCATGGGCGTCCCAAATTGACTTGTTAAGAAATCGAAAGTAATTTGCATCATATTGCCATTTAATCCAGTAAATAAGCCGGAAAAAAGTGTAAAATGTGGAAAAGTGGTGGAACAGCACCGATTTGAAAAATTCCATTTTTCACGTATTCCCTAGACCTCCAGGAACATTCATCAGCATTGACCATTATCTCCGAAAATGAGAAATTTAGGGGGTTTGAAGTGTCCCAAAAAATAGCTGTCATAAAAAATTTTATAAAATTAATATTTCGCCTCGGAAATGGGCTCTAGGAGGTTCTTTAGGTCGCTTTTTTGATGAAAATTCCACTTTTTCTGCCGGAAATTTAAATATGAATATTGTGTTGCGGAAGTGTGCTCTATTGGTTTTTTTTGTGTCGCTGATCATGATTTTGAGGTCCAAATTAAAGAATTCCATATTCTGTACTGGAATTTGTGCCATTTTTCGTATCGAATTTTATTTTGAAGGAAAAATTATGTATGAATATTACGAGTATTTCAAAATAATTTTTCAAGTCAATTTTACTTTGAAGAAAAAAGTTATATGAATATACGAGCATTTCAAATTAATATACATGGCAATTTTATAAACTGCAGGAATGCATGCAATTTTTTTCTTCTTTCAAGTGAGGTAAGTGATTAAAAGATAACAATTTTTATAAAAGTATAGCATTTATTGTGTTGGTACAAAAGGTGGTATTCTGTGTGATAAAATAGTTATTAAATTGTCATTATTATACTCTTCGCAAAAACGAAGAGTATATTGTATTTGATCGGTACATTTCTAAAATCGTAAATAGCGCTCGTAGAGAAAAAATTTTCATATCATTGTGTTAGTGAACGAATTCTGAAGAACTCAAAATGTCCGTCTGTCCGTCCGTCCGTCACGTTTCTTGTAAGCACGATATCTCAAGAAAGAAAAATCCGATTGTACTGAAATTTGGACAGTAAATTAGTGTTGGCTAGAGAAAGAACCCTATTGTTTTTGAACAAAATCTATCGGTAAATAAAAATGTTATTAATGATTTAAATTTGAAAAAAAATTTTTTTGATTTTTATGTTTTTGTAATTGAATATAAATTTGGTGAAATACTATTTCATTTTAATATCTAAATATTTATATATTTTACAAATATACATTTCATAATGTAATATGCAACCGTGAAAATATGATTTTAGCTCGTGTCTTATAATGTAAAAATTTACATTTTTTACGTGTAAGGTGGTGGTGTAGTTCTTACTCTTTTGACTCGGAATCCAAGGGTCCCGGGTTCGAAACCCAAATGGGGCATGGTACAGTTTTTTTATATTTTTACTTTATTTTACACTGTGTCTTTTACCAACTAAGTTCGTACTATAAAATTAAAAATGTCTAAAACTAACATTATTTACAAAAAACTGCGAAGAGTATCCTATAGTTATATAAAAAGTTCAGTGAACAGGCGAAGAGTACGTTTTCAGCTTGTTCTTTCATATAATTTACACCATTTACATCAATCATAATCTGAATCATATTCGAGAACTGGTAATTCAGGATTTGTTGGTTCTTCTTCAATGTCACTTTCATCTTCTTGTTCATCCGATATTTCAGCCGGACAAATCGATTCGTTTTCCGTTACGTCTGCAGATCCAGGTGCCTCGCAATTATTGCAGTTGTTTCCGTGACAAAATTTACAAGTTTTAGAGCAATATACGCCATTCTTGCGACAACCACAAGCTACTTCGCATCCAGTTTGGCAGCCACACATTATAGCATCTATAAAAAATGGAATTTTCCATGACACGTATTCCAGTATGGAATATGGAATTCTTAACTTTGGACCTCAAAATCATGATCAGCGACCAAAAAAACCCCTAGAGCACATTTTCGTGATAAACGTTAATATTTAAATTTTTTCTGAAAATATGGAAGTTTACATGGCACGTATTTCAGTCTGAAATATAGAATTGCTCAATTTGAAATCGTGATCAGCGACCCAAAAAACCTCCTAGAGCACACTTCCGCAGCACAATATTCATATTTAAATTTCCGCCCGAAAAAGTGGAATTTTCATCAAAAAATGGCACGAGTTCCATACTGGAATATGGGATTTCTCAATTTGGACTTCAGATTCGTGATTAGCGACCCAAAAAACTCCATAGAGCCCATTTCCGAGGCGAAATATTAATTTTATAAATTTTTCTGTGACAGCTACTTTTTGGGGCACTTCAAACTCCTCCCACTAACATTCCCATTTTCGGAGGTAATGCAATGCTGATGAATATTCCTGGGGATCTAGGGAACATGCATCCCAAATTGACTTGTTAAGAAATCGAGAGTAATTTGCATGATGTTGCCTTTGGCTATTGTATTAGATTATTCTAGATATTAGAAAAAAGATGTACTCTATCTAAGACTTAATAGATGTAATATTTTTAAATAAACAAAAACTCTCATCAGTATGTTGCAGTAAAAATATTGTTTTCTAAGACTATTAAATAATTCATTTATGCTAGATATGTTTTTGAATAAGCAATGGAGGGAGCTCTCATTATTCACTACCTTGGTTAATAATTCAATAACACAATGGGCTAAAATTAATAATAGGAGTTCCTATTCATTACTCAACAGTTGTGGGCAATCACAAAAAACATTTTAGAATAGAATAGAAAGGAATAGAATCGAATCGAATCGAATCGCATCGCATGGCATCGCATCGCATCGGATCGGATCGGATCGAATCGAATCGAACCGAACCGAACAGAACAGAACAGAACAGAACAGAACAGAACAGAACAGAACAGAATAGAAAAGAACAGAACAGAACAGAACAGAACAGAACAGAACAGAACAGAACAGAACAGAACAGAACAGAACAGAACAGAACAGAACAGAACAGAATAGAATAGAAAACACCTTATTTCAGAAATTTAGCCTTTACAGATTAAGAGAATGAAAGGGTGTCAAAAATTAAAATGAGCTCTAGTTTTAGCCAATTAATAGTAAATGTAAAATATAATACACAAACAAAATATGAACATATAAAATATGAACATATAGTATGAGACATAAACATAATATAGCTAGTTACATTACAATGTTGACATAAACTCATTTAATGAGTAAGGTTCACAATTTAAAATATACTTAAAAACTAGTTTCTTGAATCTTTTAAATCAATTCAACCCTTTAATGTCGTTGGGCAATTTATTGTAGAACTTTACACACGAGTAAGCAGTATTTTTTTTCCGGTATTGTCAATTTATGCTGTGGAAATTTGTAGTCCAGGAATATAGTATCATGATCATGTATCGTATTGTATTAGCTAAATATTTCTTTGTTTTTGTACAGAAATATCAAGCAGTCATATATTAGTACAGTAAGTGAAGCTTTTAAATACCAGCTCGAAAACGATGAAATGAATTTCCAAATTTTTTTCTTCAACGTGCTTCATAAAGTATGTAGATAAGAATCTATATTGTCATTTTTCCTGCTTTTTGGTTAGGGGTAGTCCCCTTCTTAAGGGTTGTCGCAAAAAAAACGAAAATACACAAAATCTGATAGATAATCTAATTATAAGAAAGATCTTATACACTTTTTTGCTAAAATGCACATTTTTAGAGATATTGCGAACTGAAAATTGCAATTTTCATCCCCTCAAATCAATATTCCTAGACGTTTTTTTTTTAATTACTCGAAAAATGTGGACTTTAATAAAAAAAATTCAAGGGTACAAAATTAAAGCTTTTGCGAAAACAAATCGAATGGTTTTTTCTTTTTTTCTCTCTGATGTTTAGTATTGGAAATATGACATTTTCAAAATGGCGCCGAAACGTTCAGAAAAAATATACGACGTTAAAATCTAAAATTATTCAAAATCTACACTATGAGAAAAATTGTAAAATTGTAAAAATCGAAGGTATTGAAATTTTCTTTCGACTGAGACGTATTACGACCTTTTATAATGAAAACTAAAAAAGTTACAAACAAAAAAGTAGCGCATTTAAAAATTTATGAGCCATTTTTTTTAGTCTTATTGCTTTAATTTCTTATTAATTAAAATTTTTTTAAAATCCTTCTAGATATTGTTAATGCATATTATTACTAACATGCTCAAATTTTTTAGAATTTCTAAAATAATTATTTTTCATTCTGTACCCATTTTCAATAATGAAAATTTTCATAATTTTTAGAAAAAAAATCGGGTTTTTGGAAATTCTTCAGAAAATATTTTTTTATAAAAAATGGTAAAAGTATAAAAAAAAAGAAAAGTTTGGGTTTTTTTGCTTTCCTACGACAAATTGTTCCAGAGATATAAAAGTTTAAAGATGGCACTTGAGCGCATACCCAAGACAACTATGTTTATAAAATTAAAATATCTCAAAAACTAGAAGATTGATAAAAACATGATTTAAGAATGAAATGAAGCTTATAATGAAACGAAGAGTTTGTGTTTTTATTTATTTTTTTTTCCTACGACAAACTGAGAAATATGACAGTTTGAAATAATGTTGAAACTGTTCAGTTTGTACGCGCATATTAAATGTCTATAGTAGGTAGTGAAATGAGCAAATAGCTGTCTATTTTTTCGAAGAGTACGCAGAAAAAGGTTGCATTGCATTTTAGCATGTTTAGAGTGCAGATTAAAAATATTATTTAATTAGTTTACTTAATTGTATTAATTTGATTTATTTATAACTATCTGTATTTTTAATAAAATTATACATATTACTAAACTCTTTTGTGACCATTTTTAATCCACCATTTTTTAAATAAATTTAGACCTCGTAATCATATTCAGCGACCTAAGAAATATAAGAATAAGGATTTTCGTCAATTTATTTGTAAGTATTTAAGGGTGGTTTCAACCCTTAATATTTTCATCTTTTCTATGTTTTGACCTCATAATCATATTCAACGACCTCAAAAACATATGTATATGGATTTTCGTTATTTTATACGTAAAATTAGAAGACATTAATTTTTCAGTATTTAAGGGTGATTTCAACCCTTAATATTTTCGTCTCGTAAGTTTTGACCTCACAGTCATATTCAGCGACCTCAAGAATATAAGCATATGGATTTTTGTTAATTTATTCGTAAAATTAGGAGAGTCATTAATTTTTCAGTTTCTAGGGGTGGTTTCCACCCTTAAAAATAAAAAGCAGGTAATGCGATAATATAGATTTAGATGTACGTATTTTATAAAGTATATTGCAAAAAAAAATGAAGGAAATTCCTTTCATCGTTTTCGGGCCGGGAATTTTACCATTTTTACTGCTTCGCTTACTATACGTATAAACACGCTACGGTTAGGATTTTCAATTTCTTGAATGTTCCCCTACACGTCTCTCTACTCGATAGGCCTAGCAGTAAACGTATTGTGCGCTTTTGTATAATAAAAATATGTTCGACATCTGTACTATAAATTTAAAGTTTTCAAAGTATATGCTTTTTAAAGTGTTTAGATCTAAGTAGGTTTTCATTATTCTTATTGTGTAACTAACTGTGCCAAGTTTATTGCCAGCGTGTTGAATATGTGTGGTCCAACACAAATTTTGGTTTATGTAAACATCCAGTTTAGTGTTTTCTTTGAGTGGCACAATTTCACCATTTATTGTATCATTTCGAAATACTCCTAATATGTTTGAACCTCAGCCCAGTGTTTCGTAGAGCGTTATTTTTATCACTTACCACTTTTTATCACTTACCGCCTTGTTTAAAGTAGCATCCTCACTCCGGTTAAGGTACGCAAAAAAGTGACAGGAGGAAGAAGAGTAGGATATTAACAACTTAAAAATTTTGCCGAACCTCTTCTCTTCTAGAAGGGTAGGAATTATTTACTTGCCTAACATCCCCTCCGAAGGATGGTATATCGACTACGTAATCTTCGCCTTTAAACTACACAGCTCTTGCGTATACGCTGGTATACAAACCGCTAGAAGGTGGGACGAGATCGTTGAATCTCCTCGAACGATCACCCGTCTATGTACATAATGAACGTTGCTGAATTCGATGTATCGAAATACACCTATTTGTTTGATCTACAATCATAATTTTTGTGCTCTTGTAATTTTCACTTAAGCCTACTTGATCCAACTAAAGTAGCATTATCTTTAAATCTTTCGTCAATTTCTCGTGGCAATTAGCTAGGGTTGAAGTGAAATATAAATTACAACAAATATATTTTTATTGCATATATTACTATCACATTACTACTGAACACACGACGTCTATATACTTTGTGTACATATGTACTGATTTATTTATGCAAGTAAATCAAAACAGTCCCCATTGCCCCCCCCCTGGATCTTCCACTGGAATCAACCTTTCTCTATTTCATTTAATTTTGTCGTTTTTATGATCTTGTGATATTTTGTGTTTTTATTCATATTACATTTGCTTTATATCACAAAAATTTCAGACTGACTCTTATAATCTTATAATCCAATATTTTTTGGCACTGTCTTATGAATGGATGAATTAATTAAATTTTTTTGAGTTTCAAATCTAACACACTGCTAAAAAGCAAATTGGATAAAAAATGAGTGGAGCATTTGTACGAAAAAGAAAGGAAAAAGCAGAGTTTTGTTTTGAAGCTTGCAGATGTGGGCTATACATGTATTCCTACAATCAGGAATCATGTTGAAGGTATAACGTAATCAGAATATTTTTTAAAGTATATATTTAAATATTTAGGTAAAGCATACCATGGTGAACCGTAAATACCAAATATCAAAAAATATACTTTATTTTAAAAAATTTATACATACATGACGTCATGCCTTCAACATGGTCCACCGTGTATGATAAGAAAAAGTCAGAATACGCGTATTCTGAAATAAAAATCGACCCGTTCTAACATTCCTACAAAAGTACTGATTTATAATCGAATCTGTTCGGCAGTTTAACGATAAGGGTTTACTATGATTTTTTTTTCTATAAAATCTTAAGAATAACAAAAACAGAAATAGTGATCTAAACAGTTGAAGCGAATTCTTCGTACACTCCTTATCTGAAATATAACTAATTCTAGAAACAACACAAGCATTGATACATCTAAAGCAACGTTTCCTACACTCTTTTTTTGTATAAAAACCCCCAAAAAAAAACAAAAATTCAATGCTTATTAAAAATATCTAAATTATTAAGAGTTCCCCTGCGGCACGCCCTTGAACATCTCTCATTAATTTCTTATCAGTATTCTCGCCGGTATCGCCACTTCAATTAATTGAGGGTAATTCTCTACATATCTCTACCAACTCAATTTAAGTTATTATAATTTTATGTATCTTTATCTTCCTGCATTCTTTCTTGGATACAGGAATTTCTTATTTCTATATTTTAAGATAATAATACTAAAAAATAAAAATTTAATTATATACGTATTTAAATATAATTACAAAAATCCTTTAGAAAATAGTAATTTTAACCAATAATTACATTCAAAGTATGGGATATTTGTTCACGATTTATTAAATAATGAATTCTTTGTAAAGGCTTGTGTAACCTAAATACCAGCTTGAAATATAGTCATCATTATTGTGCTTGATCCCTTAATTATGGACTTTATAACCTTATTACATTTAAAACAAAAGAATTTTTCTTCTCTTTAAAATGTCAAATAAAAAACTCATGTGTATGCTATTAAAACACCTTTTACTGACTTGTTTTTCTTGCACCCAATTACAGACAGTTGATATTATTTACCTTTCTATTTACTCATTTATACAGTGTGTCCCACTTAAGGACTAGCCACCCCCGTAAAATTTTTATTTATGAACCGATTTTTATGTTTTCTTTTAATATGTAGATCTCGCAAAAAGGCATTAGAGACATGTTCTATTAATTCCGGAACTCAGAGCCATGGTCAACTACGACCATTGTTTAAGTGCGAAATGTTGAGAAGTACTATTAGGGATTTTTTTTTCAAAATATTAGAACGAATTTTTATTCAGGACCACCTATGTAAGTATCTATTGTACCAATTTTTGTCGTGATAGTAATACAGGGTGGCCCAAAACATTAAAAATAAGTTTTTAAAATAACGAAATTTAAATTAAAAAAACACATTACTTTTGTATTATTTAAATTATTTATTGATAAAATGATTATTATTATTATTTAAATTTTCATTTATTTTGAAATTTTATAAACAATTACCATAAATCTGAAATTTTTTTTAGATTTGTTAGAACCTGTGCGGTTTGTATTATTAAAACTTAGCAGGCGTGGAAAACAAAAAATGTTAGTTGTAAAATGGCTGTCGTTGACACTGTTCAACTAGCACCTTAGTTCTTTGATAAACGACTAAAACAACTTAGTTATTACGTTTTATTATAATAATGGCTCATTATTCTTTACAAGAAAAAGTGAAAATTGTGCGATTAGTTAATTAATTGACATTAATTAATTAATTAATTAAGTAATTAATTGTACTAAATTTTAATAACACAAACCGCTCAGGTTCTTACAAATCTAAATTTTTTTACAGGTTTATGGTAATTGTTTATAAAATTTCAAAATAAATGAAAATTTAAATAATAATAATAATAATTTTATCAATAAATAATTTAAATAACTCAAAAGTGTTTTTTTACTTTAAATTTCGTTATTTTAAAAAGTTATTTTTAATGTTTGTATTACTATCACGACAAAAATTGGTACAATAGATACTTACATAGGTGGTCCTGAATAAAAATTCGTTCTAATATTTTGAAAAAAAAATCCCTAATAGTACTTCTCAACATTTCGCACTTAAACAATGGTCGTAGTTGACCATGGCTCTGAGTTCCGGAATTAATAGAACATGTCTCTAATGCCTTTTTGCGAGATCTACATATTAAAAGGAAACATAAAAATCGGTTCATAAATAAAAATTTTACGGGAGTGGCTAGTTCTTAAGCGGGACACACTGTAGATAAAGTAGATAAAGTAGATATTGGCGTCGTGCAAAAATTTATATTTCAGATTATGATGAAAATGGACTTTTTGAAGGCCGAAAATAGCAAAAGTATCCGAATCAACATATCGTCTGTGTGTGCGTATGTTACACGTGTTTCTTGAACACGGCTCAACGAAGGAGGTCTCGGGTATAGTCCGGTAAACACTAAGGTGGCGTATGTATGAATTGGTAACACGACATACGATCTGATATGCTATGTGCATAAAGCTTTCGCAGTGACTTAGAAATGAACTAGTTGCTTATGTCTTATTCTCTTAGTTTATATGATGAAGCGACCTTTGGACGCGCCAGCTTAGAGTTTACTCGACTATAGAACGCTATTGAATATTAGTGAAATCGGTGCACTAGGAGAGGCTTCGAGGAAGGCCCGAAGATAATTCTCCGTTGAATCTAAAATTTTCAAATAAAAATTGTTTGGGATAAAAAATTGTATCGGAAAGGTCCTTCTGGTACACCAAGGAAGGCTCCAGGACAGGCGCGTGCTGGGACGATTGGGTAAATACCTTAGCATGAAAAATTGATGAGCGGGGTGAAGAAAATCTCAAAAAAAACTCCTAACCTACAAAATAAAAATTATTCAACAGGGAAGGCTTTATCGAGGGCTCACCGGGAAACTCCTGGTATCCCGGTGGGCCAACACGCGCCTGCCCCAGGAGAAGGCTAAAATAATAAATATGCTGAGAAATTTCTGTCGAGGTGTATCTACCTGAGATAAAGTTTCTAATAAATATACTACAAACCAGTGCCAAGGCATCCTTAAGCATATAGGCATGTCCGCCTCAGATCCCTATTGCCGCGAGAACTCAGACATCAGTATGCACACGCCCGCAGGGCAAATACAATTTTTTCGAAAAGTGGTATCAACTTTGGTATGTCAAAAAGTACCTGTATATATTTTTGCATGTGTAAATTTGTCATTACAACAATGTATTACAAGTAGTTGTTTATTTCTAAAGTGACGTCATAATGTCGAAAAGTAGAGTTGGCTACTGCAAGACTGTGTTTTTACAAATAATCTAGTTAGTAGGCCTCGAATATGATGTATGGGTCGCGTGCGTCGACGCCACAGATTTTGAGACCTTAGGAAAAACAAACAGCTGTCATTGCGAAATCCGCCGATTAAACGTGTTTCTTTAAAGTGAATTTTGCAGTGTATTTAAGAACTTGTTGTTGGATTATTTAACATCTACAACTATTCTTAATACTGTTATACCGTGCGTGTAATTTCCCATTAGGCATGTACATTCACGTAGCGCGAGAGATTTGACAACACCTAGTTCGTATTTTGCAGAATTGACTCCTGATGTAGAGGTTAAGTATACGGCTGCCATCGATTTAAATCCTTATATTTTGAGAAAAAAATACTTTAGTACAAATATTGATGTATTTCCAAATGTTAAACATAGGGATGTTGCGAATTACTTGATTTTTGAAAGAATTACGTAGACAGAAGGACGAATTCAAGGCATTGAAAAGTCTTGAAACTGTTTGTGGTTAGGTGAAAGAAGTACTCTGCAAGAAATTTGCAGGATAAGAGCTTGTTACAACGGTAAGAATTAGTTATCAACCATTTTTTTCATATATGCTTGCCTAATTAAATGTTGTTTTATAAATAATTACTAATGCAGAAATTAATTTTTCAGGATATGAACTCTTAGCATCATGAATAAAAGCCATTGACTCCTTGAAATATTGCAGATTCAGATGGTTCCTTAATGCTCACTGGGATTGTGTTGCCAGTCTAGACAAAACATGTTCACCACTTAACAGGAAATATTTCCTTTTAGTTTTTTAGCAATGAACATGGCTAGGGTTGGAGATTAACCGCTGTAAATTTTCTGATAAAGACACTTTATAAAATAAACAATGAAAGACTGACGTACCTGCTGTAAACTATTTGAAGTATGTAATAAGATGTACACAATTTCTTCCAGCGGTTGACCCCTCGTCTGTACCTTATATACCTATAGATTGGACTACGCAAATCATTGTAATTTTTGTAAATTTTTTATTATAATATATTATATAAAATGTCTAACATGTATTTTACTACATTATGTAGGTCAACTGTTAATTATGACTTGTATTCTCTTAAATATACTCTCCCTCCGTGCAGTTCGTGCTTCGCTCAAATAAAATTTAAATAAGAAATAGTTATTAAAAATAGAGACAAACTAATATAAGAGGTTAATTTTCTTTACCATGGATTGTTTATTGCTTGTTTGAGCAGCAGTTATTACTATCACAATCATTCTTGCATTAATATGCAACAACTTAAAGCATTTCTTTTAATTGCCTGGAATTCTTTAACCTAACCTCTTCTGGCTGTAAATCGACGTTATTTTATAAAAACTGATGTTGTCTCGGATTGCCACACTTCCACAATTAATAATACAATAAAAACTAGCCATTTTGTATGACATAATATCGATAAAAACTCAAGGATTACGAGAAATTTAATTCTGAAGTTCAGTCAGTCGCCATTTGACAGCTAATGACAGCGGTTTGTTTTTCCTAAGGTCTGGGACCTGTGACGTCACGCGCACGCGACCCATTAAACTCTTGCCAGAGTCAATTGGAAAATCATAAAAAAAGGCCGACAAAGCGCCGACGATCTGTGTCGGTCTCAAAGTACCGCCGCGGTAAAGATCAAGATCGCTTTTTCAATTGACAATAGATAGACTCTATCGCCAATTTAAACTGAAATACTATTTTTCAATAAAAAAATAATGGAGTTTTTAACTCATTTGGCTTTTTTATACACGTTAGATATCAAATGTATATTTTTTAGGATTGGCTGGAAAAGATTACCGGTTTTTTGTGGACTCAAAATCAATACATGTTGTTTTTTCCACTAGATGCCGTAAATGCCGAATGTAATTATATTTTAGAGCATTTATTTTTAAAACTTATAATAATAAATACCTTTAAAAAAACATACATAAACTTAACAAAAGATTGGCAGTTAAGCATATTTTTGCGAGCGTTTGAAATAATTTAAATGATGAATAATTTCAACTTCACTTCCTTAAAAATTTATGAGAGATCCTTAATAATTGATTTTTGATTGATTTCATTCAGCTTTGTTTTCCCTAAATTAATATTACTACAGAATCATGTAAGTTTTTTTACAAAAAGTTTCCTATTTAAAAAATTAAATAAACAAAAAGATTTGTAGAAAACAATAAAAATGTAAATTTTTGGTAAGAACACCGGAATAAAAAATCAAATAAAGTTATTTGATTTGATATTCTTGTTGACACAGGATAGACTGAGCCGTTCTCAAGTGAGAACGGCTCAGTCTATCCTGTGTCAACAAGAATATCTTTCTTGGGCCTATTAAATAAAGGAATATTTAAAAAGTTGAAACTAAATGTTAGGAGAGCAAGTCAAGACCACCAATTCAAAATAATCCGTTAAAAAAAGGGGGGACATTTTCGGGATGTCCAGCCCAAAAATGGGTTCTACTGCACTTGAAGGCGTATATCACTGTTATTATCTATATAACAAAGTACACTTTATTATCAATTAACGATCCCCTGAGGTGTTTCTGCTTATAATTACGAATCACAAAGTACATTAATATTTACTTTAATCGTGTCCAATTGTGGTCACTTTTGAGCCGGGCTATTTCAAAAAATTGTTTTTTACCAATCCTGATATTTTTTGCAACCACACCTGAAAGTTTCTTGATCCGGCCCTGCTGTGAATCACAAATATTCAGTATTTCTTAAAGCATTTTAAATCTATGAATATAATCTTATCATCGTAAAACTAGTTAGATGTTATAAATTCAATTATAAATAAATTCTTAGCCTCGGAAGGAATAACATCCTCATCATTTCATGCATTGCATCTAGGAGATGTTTTACTATGATTGGCAAAATTACGCCTGGAGCCTATTTTCATATTGATGTCATTTCATTAGTTACTAGGCCAGTTATTGGGTAGTAAAATAGGAAAAACATTAATACTAATATTTTATTTCATAATATAGTTTGTTTATATATGAAATGAAGGTGCATTTAAAAACAATCAGCAATCAATGGCACTCTTTAGTTATTTTTTTCTTTATGTGAAAGAATGGTAAAAGTTGCATCTAACTTGTTCATGTACCTTTTAATAACAGATAAAATAATAAAATTTGAATAAAACGAATGTAAAACGAGCCCTTTATCATTATAATAGACAAAAAACCGCTGACGCCAAAAAGAATTTTAAAACCTTTGGTTCGTGTACACACCCTAAATCACAATTTTATTTTTTTTAATCCCTTTAATAATGGGTGGGGGTGGTAGTGTGGTTGTCTGAGCTCAAAACCAATTTTGAGGCCTTTGGTTCTTGTACACACGATAAATCAATTTTATTTTTTCACCTCCTTTAATAATAGGATGGGGCTGATAGAGGCGGTTGCTGATGCCAAAAAAAATTTAAGACCTTCTCGTACATACACTAAATTCTAATTTTATGGAATTTTACCTGCTTGCTTTTCCTATCCCCCCTCCTCCACCCCCAAACCTTCTTCTTTTAGCGGGACGACGAAAGGTCACCGCACTCAGGCCTTATAGCCCATTGTGCTTTCGCTACTAATTTAGGGGATTACCCCATTCAGGCCAAATTCTAACCCATAGGCCAAAATCGTTCCTATGGGGGCATCCCTTATTTTCTTCACCACTGGAAAACCAATGCCGAAGTGTTTATGCCTTAAGCTCATAAGACTGGGGCAGGAAGTTAGGACGTTGATGGAAATTTCTTCCTCTTCCCCGCAGAACCTGCAGTCGGGGTTTTCAACCATACCCATAATGTGAAACTGATTTCTGAAAGAGCCGTGTCCAGTCAAAAGACTTACCACGATTCTGACATGTTTCCTGCTTAGTCGCAGGGTTCGTTCTGCTCACTTCGGCAAGGGCCCAGAGATAAAGAGCTTCGTTTGCCGGAGTCCTGAGTAGGAGGCCCAAAACTGAGAACTGGAAACGAGTCCAGTTATCTATTGACTTCTTGGCATTTGATCTAGGGGCCGCTGAGAGCCCCTCTGGCCAGAGAGCATCTGCCTGTTCGCTACCCTCAATGTTACTGTGTCCAGGCACCCAGAAAAGCTTGATCCAGTTGGATGAGCCAAGTTCACAGAGAGCCTGTTTACTTTTGAACCAAGATTGACTTGGTCCTGACTGATGCAAGAACCTTGAGGGCCGCTTGAGGACCGCTTGAGGGTCGCTTGACTATCGCTACATATACGGTGTGTCCCCGGATGGAGTACCTCACTCTTGTGAACTTTCTTATTTTTGATTTGCCAAGAAAAAGTCATTCTTTATAAAAAGTTTTGCTTGTTTTAAGAAGTCATAAACAGTTGTCAACTGAAGACAAATTATACAGGGTATTATAAAAATTAGAAAATATGAAATCGACTTTAAGCAAACTACCTTTTTTTACATTTTTATTGAAAATTTGATTTAACAAAGCTTTTTCAAAAAATACTGATTTCCAGCCGAAAACTCGCATTATTTTATTTTCCACCACGTAATTTTTCTTCTGTGCATTGGGTGATAAAGATGCACATGCAATTATATGAATTACATACCATAACGAGAAGAATGAAAAGAAGACAAACTTTCTACGACTTTACAATGATTCACATCATTAAAAATTGTTCCCTATTCATTCTAGAAGAGTCTTGCAAAGAAGTCAGAGTAGAAAAGAGTTTTTTCTCCCCAAATCAGTAATTATACCAACATTACATAATTCATAGATCGAAAAAAGATTAGGTAACTTAGGAATACAGATTCTCCACCTAATTTCGTATTCGCTGTTGAAAGTATTGTCAACAAGGCCTTAAAGGCTGCAACATTTATTTATTTGAAATATTTTAAGGTCACTATTTGATTTTAAGTTACCCAGTTATTTTGATATTTGATTTCATTGGCTTATGGAAACAAAGCAGACATTTTTGTGATGATTTTTAGACTAACAAAAAATCTCCCAACAATTGGTTGGGCATTTTCTCAGAGCTAAAATTCTACAGGTCTTTAACAGATACATTATTTACTATATATGTAGATCTAATAGACTCATTTCGCATATTTTTTTAAATTCATATTTCGAAAGTACACCTTGTAGTTAGTAAATGTGCAAAATATTGTATTTTTTTTTTCAACTCCTTCTCCCTCAAAATAAATAATGAAAATAGAGCGCGAGAAAACACAGTGTGACGTCACACCACCCCTGGCGGTCGACCGTTCACCTCTTCCCATATAGTTCCATACGGCACGTATGGCGGACGTACTAATTTGGTTCTTATCTTTTAAGTGTTCTGTATTTTGTTATTAACATGGATAAAAAAAGGGATTATATAAATATTGTATAGTTCCAGACTGCAAAAGTACATCGGTGTCTACTCCCAATAAAATATTTATTTCATTACCAAGTGATGAAAGTATTAGGGATTTGTGGCAGCAAGTTATGCACAGGGAGAAATTTGTTAGTAATAATGGGACGAAGTATTGTTGTGAGGATCATTTTAACGTAAGTCTAGTGTAATAGGTTATCATTAAAAATTGTACAATAATAATAAGCTTGAAGAGGATATGGAAAATAATATGTACCTATTATAAAATACCTTTCATTTGCACATAACCAACAGCGTTATCGCCGTAATTTTGTTTAGCTGACCTAAAAATCAGATAAATTCGGTAGACTTTATTAAAGCAGATATGTGTCTAGTTAACCTACCTCTGTATTTTGACACATCTCATTTCAGCACTTATGTAATCTTTATTATTATTAAAATATTCCATAACTATAAAAATATCCACACACCGCAAAATGTTGGCCTTAACTTATCTATTTTCTAGAGAACACATACTTTTATGTACAAGAAATAACAGAATCAAATAACTTAAATAACGTAAAATAATACCATACCCGCACAGTGTACAAAGAAAGCTCTTAAACTGAATACAACCGCATAACTCATAGAACTAGTGGAGTGGTGTGACATCACAGTTGCTTGCTTCGTGCCGTCGATCGTTTCAAATATGTTACGTACTCGAAATCAAATATTAGGGTTAATATTAACGCTAGCGGCCTAATTTTCTCACTATATACTTAAAGGGTTAAATACTTACGGAAAATGCTAAAATAAATTATAAAATAAATATCACTAAATGAGCCCATTGACAAAATAAATATATTGTGTTGTTGCAACTGATAATATAAGTAAAAGTTTAAGTAAATTAAAGTTAATATGCTATTTCTTGTATGAAAGAATTATTGATTGATTCAAATTACGTGCCAAGTGGCAGAGTGCCCAAGAGTTCATATTCTAAAAGAGAATATTGTTTCACAGTAACCTTGTCTATATTATATTCACAAAGGCGAGACCTATTTAATTTAAAAATGATATTTGACATAGCAGAGATAGTGGAAACCATGATAGAACATGAATAAATTTTCATTATCCATTATAATAATAAACTTACCAATCTCTTGAGGACTAGACTGGGTGGACTTATATATAATTACTTCCACGTCCAGTGGAAGTATAGTAACGATAAAAAAAATTTTTAAAATTTTTATTGTCCAAATAGGCTTAAAATGTCATGAAACGTCGAGATTTTAAGTTTGAGCGAAAAACAAATTTCTGTCTGTCTGTCGGTCTGTCGGTCTGTCTGTCTGTCGGTCTGTCGGTCTGTCTGTAACTTTTTTTGTGCGCACGTTTACTCTGGAACCGTTTAAGATATTGACTTGAAATTTGGTACACATATGTACTTTAACGAGATCTAGAACTAGATTATATTTTCATCTTGTTCCGTCGAAGGGTTGGGGGGTAAATTGGGGTAAATTTGGGGTAAATAGGTCAATCAAGCAGGTAAGAGTCCATAAAATTGGTATTTAGTATATACAAGAGAAGCTAAGGTCTCAAAAAAATTTTTGGCATTAGCCACCCCAATACCATCCCCACCCCCTTATTAAAGGGGATGAAAAAAAATTGTGATTTAGTGTATGTACAGGAACCAGAAACCTCAAAATATTTTTTTACTTCATCCACCCCCCACTATCACCCCTCTATCACCACCCCCCACCCCACTACCGATGTGGGGTATCGTTTTATGGGTTTTTGGGGTAGAGGATTTCAAATATTAAGTATATTATTAAAGTTCCATAAACAATTATTTTCACATACAAAGTTTTTTCGTTGTGAGTGACTTAGATAGAGAATCTGGATGTGGAAGTAGTGATTCCTTGGGCAGCGGTTTTTTACTTCCACGTCCAGTGGAATTATAGTAACGACAAAAAAATTTTTAAAAATTTTTATTGTCCAAACAGGCTTAAAATGTCATGAAACGTCGAGATTTTAAGTTTGAGCGAAAAAAAATTTCTGTCTGTCTGTCGGTCTGTCTGTCGGTCTGTCTGTCGGTCTGTCTCTGTCTGTAACTTTTTTTTGTGCGCACGTTTACTCTGGAACCGTTTAAGATATTGACTTGAAATTTGGTACACATATGTACTTTAACGAGATCTAGAACTAGATTATATTTTTATCTTGTTCCGTCGAAGGGTTGGGGGGTAAATTGGGGTAAATTTGGGGTAAATAGGTCAATCAAGCAGGTAAGAGTCCATAAAATTGGTATTTAGTATATACAAGAGAAGCTAAGGTCTCAAAAAAATGTTTGGCCACCCCCATTACCACTCCCACCCCCTTATTAAAGGGGATGAAAACAAATTGTGATTTAGTGTATGTACAGTAACCATAAACCTCAAAATATTCTTTTACTTCATCCACCCCCCCCCCCCCCCACTATCAACCCCCTATCACCACCCTCCACCCCACTACCGATGTGGGGTATCGTTTTATGGGTTTTTGGGGTAGAGGATTTCAAATATTATATTATTAAAGTTCCATAAACAATTATTTTCACTTACAAAGTTTTTTCGTTGTGAGTGACTTGGATAGAGGATCTGGATGTGGAAGTAGTGATTCCTTGGGCAGCGGTTTTTAATTATTTTATTAACTCATGTAATAGTTACACAATGTTGCGATTATAATCCTATCCTGAAGTTTAGACGCTTACTACAATTTCTTGTATCTTTGTGCTTATGAAAAGTACTGTTTTTACAAGCACAAAATACTGAACATTATAGTAGACATGGGTTTCGCTAACAAAAATAACAAAGTGGGCATCACCTGTAGTTGTAAAAACTTTTATAATGAAATAATAAAACGGTTCGACAAGCCGAGGATAGTTAAAAAAAATCAGGAAATTTCTACTTGAATATGTCAGCGCTACACTAAAAGTTTCGTCCCTCTTCCCTTTTAACGTATTTTGGATATATTAACTGCCTAGTAAACTGATCTATACTAGAAACGTAAAGTTTTGTCAGTAGACCCATTGGCATGCAAAATTTCATCATTTGTTTTGGCTGTTATTTGTTTATTAATATATTATATGCAATAGAAAGCCCTACGGATTTTTAGGGATATAAGACCGATATATCTTTTACTTGCCTTAAGAAAGATATTGGGAAATTACCATACAGTTGTGTAGGCGTCGGCAGTTGCCAAGGTCATCTGTAAGATTCTGGAGTGCCAACGCGGCGAGATTTCGGCAGCAGAGCGGAATCCAGTGGATTGAGGATGGAATGATTCATTAACATCGATACGTGTCACACAGTTTAACTTGGTATTATAAATATCGCATTTTAATAGATATAAATATTCTTGAGTTTAGTCAATTTTTATTAAGAGTAGTTTTTACCCTATCCCAAAATTTCAGAAGTGGGATTCGAACCCACGCCCACAAAGGGGACAACTCAATCGTTTATGACTTACGTCACCACAAATAAAAAGTGTAAAGAACTTGTACTCTGACACGAAAGACAACGTTGTTGTCGAATCAGGGTGGAAAACACAATGACGTCTCGGCACTTCTGATGAAAGACAACTGTTATCGAATTAGGGTACAAAACACAGTAACGTGTCGGTACTCATGACGAAAAATAACTGCTGTGGTTGAATCATAGTACAAAACACAGTGATAAGTTGGTACTTCTGACGAAAGACAAGGTTGTTGTCGAATCAGGGTGCAAAAAACAGTGACGTGTCGGCACTTCTGACGAAAGACAACTGTTATCGAATCAGGGTACAAAACACAGTAACGGGTCGGTACTCCTGACGAAAAATAACTGCTGTTGGCAAATCAGAGTACAAAACACAGTGACGTGTCGGTACTTCTGACGAAAGACTAGTGACAACTGACAAGACAATTAATTGTTTTCGTCATCCGTTTCATTGCATAATCAAATTTGTGTTGTTTTTCACAGGATGACGATGATCACAGGATTGAGGACAATCCTGAAGACCAAGATGACCGAACTGTAGGCGTCGGCAGTTGTCAAGGTCATCTGTAAGATTCTGGAGCACCGACACGGCGAGATTTCGGCAGCAGAGCGGGGCGGTGAGGATGGAGTCATTCATTACTTAACATCGATACGTGTCACATAGTTTAACTTGACGTTATAAATATCGCATTTTAATAGATATAAATATTCTTGAGTTCAGTCTATTTTTATTAATGATAATTTTTACCTCTATCCCAATAGTTCACTAATTCAACGAATAGCATCTATTTAAAAAAAATCAAAGCCTTCGATTCTGTTAGTCGTACATGTTTATAGAATTTTTGTAGAATTTTAAGGCAAGAAAAATGTCAAGGGGATAATCAGAAACCCAAAGACAAATCAGGAAGGAAAAAAATAATATTAAACGATTTCGAGAAAAATGGAATTGAGCGTAAAGTTCATAATGTTTTCCTTGATAATGAAATCCCTACTTTAAAGAAAGTTTTACAGTGATTGAATGAAGATATACCCAGAATGGGTGACTCAGGATTCGTGCAGTATGGACTTCTGTCTCTTGTGTCCAAAAAAACTGGCGATTATCATGAGAACATGAATGCGGATGTTTTTGAGGAAAGGCTTTCAAAAATTCTCAAAAAAATAGAACCTGGATCTGTCGTTTTTATGAATAGCGCCCGTTACCACAGCCGATTAATGGAAAAATCACCAATTAACGCATGAAAAAAAGCGCAAATCTAAGACTGATTGGATGGTAAAGGTGTCCCATTCGATTGTGCTTCGGTTAAAGCCGAATTACTAACCCTAGCGAAACCGCATTCGCTGATATATAAGAAATATATCGTAGAAAGATTGATGTATATTACTGTGGTCAAACCGTAAGTCAAAACTTTAAAAAAATTAAAGAATAATTACTTCGAGGTCTTCAGCCATTGAGGTGATATTTCAACACCTATATTATTATTCGAATTAGAGGAGTAGCATTAAAAATTAATAAAACACTAAGCAGTCCAGAAAAAGTGAAATACGGTGTTCTACAAGGAACAGTTTTAAGTCCTCAATTATTCCCCTTTTACATAAATAGTATGCTAGAATTAGATATATGCGAGGATATTACCGCATATGCCCATGACACTGCTCTAACATTTCATGGTGCAGATTGGTCTGAGATCACCAAAAAAAGTAAAATTAAATTTTTGTTTGGCCAAGACCTAATCACTCAAAAACTTAGTAAACTGTACACGTGAAAATATAATTGAGAACACTACAAACACTAAATACCTGGGTCTTATAATGAGACACTGAGACAATGAGTTGCTATGATTATGTCGAATATCTTAATAAGAAACTAAGAGAACTTATATACGTCTTTTATAAACTCCGTAACATTCTTCCAATTCATATTTTAAAAATGACATATCGTTAGAACAATCTATATTTACCTACGGCATCATAATATGGGGGTGGAACATATAACAGACAATTAAATAGCTTAACTTAAAATTTATCCAAAAATGGATACTTAAAGTAAAGCTCTGGAAAAATCGAAGAAATTCTACAGAACAGCTTTTTCTGGACAGTATGGTCCTCGATACAAATGAGTTCTATATCTTTAGTATATTTTATATGTTTAGTGTAGCGAAATTTATCAACAAAATTAGGGAGCTAGGAGTACTAAGAAATGATATATACAATACAAGGAAAAACGAACGCAATACTCTCATTGTTTTTCGACTAAACTTTAGTTTGTTCAAAAAATCTATTGGCTTCACAGGTTCAACAATTTATAATATTATCCCTGAAAACTTAAAGACAATATATAATTATAACCCGTTTTGTAAAACGTTGTCATCACATTTATTTTAGCAAATATTCTCATAATTGGAAACAAGCTTGCATGTCTTTATTCACTTAATTAACTTCATAATTTTATAGTAATTTTAGCCTAATGTTAGAAAAATTGTTAGTTCTTATTTGTTAATTATGAACACTTATATAGAAATAATGTCACATATACTGATTTGTTAGTAAATTGCTAAGGCGCAAAACGATTTCCTTGTGAAAACAGGTGCATTTATTTTGTTAAAATCTGTAAATGTAAAAAAAATATTTTTATTTTCGAGTTAAATAAATTTTATTATTATTATTATATAAGTGCCCAGTCTCATTAAAAACTGAATATCGTTACACTCGCCCACTTGCGATCTTGGTTTTTATTGTTGTACTACTGCTACTAGGATCTAATATCATACCATTGGTCATTCTCGTCTCCTCTATGTTTACAGTGCATTAATATTTATTTACGTTATTATTACTCTACGGCGCATAGTGGATAGAAAGGCTAAAAACGTGGCCAAAAATCAAAATATGTAATAGAGTTAATACGATCGCTCTTTTGAGCTATGTGTAGTCAACACCTTCACACATAATAAAATTAATCGCAATTGGCCATTACATGATTCATTTCAGCGCCCACATCAGTCAAAACCGAGTAGTGCAGATAATGCGTTGTGAATTTTAAAGTTTTATTAGATCTTTGTGCTCGTTTATTTGTTTATTACTGTATTAAAATTCGAGTTTCTTTCTATGGAGGCTTCAAGTTCAGGCGTGTATTACATTTTCTAGTACTGTGATAAGCAGTAATATTTTTGTAAATGCCAATTTAAAGTCGTCAATGTAAAATGTTAGTTGTTCTTAGTAATAATGAAACATTTAGTTTCGTTACAAGTGCGACCAAGGCATTTTTAAACGGGTGTATTCTTTATTTGTTAACTAACAAACTATAAAAATAAACTTAAAAATACAAGTATGAAAACCAACACTCAACTAAATCATTATGTTAATGAAACTAAAAAATTTCTCATCGAAAACCCGAATATTTTTATACTAACAGCAGACAAATGTAATAAAACAGTAATTATGTATAAATCAGATTATGAAAGAAAAATCAGCAACATGCTTAACGATAACAACACATACAAAAGAGAAACCCAGAACCCAACAAATAAAATTCAAAATAGCATCAACAACCTGGTAAAATCATGGTTCAAAAAGAACTTAATAACTGAGCAACAAAAAGATAAACTGATCTGCCATAATGGCCACGCCCCATTCCTGTATGGTCTGCCAAAACTTCATAAAGATAATATTCCTTTGAGACCAATAGTTAGCAATATAGACAGTCCCACATATAATCTATCACAATTTTTATCAAATATATTAAGTAATGTTTTAGGAAAAACTGAATATCACGTAAAAGACTCCTGGCAATTCTGCGAATTTATAAAAAATCAAACAGTACCTAAAGATCATATTATTATTTCACTAGACGTTGTTTCACTATATACTAATATACCAACAGAACTTGCAATAAAATGCATAAAAAAGAAATGGACCGAAATTAGTAAATACACCTCTATCACAAAAGACGAATTTGTCAATGCTATTACTTTATGCCTAAACTCTACATATTTTACATATAATAATCAATTTTTCTCTCAGATTTTCGGAACTGCCATGGGTTCTCCTATATCTGCCACTATCGCAAATTTAGTAATGGAAGACTTAGAATACGATGTAATGAAATCACTAAATTATAAACCCAAATTTTACAAGAGATATGTTGATGACTGTATTATTTGTTTACCAAAAAATAAAATAGAATATACAGTTAATATCTTCAACAATGTCCACCCACGATTGCAATTTACCACAGAAATAGAAAAAGAAAATAGCATAAACTTTTTAGATATAACCATTAAATACAATGAGTCTGGTATTATTGATACTAACTGGTACACAAAAGAAGTTTGGTCGCAAAGATATTTAAATTTTAATTCACATACACCTAACAGCTACAAAAAAAGCGTTGTCAATAGTCTAACAGATCGTGCCATTCAACTCTCCCATCCAAAATACAGACCAAATAATCTGAAAAAAATTAAAACAGTCCTCGAAACAAATTCCTACCCAAAACATTTTTATGAACCTATAATAAAAAAGAGAATACACAAAATATATAATAAAACAAGGAATGAAACACAAAAAAATAATAATAAATATATATCTATGCCCTACATACCAAAAATATCAGAAAATATTTCAAACGTTTTTAAAAAACATAATATAACAATAGCACATAAACCATATACCACGACAAAAAATTTATTTACAAAACTGAAACCTAAATTGCAACCAAAAGATCAAACAAACACCATATATAAAATAAACTGCAACAACTGTAATAGCACATATATCGGCCAAACAAAACAATACCTACACAAAAGAATATATACTCATAAATATAATATTAAAACGCATCAAAATTTGACAGCACTCTCAAAACACGCCTTAGAAAATTTTCATACCTTTAATTTTAATAATATAAAAATTTTAGAAAAAGAACCAAACCTTCACCGAAGAACAATACACGAAATGTTACAAATTAAAAGACATACTAACGCAATAAACCACCGCACTGATATAGAGAATTTAAGCGAAACATATTTCAATCTATTAAATTAAATATAAAAAGATAATATAATCATATAACTTAAATATTTTTACATCTTTCCACCAAGTTTGCTAAATATAGTAATTTTAAACCGTAAAATCTCACACCACCCTTAAACAAAACCTTCAAATGTAATACACACAAATTAAATCTTATCTACTAACATAAACAAACCACTACATTTAACACAGACAGGCAATACTTAATTTTCATTTTAGTTGCTTTTAAACACTCATATACAATAGACCTAAAATGTAATCATTTGTAGTGTGCAATTCAACAATAATATTAAGTAATGTAAGTAATTTAAAACCATATGTATTAAAAAAATAACCTTTATAAAAAATAAATTCACTTAACTGTAGTTCTCTGACGATGGTTGAATAAACCGAAACGTAAGAAAAAAGTTATTTTATTAAAAAGACCGATAACCCAGGATATACCTACATCAAGTTAATTTATTTGTTAAATAAATATATTACGTTTGAAATTTATGCCCATATTTTGCCCTTCACTTTTAAAATTATTTCTAGCCTGAAATGCTTTTTGACAAGTATATAATAGTTATTATATTCGAATGTTTTTTTCAATACTTATAAAACCTTTATAAGTTAGATTTTGTAAAATATTTTCCCATCAGTAGCATTACAGAATACATAAAAATACAACATTTCATAATTTTCTGTTAATATAATTTTTCCATCCCCTTTAAGAAATGATTTTATTAAATAATCTTTCTATAAACCTGAACCTATTTTTGGATCATTAGCCAAGTTTCAGATTTTTGGCCAGATTTACGGATCTCTTGCCCCACTGTGCGGCGGCGTATGTTAAGACATTAAGAACTGTGAAAGAATAATTATTTCGATAACTTCAGCCACTCAGGAAACAATTTTGTTAGGTTATTTTTTGGCTTATGACCATAAGCTAAATAAAAAACTTTTTATTTTACTACCCTCTATATAGTATTTAGAACACACACAAATACGTCAGCGCCTGGCGAAGACAGGCTTATATACCAGTTATTAAAATAATATACTAATACTGCTATAATATTTTAAAAATGATTATATATAAGCCACACAATGCTATTAATATTTTTTCAGTCATCTTCAGACATTTTTTTTGTGTTCATCAAACTATATTTTCAATTGCTTATCCTGAAAAAGTGAAATACAACGTTCTCGAGGTTACCATTCACGGAAGATGCGCTTATTGAAAAAACTAATAAATTCACTAAAAGACTTGAAGGCAAATCCGAACATGGTAAGTGATAAATTAGTTTTAGTAGAAAAACCTGTACTCACTACATTAACCATATTAATATTACGAATATAACGTAAACGAATGATAAGTACTTCATAACAAACTTATGTTGCAAAATTTATTAATATACATTACAGAGTTAACTTCCGGGCATTTTTCGCATTAGCAAACTGTAATAATTCATTAAACTTTGTTGGGAAAAGTTTTAAGAGGCACTTTACAAAGTGAGACAAATACGTATTTTGCAAGTCGTAAAATTAATTGAACTACTTATTAAAACCCAAAGCTATTTGTATCTTGTAAAGATTGCTTAAAATTCTACAACGTCTTTCAAAATGTATTTATTTTATTTTATTTATACATTTTACAAGAAAAGTTATACATTGTGGCTTGAGTATATACAAGGTAAAGAGTAAAATTCAGTTTAAAAAAAAATATAACAAAATTATTTAAACTGGTCAAAAAATTTCTAATTTTTTAAAAATTGAAAAAATGTTAGAGATTCTTTTTGTTTTTCTATTTTGTTTGATATATCGTTGAAGAAAGCTTTTTGAGTAAAGCTAATAATTATAAATGTTTCAATCATTTATGCAGTGTGTGCTGCAATATAGCGCAAAGAACTGAACACTTGATTCCTTGTTGAAAATTAAGATGGATTCTTAACAGATTTTTTTTTCAAAATGAGCCTTACCTGTCCATCTACACCTTAAAACGGTGTGTCGAAAAATTGTCCTTAATTTTTATTTCTAATATCGTAAACAAAAGAAAACCACTCTTGGATAAGCCAACATCAAAGAACGAATTGCTAGAAGTAATGATTAGAGCTAGAAGAAATACTGCGTTTGCAGTAGGCAGTAGAAAAAGTTTGCAGTAGAAAATAAACAAGTTAATGCACTATGGAACGGAAAGGTTAAAGGACAAAACCTTAGAAAATATCACCAGAGAATGCACAAAAGTTACTATATCTGCTTACGGAATGAAACGTAACCATAAAAATATCCCTCCCCAAAATTAACTCGCGTCTGGGTATAGATGTATTATAAATGAATAACACTTTGCATCAATTCCTTCTCGAACAACTAGAGAAACACATTGGAAGACCATCAGACCGTCAAACAATATTCGTCAAAGGCATGTCAATGGACGACCATATGTATGCCACTAGAGGTATCCTGAATGAAAAAATGAAGAGAAAAGGAGAAAACTGCACATAGTCGTAATAGATCTCTAGAAGGAATTTGATACTATCAATCGTTAGGACATAGCCAACACCCTATGCAGAAAAGGAGTACCGAACTACCTATAATATAAATAGGAAAATAAAAATCTGCCTTCACGAAAGCACTGTAATTCAATAGATTAGACAGACTACGGAAACCTAACAGAATAATATAAGAGTCAACCAAGAACGCCCCTTAATAGTAGGGGTACTACTATTCACCGTGGTCCCAAATCAAGTGATACAAAGCACAATAAAGGACATACCAAATTTTAACGAAGCCACAGAATCACCGAGAACCTCGACCGAGAACTAGCATACGCGGATGATCTCCTAATCATCATGGAAGAAGATATTCTCAACTGTCTAGAAAACAAGAACCGCATCTGCATAAGAAGAGTGTAGTAATGGTGCGAGACCGCTCAACAAAAGAGACTCCGGCCAGTGGAGAAGAATGCAAAATAGACCACTAATTCCTATGAAAGACAAACAAATTGAAATACCTGAATTTATCTGATGAATCAACTGAAAGGGAGATAAACTGCGAGGGAGGGAATTCAAATAGATTATAGAGAGTTACAAGAACAATTAAATTTTTAATTGAGAAAAATAAACTGATCTGATGTCAGATCAAGAGGACATACCTAGCCATCACACTACCAATGATGGTATATGAAGTTAAAAACGAGGCAACAACAGTCAACACAAGAAGCCAGAGCGGACTGAAACTTTTTCCATCCAACTACCACCAAAAACAACAAGAATAGAGCACCCACATAAAACATCAACATGAATAAGAGGGAAAACAATTAGAAATAGAACAGAAACGTACGCAATGAAGTACTGGGATATATGCTCTGGCGGAATCAGAAAAAGGAGAAATAGAAGACTCAGAACAAAAAGAATTCTAGAAGCTAAAACACAAAAAGAGGAGTAATAAACACTCTATATCACGGCACAATGCGGTAACGCCTACACCTATACTTCCAATCCTACATTCCTGTACCATGCGTCATATGGTTCTCGCTGCTGACTACAAGCATGGCCCAAACCAACATAGCGTAGACGTAGCTGGACCAGCGGTATTTTTTCCGGGAGTGGTAGCAATACGCACCGTACGCTGGTCAATCATTCACGACATCAGAATGATCACATGTCGTCAATATTTTCATGTAAGCTCAAGGAACAGCTTAGAACAAGCCTGAAACCGGGTAAAAAGTAAATTGGTAGATTAAACGAGTTGGCCCATGTTTTTATACGTATTTTGGGGCGCTGAAACCGAATCCTAGGTCAGAATTTTCTTACCATGTCAGGATTTTGACATAACCTCAGAGAAATCTAAAAAAACACCTCAAAAATGGTCAAAAATGCATGTAGGTACAGGTAAAATAAAAAAAATTTAATTAGTAAGCCATCATACGAGCACGTGTTTTTGGTCATTAAAATCGAATAGAATTCGTTTACGTTTACGTTTACATTTTGCCGCAGGCTCAAAAAACCTGTGAAGGCTAACCCAAATTACCTTTACAAGATAAATATAGGTCGAGAAAATCTCGACCCTTGAAAATTCGTAAAAATCGCTCTTTATTTCTTCCTGTGATATCGCACTCATTTTAACCCAAAAGACCTATGCAGTGGGTTTCTCTTCCTTTTCTTGCCACTGTCTGCTAAGTCTCTTTTAAGCATCCAGCAGTAATCGGCCATCATATTTACGTCCCATTTTTCTTGGTAGCGACGCTCCATCTCTCTTATATCTTGGTGGAATCATTCACCTTACTCCTCACTAAAATCTCCGATTTTCTGGGAAGTAATTAACATGAAAATCTAGGAAATGTGATTTTAAATTCATTGAACATCCCAAGTTTTCAACCATTTCTGTTACTACATGTTTATAGTCATCACTTTTTACATTTCCCAAAAAATTCTCCACAATGTTTTTGAAACTAACCCAAGCAGATTTTTCGACGTCATTTATCTTGGTAGCCTCAAAAATGGTTGGAACTTTTTCGTTCAGGTAACTAAAGGTTGCGCTTTCCTTATTCAAGGCCTTAGCAAATTTCTTCATAAGACCGAGTTTAATATGAAGCGGTGGGAGAAAAACTTTCGATTGTTCCACTAGTGGATCTTTAATGATATTGTTAGATCCAGGATTTAACGATGTTCTTTTGGGCCAAGATTTCAGCTTGTAATGATATTCCCTATCTCTGCTATCCCAAAGACATAAAAAACACGGGTCTTTGGTAAATTCTAACTGCTGTCCCAAAAGAATTGTTAAAACTTTTAAATCACCACATATTTGCCATTTGTGATCCTGATTTTATTTTTTCCAAGATTATTTCCATATTATTGTAGCCGTCTTTTAATTCCGTTGAGAGTGCTATTGGGATAGAAGCATATTATATTTTTTGAGGTTATGTCAACCTGAGATTCAGTTTCAGCATTCCAAAATTCATTTCAGTAAAGTGGTTTGGTCGTTTTAAGTGTTTAAATCTACTTTTAAATGCATTTTTGACCATTTTTGAAGTGTTTTTTGAGATTTTTCTGTTTTTATGTCAAAATCTTGTCATAATAAAAAAATTTTGACCTCGGTTTCAGCGCCTCAAAATACGTATAAAAACATGGGACAACTCGTTTAATCCCTCAATTTACTTTTTATCCAGTTTCAGGCTTACATGAAAAAACTGACGACATGTGACAATTCTGACCTCGGATTCGGTTTCAGCGCTCCAAAATACGTATAAAAACATGGGTCAACTCGTTTAATATCGCAATTTACTTTTTACCCGGTTTCAGGCTTGTTCTAAGTAGGGATTGCAATTTACCGGAAGTTTTAATAACCGGTAAATCGGTAAATAAAAATGGAAATAACCGGTTAACTGGTATTTACCGGTAATTTTTAGAATGAATGATTAGGGTGGCGAAAATGGCAATTATATTTTTCCATGTACAAAATTATCTAAATTTGACAAAAAAATGTTTGCCCACGACTATTAAATAATGTACTCATTATGTATGTGTTTCCTCAAGGATAATGCTATCCATTATTCCCTGCAGTGAATAATGATTTCAGTATTCACTAGTGAATAATAAGGACAGTCAGTTGTTTATAAGAAGTCACGGGCAGGTATTTTTTCAATTCGAGTGCAATCTCGCAACTTTTTAGTAGAATTTAAGGCTAGTTTCTGAAACCTTAAATATAATTATTCGTTAACTGTCATAGCTACAATTGTATGAACAATTTTACTGTTATTATCAAATTTATGAATAGATAACTATTTAGCGTTTCAGAAACAAACTCTCTTTTATCATACAATTTCCTTTTTAAATTTGATTGAGTAGGCCGTTATGTGTCAAATTAAATTTAAACGTCAACGTTATTTACAATAATTTTACATATTACTCAAAAAGAATAATATAAATAATTCATTAATTAATTTCTTCAGTAAACAATTTAACAAAAATATCTAATAGTCGTGGACAAAGTATAGTATTCTACTCGCATATAATGGCTAATCTGGTGATTTACGACATTCGCCTACGGCTCGTGTCTTAAACTTCACCCTCGTGAATAATAGCCATCATTATATTGTTCGTCTACTATTATATACGTATATTTAATATAATGAACAAACCAAAGGTTTTTTATTAAAAGGAAAAAATATAAATGAAATAAATTTAAATAAATAATTATTCTGTAAATAACAAAAATATCAACTTAAATAACAAAAATTATAAACATAAACTCAAATAGGGCATTTACTGAATACCTAATCTAAAAATACAATATTTTTTAAAAACGGCCTGTTAAAAGGGTTAGTTTTTCAAAGCTATATCTGTTAGTCGTCTGATATTTGTGCATAGAATACCACCAGCTGAAGATGTCCTTCCTCAATCGATATTGGTGGGTCGATAAGTTAATAAGAATTGGTAATAACATACTTCTAAATGTATTCCACGGATATTTGCGGCAGTGAAATATTCAATTTCCTATCGCACGATATTGTCAATGTCTCTCTTACTTGTATTTCTTAGAACTTTTTATAATATTATTTATTTATTGTTAAAAGTGCTCAGTGTTGGGACAGTCACTCTGTATTTAGTGAATACTAGTCACTGACATAAATAGAAACGTTGAATATGTGACATATCGTAAGTTTAGAATTTACCGAAATAACCGGTAAAAAATTAAAATAATCGGTAATTATCATCATGTGTTTTTTGTCCTAATAACCGGTTAACCGGTATTGCAATCCCTAGTTCTAAGCTGTTTTTTGAGTTTACATGAAAATATTGACGACATGTGACAACTCTGACCTCGGATTCGATTTCAACGACCCAAAATACATACAGCATCAGAAAGTTCTTCGTTTGGTATTGCGCTATTAACCGACCGCCCACAATGAAGACGTCTACCAGTACTCTAGCAGAGATAAAGAGTTGACACACTCATCAAGAGGCATGTACACGATTACATGCTTCGATCTCGCTTGCTTGTATTGCCAACCCAATACGTACACTTTCCGATACTGTATAGATATGATAGTAGTAAAAATGTACATGACCTTTTTTTTTGTGTACCTGTGTAATTTAAGGTTTTAGAAATGCAATAAATAATAGACAGCTAGATGCTTTTGAAAGCTTAGACATTGCAAAATGTTAGGTCATGGTTCTTCAAACCGAGACAGACATTGGGTAGGAATGACAGGGCAGGATTAGTTGAATTAGTAGTTAATTTATCATAAATATAGGAACATTTTTACTTACACATTAGTTTTAATCATCTCCAGATGATTATCAGGTTGGCGAAACGCAGTTCGAGTGATAGTATTTTAATTTTTGCGGAAAGTACTTCAGAGGTAGCGTCACTCCGAAGGTTCCAGCCCCCTCCAAGAATAAATAACACCGGTCTACAAAAAAAAGGTCTTGTTCTAAGGTTCTCATCTAACTTTCTAGAAGTACCTTCACGCGCTGAAGTCAATTTTTGGAAAAAAAAATTTCTACCATCTCATTTTTTCTCTACCACCCATGATATGCCCTAAAAAGGGCAAAAAAAAGTCTTGTTCTAAGGTTCTGATCTAACTTTTCTAAAGTATTTTGATGCGCTGATGCCAATTTTAGACAAAAAAAAAATTATACCGTGTCAGTTTCCTTCTACCACCCTCTTTTAGCCCTAAAAAAGGCAAAAATGAGGTCTTGCTTGTCCCATCTGATATAACTTTTTCAAAGTATTTTCACCCGCTGAAGTCAATTTTGGACAAAATATTTTTTTTTCTACCGTGTCAGTTCCCCTCTACCGTTCTTTTTGCCCCCTAAAAAAGGGCAAAAAGAAGGTCTTGACTGAAGATTCTGCCCTAACTTTTCTAAAATATTTTGATGCACTGAAGCCAATTTTGGACAAAAAATGTTTTCTCTCGGCTCAGTTTCCCTCTACCACCCCCTTCATCCCCTATTTTTTTTTTGTTCAAAATTAGTTTCAGCGCGTCAAATTACTTCAGAAAGGTTAGATGAGAACCTTATGACAAGACCTTTTTTTTTTTGTCCTCTTTAGTCGATGAAGGGGTAGAGAGAAACTGAGCTTATAGAAAAAATTTTTTGTCCAAAATTGACTTCAGGGCGTCAAAATACTTCAGAAAAGTTAAATTAGAACCTTAGGACAAGATCTTTTGTTGTAGTCCTGTGATAATAGACTGATCAATTATATTGAAAAATGTGTGTGTATATGTAGTCTATAAATAGTGTACACATTAAAATATAATACCATCAAAAATTTTCTAGATAATGTTTAATTCATTGTTTCATTACCTGTCAATGCGCTTTGAAGACAACTAATTTACCGATTATTTATTTAAAGTTGGCTGGTTCTGTTATTTCAGGATTTAGTAAAATATTTATTAAAACAAAATAACTTATTTAAATAATAATTGTCAAATCGATAATTTTTTACTGAAACTTCAAATTATATATTTGGTTTGATATCATTGAGAGTCGATAATTAATTATTGCCTGGCTATCCCCAGTAATTTCACGTAAAATGCTGGAAAAACTTTCACCGTTATTACTACTTGTTATATATATGCCTGACAGACCTATATCTATTTTGTTTATGTCATGGTAAAACCATGAATATTCCTACATGATGGTATGTATCTCAGTCGAGCCAGTTCTTGCGAGTTCATTTACTTTAAAACATTGTCGTATTGTTTGTGATCTCAGACGTTTTATCTTCATTATGATGGACATTGCTCAGCAGTAGTTGCCTCGATGACACTACCACGAGTGAGTTATACCCTTACTACTAGACAACCGCGCAACAACTCATCGCTTTCTTCAGGCGAACGTCTCTTGTCCAGACATCTTTTCCACTTTAACAATAACGTATGAAATTCGTCAGTGGGGTAATTTCTTCTTTTCTTATTAGAAAACCGAAAACTGGATAAAAAAAATGTTCAGCTACTGGAAATGGCTGGAACCTCCCCACTGGTGCATTGATTTTTTATTTTCATTTTTTAACTGCAAAATGAACGAAAAGGAGTAAAGTGTAATATATCGTTGGCATAAGAATATAACATAAGAATATAACTTATCTACTTTCAAATGATATAATTATAAAATTATATAATAAAAACGTTTTAAGCATTATGGGTATTTGGGTAAATGTAAAAATAATTTAGGATACATATGGGTGGTAACTAACAATCATACATATTGATTTCGTTTACGAACATATAAAGAACAGTGGAGGCAAATCTGTTTAAATTTTAGAGATTATTCTCAAAAATAATATTTGGTTTTATATATTTTTTTAAATAATATTATTTTTTTCAAAATGTATATAGAGGATAAAATAATCCACAGTAATTCGCGTTTGCTCAAATTTCATTACAATCGTATTATATTATGTACATTATGTACGTTATAAAATAACAGTTAGTTCCGTTGGTATGACTACATTATTGTCTATAAATCATTTTGTTCAATAATTCTTCAATATGCCAAATATAGACAAGAGAATTTATTTCAGATATGGTTTGTAATTCATTATTTGAGGCATATTCATAAGATTTATTACGCTTGTAGTATTTTAATATTATATCATTTTGATTTTACAAGAAGAAGCATAATGTCCGTTGAGTATATTCGATTAAAGTAGAAACGCTGCCAAGGAAAGTTAGATCTACGAAATTTAATAATTATGTCTAGTTATTCTCAATTTTTTGTCCCGGTGCTGGAATAAACAATTCCAGTTCCTTTTTTATATTATAGTTGGACATTAAATTGCGAATAGTGCTTTGTATTTTTGTCAAGTTAGTAATATTGTTTTCCGGTAGAATAATGAATTGTATTGTATGTTGCCTGTTACAGAATGTATATCAAAGTGTTATTAAACCTCTCGTTCAAAGTTCCTTCCTTATTGGCCACTGTATAATTCTAACAGGTTATGGGCCCAGTGGTGAGCTATTAATTTCAGTTAAGGAAATCGAAAAGTGAAGTAACAAAATTAATTAAAGACATGGCAGATGAAGTAGAAATGAAATACAGAATTCCTTTGTTCTACAGAACTAATTTCGGAAACTGGAAATTCAGAATGGAAACTCTTTTATTGGAGCTCGTTCTACTTAATGTGGCGAAAAAACCGTATATGGAAATGGTAAAGTTCGAAGAAGCACATGAATCAATGACCAAGCAACTGAAAGAGAAGCAACTTGATGATTTAAAGAAACGTGATCGTAAATGTCAATCTCAAATTATTCAAAGAGTGGCTGAGAGTCATCTTGAATATGTCAAGGATAAAAACAATGCATTTGAAATTTGGTCGTCAGTGTCGGAAACTTTTGAACGGAGAGGAATCGCTAGGCAGTTGTTAGTTCGGAAGGCTCTTCTGACTCTAAAATTTGACTCTGTGAATGAATTTGTTAAGTTAGTACGCGAACTTCGCTCGACTGGTGTGAATCTAGAAGAATCGGACATAGTGTGTCACTTATTACTTACAATATCGTCGCAATACAATACAATACAATACAATACAATACAATAATGGATAAGTTGACACTGGGTTTCGTAAAGAATTGTCTCCTGAATGAGGAATTGAAGAAGAAAGATTCAAGTCGAAGAGGTGGGAGTGAATCTCAGTCGTCAACGGAATTTGTGTCGCATTATCGGAAGCCATTAATTGCTGGAAGAAACTATACCTAGTGGAGAGCAAAAATTACGTTTTCCTTTTAAGTGTCACAAATATGGTGAAAAGGAACATAGAAAAACTGAGTGCAAGAAGAAATTCTTTGGTAACAATAGTTCAGGAAATAAACAGGAAATTACGAAAACTGCGAGGATGGCGACTAATGTTGTTAATGATAATGATGAAGAATACTGTTTTCCAGCGTACGTGAGTAATAGATGTAGTTTAAAGATACTTAACTGGTACTTGGACTCAGGGGCGTCCGAGAACTTAGCTTCTGAAAAGTAAAACTGAAAAATGTACGTCAGTTGGATAAACCAATAAAAATCACGATTGCAAAATCAGGTGTACTTTTACACGCAGAAAAATTAGGCGATGTCAAAGTCATCAGTGTAGTGGATGGACATGAAAATCAAATTATGATAAAAAACGTATTGTCAGTTTCTGGACTTCAACATAATCTCTTATCTGTGGGTAAACTAGAAACAAATTGTTTTGAGTGGTGTTTGAACACGGAACGGGACTCGTGGAAAAAGACAATAAGGTGATTGCGGTTGCAAACACATCATCGGCACCACTTTATACATTATCATTTAAAGAGGTAGAATCAAGAGCGCACGTTTCTTTACCGGAAGAAAGTCTCCAGTTATGGCATCAACGCATGGGACATTTGAATTATGAAAGTGTCAAGAAGTTACATGGAAAAGTTGAAGAAATGAATCCAATACTTGACAACGTATCTGCGGAGATCTGTAGCACGTTTGTAGAAGGTAAGCAGGCTCAGCAACCTCATAAACAGCAGCGGATACGAGCCAGACGCCCACTACAACTGGTACACAGCGATCTTTTCGGACCGGTGAATCCAACATCTTATGACGGAAAATGTTATCTGTTAACTTTCATAGATGACTTTACCCATTTTACTGCAGCTTACGCGCTGAAGTGGAAGTCGGAAGTATTCCAATATTTCAAAATTCATTTCTAGGAATAAAGATTTCACGAAGTGATGGTAATATCATTTTAAATCAAAAGGTGTATCTAAAGAAATTGCTAAAAAGGTTTAACATGGAGCATTATAATCCTATTAAGACTCCAATGGAAGTTAAACAAGTTACATCGAATGAAACTGAACAAGCTAAAGCTGTAAAAGAAACGGGCAAACCCTATAGAGAGCTGATTGGTTGTTTAAGTTATGTTATGCAGACTACACGACCAGATTTAAGTTTTTCAGTAAACTACCTAAGCAGTTACCAAAGTCGTGCAAGCGAGGATCACTGGAAGTCAACCAAGCGTGTTTTAAGGTATATCAATCGTACTTTGAATTTTAGTTTCTGTTACAGAAAGCAAACTGAAGAAGTACTAGCAGACTACGCTAATGCAGATTGGGAACAGACATCGATCGAAAATCAACTTCGGGACTGTTACTTAAAGTACACGGAAATATTGTTTGCTGGTTTACGAAGAAGCAACCAACAGTTTCCCTGTCATCCACCGAAGCTGAATTTATTGCTCTTTCCACAACAGCAACAGAACTACTTTGGCTTATGAACCTACTGTCGGAATTGCGAGTGAACTCTCCGATTCCAGTCAAGATGTTTGAGGACAATTAATCTGTATTCAGTTAGTGAAGAAATGGGAGCACCGACGCCTTAAGCACATTGATGTAAAATATAATTTCATTCGAGATCTAGTTGAACAACAAAAATTGATAATGGAATATGTTAATTCTAAAGAACAAATAGCCGATATACTTACCAAAGCCTTACCTAGCGAACAATTTATGAAGTTACGTTTAAAGTTAAATTTAGCAGGTATTTCAATTGATTGACATTCTAAATGTTTCATTTTAATTGATTTTTTTTGTTGTAACTCAAAATTGAGGAGGAATGTTGGAATAAACAATTCTAGTTCCTTTTTTATGTTATAGCTGGACATTAGATTGTGAATAGTGTTTTGTATTTTTGTCAAGTTAGTAGTATTGTTTTCCAGTAGAATAATTCATTGTATTGTATGTTGTCTGTTACTGAATGTGTTATTAAACCTCTCGTTCAAAGTTCGTTCCTTATTGACCACTGTATAATTCTAACATTCATTCACATTCATTCTAACTTCATCAAAACATCGCTAGAGATTGGAATATTATTTGGTGAGTATGTTTCACTGGTGGACCTTTGCTTTTAGAAAAATTGTTGAATAACTAGTGTCGTTGTTCTGAGAAGGGTGATTAATATTCAGTATATATTTTATATATATTTAATTTCATTTTTGCTTTAAAATTCTAAGATTCTATTGTGTAATCAAATGCCTTTTACTTTGACAAGACGAGTAGGTATTTCCTTTGATTGAGCACATAGAGACGGAAAATTAGCATAGCTTACCCTATGCAGGGTATTCCGTATTAAAGCGTATATTTAACTATGAATTAAGTCGATTTTTCATATGAAAAATTTTCATTTTCTTCTCCAACTGCATTCCCTTAAAAGGATACATAAAAAAATAAATTTTAATTTTTATGTTAAAACATGGCAGAAAGAAAGAAACGAAATTTAGTAAATTTCCTTTACTAATAAAGCGGCATTTAAGAGTTTTTTTTAATCTACCTAGCTTATTTACCAATGGATGAAATTAACAACCTTTTCGTCTACTAAATTTTTCACTAAATTTCCTGATTAATTTAGAAACTTTTATCTTTTGAAAAAATGTTGAAGTACCAACCATTTTCGAGAAAATAAATAGGTACCTAGGAATCAATCTAAAGCATTAAGTGTGATTAAAATAGTCTACAATACTTAGTAGGCCAGTATCACATTTGTATTAGTAAGGAAACAAGTTGAAAGATATCATTATTTCTGATTTATAAAAGAAAATAGCATGGTCTCATTAAAAAAATTTCCATAAGACTCCTACGGAAATACAAATGAAAATTAAATTCCATCTTGCGCCGTTATTTTGTTCTTTATAGACAAGTTTACAACCTTACTCATCATTTCCATAGCCTACTTAGTAATTTTTTTACCTCCCGTGAACATTTAAAAAAAAATTAAAAAATTGTTCGTATCTCACTTATTTTTTGGAAATTTTTTAAATAGGAAAAAAACTGTTGTACTGGAATTTTATGCTTAATAAATCATCATCCAAAAAATATAGCCATTCTATTTAAGAAAAAAAAGTTGATGTCACTCAACCGGAAGAAACCGGAATTAATTATTATAATGTCATAATGAACGGCAGAAAGTTCACATATCTGCGATAGCCACAGTACATCATCGAGAGACTGAAAATCTATATTATTTTAATGAGAATCATAACACGGGGGGTGATATTTAAATTCTGCTGAATGAAGATGCTAAAACAAAATCAATCTCGTTAGGAGTAAGCCAACGCTCGCTAAAGCAAAGAACATTATAACTAATTGGTGTAGAATTATATATACCAAGTAAATAAAATTCAATTTCATTTAATTCATTTTTAATAGGCTGAATGTTCAGATGAAATATTACAAATTTGTTCCTGTCATTTAAAGATTTTTTGTAAACGGCTATTTGATAATTCGGGCTTCTTTTGTGAGTATTTTTATTAGTGAACGTGAATGTGCGTACTGCGGCACCCTCAGGCCAGATTTCAGGGTTTTGTACATATTCCTCATATTCTTCTGAAGAGGAAACTTTAAAGCAAGACTACACGTTGAGCTTCAGCAGAGTGTAGCGAAAATGAATTTCTGGTGCTCTCTCCTTTAAGCAGACATCCAAATCTTCTGCGGTGGTGTCAGGATGTAGGCGATAAACATTAAAAGTTACATATTGGTTTTATAGTGTCCATTGGCTCTTTTAAACATATCCGAAATATTTTTGATGCATCTTTGGACACCATATTGCCATTGTTGAGGAAAATGTAGAAAAAAATATTCAAAATGCAATATCCAGTACGAAAAAGTGATAATTTTCAGAAATAGGCTAAAATAACAAATTTGTACTAAAAATGTAAATTGTTTGTTATATTGGTGGTACTCTAATTTTTTAGAGGTGAAAATGTAAATTACATTCCAGAAAAAATTGCAGTAAAATTTTGGCTATTTCAAATCACTTATCACTTAATACTTTACCACCAACACCTAAACTGAAACATATAGAAAGGACGTTTATAAAGATTACGGAAACATTCCCATTACTTGGCGTATAAGGCCTACAAGATGTCTGTAAGAAGTTATATAAAAGAAACAGTTATATCTTTATCATTTGTTGTTATAAAATTTAGAGTTGTATAAGGTTACCAACCAGTGGTAATGCTATATAGAACATCCCAAAATCGACCTAAGTGGAAGAATAAATAAAAAATTTCGACTTAGGAAAAATTTATTAAAAGACATTTTAAAATGATTAAAAGCCATCAGCGCCGAAAACTGACACAAAAGAATTCATGCACGTTCGTGTTAGGTGAAAATTCGAAGATGCATCGAATTTTCACTATGTTTATGTCCAGGCCATGAGAGTGAAAGTATATTATAGCCATGGAAAAGATTATCGAAAATAAAAGTATATTTTTGGTTCGGGCAAAAAATATATTATACTTCTTCGAAAATGCGCAAAATTTGGATTTTTTTTGTGGACAAGGAAAAGGAGATAATATACTTTTTAAAAAGTCCGCTAAATGTATACTTTGCAAATATTTTTGAATATTTCTAACTTTTTTTATCGCTTCACGAAAAATGATGAAAATGAAGACACAGCAATTGTGGATATCATTCAAAAGAATGAATATGAAATTTTAGCGAGGCGACGTACTGAAAAGACGAAACTGAAAAATGTGGCAAAGGTGCGTAGCGTCTATAGGCAATTATTAGACTAAAATTAGCAAAAATGGATAAGGCCGGTTTCTCGAATAAAACGAATTTGGATTCACTCGTCAGTTGGACGAGTGCGTTGGAGAATCGGTAGCAAAACCAAATGCAAAGATGGCAAAGTTATAGAGAAATGCAACCACCTTGTGCAAGATAAAGTCGTTCGAAGGCGAAATCGTGTCACATCCCTCATATTGAACTCATATGCGGACCGGTACGTCGCGAAGCAGGAAAGCTGTAACAACTCATATATAGTTGATCTCAAATCGAATCGATTCTTGTGAATAATATAATCACTAAAAGGAACCTTAAAACTAACCACTAGTGTCCCAAAATTTTGAAAAAGTACAATATTTTTATATTATTTTCAATCAGTCCCAAAACCAAAATGCATACATAAACTTCCGAGTGTGAATCTTTTTACCTAATCGATTGCTATAGCACGCTCTCAATTAAATGGTAGTTGCGAAACCAAAGTCTTCACTCGTCCTTGCCCTACTTGGGAAGGCGTTTCATTGAAATATATAGATTCTCTTAGATAGGATATTGCATATAATCATTTGTATTTATTTTGAATCTAATCAATAAATGGTATTACTCGAACTGTTATATTTTACTGATTGAATGGTTGACTTTTAATCTTATCCCTCAAGGGCTTTTGTGTGTTAGGCCGAAATTGAGTATTGGATGTCTACTGACACCCGTAAGTTTATAACTCAATAACCGGTTACACCACTGAGGCTGGAGAGGGATTTTTTATTAAGGGAAATCAGCGATCTCTAAGCCACAAGATTCATTAAATTGTTAGGTAAATAAGATGAAGTGTATCAGGAGAGAAACTAATTTTGGGGAGAGCGCCGTTAGCAATCTACGGTAAGTGCAACTTTTACTGTCTCGTCTGTCAAATATTTCATGAATATATATAGAACCTGCCTGGAGGTGGAAACCATATATGAACAAGGAGAACGCGACTGGCGCCCTTTAATAAATAAATGAATTAGTGTTGCGTCCTTCAGACGCCGCGTATGGGCTCTTCCACAGTAACAATAACCCTTATAGAGCACTCCATTTAAACTCTTTAAGGGGCATATAGAGGTAACTGAAACGTTGTCATCAACAATTTATATTACCAAATGTTTTAATTTGATGATGGTGATATTTTGAAGCTTTATAAGACAAAAACTGTTCATTGGGTTCGAGTGAATTTTACTACGATCATATACTTATTCCAATCGGCAGTGGCTAACTGAAAACATTACTAATTTGTATTTATAAATAATATTGTTAAATTCATATTCATGTTAAAAATAATCGCCCTCATTGTGAAATGAGGACGCGCGAGTGTTATTCAATTATACAATAGAAAATAGGTGTGTGTATATGCCCAAATAATCGAATCGTAATTTTTCCTTATTTACAATGTCCATCAACGATTCAAGTAATCGTTAAGATAAGAGCTGTGTAAGACAGCTTAATGATATTTAAGATCAGTTAATCATGTTAATAGGAGCAGACATTATGTTTGGTGTCCAAAGAAATTCAAAATAGTTTATTTGCTTTTGATATTTTATTACCATACACTATAAATAGTATTTTTATACTACGCTAGAAGAGATAAGTACGGCGACGGTGACGCACTATAGGGCGAGGACCTCAAAATCATCTCAAAAATGCCAAATATAACAACCTGAATTACGATTTGACATATTTATTTTCTAATAGCTAATAGATTAAACTTTAATATTTTAGAATGATTATTTTTTTAAACGTTGATGGTATTAAGTTTCGAAGCAAGAGGTTCGGTAAGGTTCAAATAAATTCAGTATTGAGCTAATTTTCAATGAACGCATTTGTTTATTAAAATATAAAGTTTTATATACGATCCGAAAGCGCGTTTATTTTATTTATCGTCATATATAGTTGTACCGATTTATTATATAAAAAAATTAAGTGTAACTTATATTTAATTTAACAATTTATAACTTTGCCTAGTGTAAGTACTGTAGTAAATTTTTCAGGGATATGATAGCGAATACCGTTCTCTAAAAGATACAATAAAATTTGCACATATTGCTCATTTTGAAAAAAGTAGGTCAAAATACATAGATTACACCTAAACTGTTTTCTGAATGAAAAAATACAATGTAGGTTTAGGAAAAATTTCTAGTGATTATAGTTAGGAGTCCAATTCGCCCAAAATGGGTGCATCACGGTTAGTGGCCATATAAGTGGGGAGGGTCATTTCAAAATGCGCCTTATCCAGTATGTTGCTCCAAAATGCTTATTCAGATTTACTTTAAATTTTTGAGAATACAGACAGATTTAAAAGATTTGTGTTTTACTGATTCATTAATAATACTCTCTTGTAGCAAAATCTAGCTATGAACAAACAGCTGTGTTAATAACGGAACACGGTTTTTTTCGACTCCCTGTAATTTTCGTCCAGTGGACAAGACGCATTTTGAAATGACCCTCCTCAAGTTTTAGAATAGCTACAAATAATTTGAAGCTGAAAATCTAGGAAGAGGGGTTTCAGGAGTGCTCTACTTAATGAACATAACGTTACGTATTTCCGGTTATACTGAAAGTTGACACCAATTTCCTTATTTTAAATGGCATGCCTTATTTTTTATGCCGATTTGAATTCTATTAGTAATTTCAAGGTAATTTTCAATAGCATTCCCTATCTAAAAGAACAACAGTTTTTGAAATATTTTGATTTTAATAAAATCAGATGCGAAAACTAACCCATTGTTTGAAAATAATAACATTCGCTATGGTAAATTCCGATATCAACTATTCTCCCATGTATTTACGAGAGATGGAGCTTATGTGGACTCAAGCGACAAATGTCCCAAAATATACATGGTGCCCAGAAAATGAAGTCAAGCTTCCACAAATTCGACCTCCATTAAATCGCTTATTTCAAATGAAACATAATGTATTTTATAAGCTTATTCGCTTCCCTCAGAAGGTAAATTTTGAATTTTAACAAAATAGTGGAAAAAGACGATTAGCTCATACATATGGTAGATCTACAGAAACCGCAGTATATGAATTTTCTGAATATGTACACAAATGTATTGAAAATAATAAATCAGTAGGAGCACTTTGTTTCGACATGTCACGAACGTTTGACTGTCTTGAATTTGATTTTATTGAGAAAAAATTATATGCTATAGGCTTTAGGGGTAAATTCCTATCATGGACAAGCTCTTATCTTAAGTATAGGAAAATATCAGTTAGAATCGGAAACATTTTTTCTGATAAATATGAAACCCATCTTGGTGTTCCGCAGGGATCTGTGCTGGGTCCTCATATATTTTTATTATTTAGTGATGATTTACATTATACATTATACTTCTGCAAATTGTGTTATAATGTATGCAGACGATGTCACTTTAGGAATTGATGCAGAAAATCCAGCGGATCTCCAAGATAAACTTAATATTATTTCCAATCAATTTACTAAATATTGTTGGAAAAACGGTTTAATTGTCAATGCAGATAAAACAGTCGCCATGAATTTTTACAAAAGGAAAAAAAGTGATGATCATTTCGATATAAAAGTCAATAATGACGATAGAAATATCATGTTCTAATAAGTTTTTAGGTACTTATATTGATGCTGACTTAAGTTATACATGTCACATTGATTATGTCTGTAAAAAAATTAATAGTAGTTACTATGCTATACTACATCTAAAAAATTCTGTCGACACAAAAAGTCTGATTAATATTTACCACGCACTTGTTAACTCGGTGCTTTCATATAATGTTATCCTGTGGGGAAATATCACTGTTGGCAATTGTAAAAGAATTATCAGGCTTATTTTCTCATTAAAACCAACAGATTCGTGCCAACCAGTTTTCCGGGAACACAAAATACTAACTTTTCCGTCCCTTTATATTTATAATTGTATTTTATATGTAAAAAAAAAATATCGATACGTTTCAAGCTAATGCCGCCCATCATAATTATAGCACGAGACATGGTTCTCTCCTCGAATTACCCAGACATCGTTCTTGTTTATTTGAAAAGACCCCATCATATGCTGGAAGAAAATTCTATAATAAAGTTAACAATCCCCCTGCACCACTTCAAAAAGAAACTAAAATCATTTTTGATTAATAAATCTTATTATACTGTGACTGATTACCTGGATGATGTGTGATCAGCAGATTTTTAGATAATTCAGTTTTACTAATATATTTACATGTTAATATAGTTCTGTGTAAAATTTAGTTTAGTGTGTAAAATTGTCATTCGCATATTAATATTTTAAATAATGGATGTTTTTAAAAATTACTAATTTAATACCTATTTAATTGTGCATTAATGTAATGTATTTCTTTGACCTGTCCAATATCATGTATATTGATCGAACGGACCAATAAATTATTATTATTATTATTATTATTATTATTATATTCATGCGGATATCAGTCGGGGTACTCTACCTTTATTAGATTATATGCCGTTAGTACGTTTTCGCAAGGAAGCAGGAAAACCTCATATAACTTTATATATTGTCATAAAGCGCATTTTCAGTTGACAAGTTCTTGTGAATAATATAATTATTATTGGAAATATCAAGCTAGCCACGAGCAAACCAAAATTTTTATTAGGAATATTTTACTGTCACTCGCAAGTCAAAGAGCGTTTGTACGTATCTAGAACGTTGTGAAGCTTTTGGTGCCATGCCAATTGCGGCTACATACTCTCTATTGTAAGGTGGTTGACATATAAGTTCTCTAAAGGAGGCGTTTGCCCTTGTCATGTTTGGCAGGTAGATTCTTACATATTATTATTATTCTGTAACTTGAATTACTTCAATAAATGGTAGTTGAATTCTTGTATTTTAATTTTTTCTTTCTTTTTTGTGTGTTAGGTCGACAACAGAAAGAAAGGAACCATCAAAGGGCCCACACGTTTGATACTGAGAACATCGATCAGCTCACAGAAGCTGAAGCTTAAAAAGTGATTAAAATATTAAGAAGTGATAGATTAGTAAACAGTGTTAGAGATAAGGCCAGTGCATCTTAAAAAGGCCAAGACTTTGGAAGACGCAGTTAGGAATCCACGATAGATACGAACTTATACATTTCTCGTCTATTACAGGACCTCGGTCCTAGATCGTCTCTTATAACTTAACCGAACTCCCCTGGGAGTAAAATTTAAGCACCCTAAGTCAAAGGGAGGGGAGCGCGGCCGGCAATAAAATAATAGTGTCACGTTCTTCAGACCAACGGCGGTGAGTTATTCTAAAATAACACGGTAAAAATTTGAGATCAATTCACTGTTCCATTTTTGAGTTAGAGCAAGTTAAACAAGGGGCACGCCGCAGGGGAAATCTGGTGTACATGTTACAGGAAATGACAGAAAATTTTGAGGAATTCAGGGAAATCTTCATTGAAATAAAGCATTGCGCATGTGCGGTTACAGCTTTGAAGTGTGCGTATAGCGATTTAGGGAGACATTTCAGGTAGCGTGTGTGTGGTAGAATATACTTGATATCTTACTAAAGGACCCCGCTCATTTCTTATGGGAAGTGTCCTCCGGTGAAATTGGCTGAATTTTTAATATATTGTAATATAACTCGATCCCATGTTTAGTTTCCGAAATACAACTATAAATTCTTGTAAAACTCTGTATCTTGTCGAACTTTTAATTTATTGATGGGGGATTAGAGGTCAAGGGAGCAATTTCCGAAAGCGTTTCAATTAAAGTTTTTTGATCAGGAAGAATCATACTTTATGTAAAAAATGTTTTAACCAATTTGACCGAATATTTTTTTCACTTGTTATTTTTATCTAGATTTCCCGGCGCCTTCGCCAACATTTTTCAAACTTTAATTTTTTTCTGCACTGATTTTTATTAAAACAACAAATGTTTTTAGTGCAAAATATTATAAGGGGCTATTAGAACGTACCACAATATAAAATGTATGAAAATAAGTCATGAATTGAAATTTATTTAAATGTACAAGAGGTCATTCTTGTACATTTCTTGAGCTGTATTTCGGAAACTAGACACAGAATCAAGTTGGGCCCATGAGAGCTTTTGATCAGAAAGTCGAAATCTACAATACATATATTAAAAATTTGCCTATTTCACCGGGTGTTACTTCCCGTAAGAAATGAGCGGGGTCCTTTAAATGGTCCTAATAAATAAAGTAAAAAATTATAAAATATGTCATAATTATCTATTTTTGGGTTAGGTTAAAGTGTGACCTAAACGTTTTTAGGATTATGTACTCAAAAGTGATAAACGGAATCCTTATAGATTGAATAGTTTGTTCGTTCGCCAATATATCTATGTTTCAGCAATTTAAGTCCAAAACTATTATAACTAGAAAAGCGATAAAATAGTTATTAAGGTACCAAGGGTGTTATAAGGATAATAACGCACCAAGGTCGGCAGTGTACAATCCCGAGGGCCTCTAGCCCGAGGGAGTGTACGTCGACCGAGGGCGTCATTATCCTATAACACCCGTGGTGCCTTCAACGTTTAATGTCCTGCAAGTCTGTTATTTAATTCGATTTTTTTTTTTGACATTTACGATTTATTATTTTGACATCTATTATGTTCAGAATGATTTGATTTAAAAGAGAGTAAAAATCAAAATTGTTTGTAAACGTCGCCGTTGCATAGCAACGCATTTTGTTTGTCAATAACGCTATCATAATTTGCTTGTTTTGGGTTGTATTATAATTTTATAATGCCCTAGGGCGTTATAGATATTTATAACGCCCTAGGGCGTTATTTTTCATTTAATGTATCTCAAAATAGGGTGGTTATTGTAAAATAACAGATTTGTAGGACATTAATATATTTTATTTTTGTTCAAAAATAGATCTAAAGTGCCATGAACGTCGAGATTTTAAGTTTTAGAAAAAAAATCCGCCTGTTTGTCATTTTGTCTGTACTTCCCATAAGAAATGAGCGGGGTCCTTTAAATGGTCCTATTAAATAAAGTAAAAAATTATAAAATATGTCATAATTATCTATTTTTGGGTTAGGTTAAAGTGTGATCTAAACGTTTTTAGGATTATGTACTCAAAAGTGAAAAACGGAATCCTTATAGATTGATTAGTTTGTTCGTTCGCCAGTCTATCTATGTTTCAGCAATTTAAGTCCGAAACTATTATAACTAGAAAAGCGATAAAAATATATTTTATTTTTGTTCAAAAGTAGATCTGAAATGCCATGAACGTCGAGATTTTAAGTTTTAGAATAAAAATTCGCCTCTCTGTCGTTTTGTCTGTAACATTTTTGTGTGCATGATTACACTGGGACGGTTTATAATATTGACTTGAAATTTGGTACACCTATATATTATAACAAGATCTGGAACAATGCTGTATTTTGACCTATTCTGTTGAAGGGTTGGGCGGTAAAAGGGGGTAAATAGGTAAAGCAAGCAAGTAAGGGTCCATAAAATTGAGATTTAGTGTATGTCGAGAAGCCAAGATCTTAAATATTTTTTGGCATCAGTCACCCCCACTGGCACCCCCATTAATACCCCCACCTCACTATTAAAGAGGACAAAAAAATAAAATTGCGATTTAGTGTGTATATATAAGAACCAAAGGCCTCCATTTTAAATTAGTCGCTCTCATTACCACTACCACCTCCCCCCATACCGATGTGGTATATCGTTTTATGGGTTAGGCAATTTCAAATATGATATTATTAAAGTTCTACGAATAATTATTTTCACATCGTGAAGTGCAGATATCCGCAAATACTGTATTAACATTTTTTTCGCTGGAAGAGACTTGGATAGCAAATCTGCTTGTGGACATAGTGATTCCTTCGGGAGCAGTTTTGTTTTTCAATTTTTTCTTAACATGCTCATTCAAAATATTCATTTTTGTTGTATTCCCCTTTATTTCTGAAACTACTGGGCCGAAAATTTCGAAAGAAATCTGAAATATCAGAAACAACTCAAGAAACAATGAGGAAGTTCAAATATTTTTCGTATTAGACCTGTTATAATAAAAACATTGGTATATATACAGGTAATCTGTACAATCATAATATTTCGAGTCTAAAATAACTATTATCTACCGGCACGGTAGCACAGTCGGTTAAGGCGTATTGAGTGCGTGTTTCGCACAGCGAGTTTAGTTATTTAATGTAATATTAATTAGTTTTAGGTCCATGTGGACCCGTATTATTACTTGTAATTTAATTTTCCTAGGGCAGGCAGGAGCTCTAACGACAAACTTTTGCCGTTAAGCCCAACCGGACCTACCCCGCCCAGCCTTACACCCACCACGGCGCTGCGCACCGTGGTTGTCTGGCTGGCTCCGGGCCAGGTACGGCGAGGCACATTACATGTACACCTAATTACTAATAAATTCTTTTTGTTGTTGTTTGCGTATTGAGTGGCGAATATGCTGACCGACTGCCTATCGCGCTCTGGGTTCGAGCCCCAGCCCCGGTGCTGACAATACCGGTGGGTATGTATATCTGTGTTTTTTCAAATGTGTAACTCCTTTCCGGACAGCTTTGGCTTTGGATTTGGGGGTTGTCTACTATATGTGGTGTGTTTATGTTATGTTTATAGATATTTCAGATATACTCATTGATTTTAGTGAGATTAAGTTAAGTTAAATCACAGAAAATCTTAAGGAAATCTAAGGGAAATCAGAGAAATTATTGCAAAAGGGGAAATCTGATGTCATATTTTGGGCGGCGCATAGTGGGGCCAATTACATCAAAAATTGGCAGAAATTCGATAAAACAAAAGTCATCAGAGCGGACTAATTTTTCGAGGAACTAATAGCCCATAAGTCATACAAAAAACGGTTTATTTGACGCTATTTATTGTAAGCGGTACACGCCATACCGGTCTAAACTTGTGCTTAGTGGAGATTAGAAGTTATAAAAATCAATCAGTGCGTGCGAGTGTTAGTTTGTTTTATTAATTTCTCAGTGAGGTTTCTACAAATTAATTTTTTCTCAGCATGGCTGCTTTACCTACAGGTAAGGTGACAAGTAATTGCTATATTTGTTACTATACTAGTATTATTCAATTTATACGAATTTATATAAACCGACCCGTTTCGTACGATACAATTTTATGACATTTCCGTAAATCCTTACTGTTTTAAAATGTGCCTGAATCTGCCTGAATTGTGATATATAAATAAAGTTATTCGTTATTAACAGTGTGTACTTTAATGGTAGTTAATAAAAACTAAATAGGTGTAAAGAAGTAAATCAAGCTAGTAAGAGTAGTACATAAACTTTGGATTCAGTGTTTGTTAAAAAAAAAATCGGGAAAATTTTTTTACAAAAACGAATGGGAAATCTGGATGTGGAAGTAGTGTGTGCATTAGCACATTTATTTTATAATAATTTAAATTCTTTGGTAGATAATCATCTACTTAAGAATTTCAACAATATACTTTTATAACACTCTTAGCTAATATACTACTAGTTGTTAGAATTAGTACAAGAGTGTTATTAAAGTATATTGTTTAAATTCTTAAGTAGGTAATTAGCATAATTTATATATAATAGCCGATTTATTTTCCCGATTTTAGTAGCTAACATAAACTAATTTAGTATTTCTTTGAGAAGGGCCTAATACGCTAAAACATGTGTAAAAGTCTTAACAAAATTGTTTTGAAATTGAAAAAGGTAATTTCGAAATTTTAAATGCACATTTTTCTATATATTTAAAATACTGAATAGTGTTTTACAATCAGCCAATCACAGAATCGATTCAATAAATTAAAGTTTATGGTTTAATTAATCAAATGTAAATAAAAATGAATAAAAATAATTTCTGCCAACTTTTGATGTAATTGGCCCCACTGTGCGGCGGTTTGCCCCTCGAAGTTAAACAAAAAAATTATTGTATTTTTTTCTTTAATTACCTATCCAACAGACGCTGAGAACAAGAGAACTGGCCCGCAAAGCTCGTGACAGTGTTAAAAAATCATTTATAAAACTTTACTGCACGGATGGTTATGAAATTCCTTTTTGATATTAAACGAAGCGATTAAAAAAAATTCAAGTAGATCTGTTAAGGATTGCGACATGTAGAGTGTTTCCATGCACACATACATACAGATAAAAATACTTTTATCAGCGAAACTGAGTGCTGGCGCGCTGAGCAAGAATAGACTACATGCCCAGTAGTGTATGCAATATAGAGGGTGTAACGCAACTTACCCGAAGAATTTTGACCATACATGCACCTTTAAATAAGAAGTCGATTTCTTAAAAAAAAATTAACAAAAGATACAAATTATTAAAGTTACAAATTAATGGTGTGTGTGTGTGCATAAGTTTCAATGGCACTGGTATCATACCAACTAGCCAGTCATTTTTGTAGAAACCAGAAATATCTGAATTTGGTTTTTGTCGTTTTTATTTATTTATCCATTACCTATATTCGAATTTAATATTCAATCTTTATTTAATTTATCAAATGACATGCAATGATACGATTTAAATATTGTTAGTATACCATTCTAATAAATATATATTTTTTTGTATATACATATTTTATATACCTTTTTTTTTTTCTTTTTTTTTTATTTTGCATTATTTTTGTTGTGATTTTTTTTTTTGTTTATATTATTTTCCTTATTTAATACAAGTAAACAGCATCCAAAATATGGATACATTATTTTTGTTGTGATTTTTTATTATATTATTTCCCTTATTTAATACAAATAAAAAGCATCCAAAATATGGATGTTATGGATAATAATCCTTACAACATTTAGTGTTAGTAACTTAGTCTAACTGTGCCTACTTGCAAGCATCTATTACTTATCTACCACATATACCTACAATACAAAAGCGAAATAATACAATGCTTATTAAATTTTTGGACAATTCCTTATAATAAATTTGTAGAGCATAAAAATTACTCTATTACTTTTTCCTGACAATAAGGTAAAGATATTTATAGGTAGTTGAATTTTCTCCTCGACCAACTGTTCATATAACCTTTGTATATCCAGGTCAGATAATACACATTCTAATAAAATGTGTTGTAGGTCTGCTATTTCATCGCAGATGCAGTTGGGATTATCTGACAATCCAAGTCTGTATTTATACTGCGGAAATAAGGCGTGATTACTTCTTATTCTACACATTGTATAAAGTGTCTATCTTTGATATTCTTAAACCACGGGGAAGCTGGAATTTCAGGTTGAATATTACGATAAAATTTGCCTTTTTCCGAGTTTTCATATCGAGTTTGCCACAGGTTGTTCATCTTCATCTTCAGCGCTGAGAAAAAGTCGTTACGTGGGGTTTTGTAAGTAACTACCATATCTCCTACTTCTGTTGCTTCTTTCGCTAGTTTATCTACAACTTCATTGTTTTACAAATTAATGGAGATGTTAAAATAACATTCTATTTCTGCAACTGTTCAGACAGTTGTTGTATTGACGTCCAAGCACGCCTGGGCCCATCTAATCCAATTTTGTCGCACTAGCTGAACTGCCCCCCCTTCTTGCTGTTCCCGAAGACGCAGATAGTAGACAGTAGCGGCCGTGATGCGTTCACGTAATACATCGATATTGTCTACTTTGGTACACTTCATTTTTTAAATATCCCCACAAAAAGAAGTCAAGAGGATTTAGATCCGGGAACCGGGAAGGCCAAGATACGGGTCCCCCCCCGTCCGATCAAGCGTATCCCATTTATCTAGGTCAAATAATCTCGGACTACTAAATGATAATGTGGAGGAGCACCATCATGTAAAAGCCACATCCGAACTTGGACCTCCAAGGGCACATCTTCAAGAAGACTAAGAAAGTCATTACGGAGAAACTGTAGATATTGCAGACCATCTATCCGATTTGGCAATATGAACGGACCAATTAGGCGTTCATCGACAATCCCTACCCACACGTTTAAAGAGAACCGATGTTGAAAGCGATTCCGAACTACTGCATAAGGATTCTCAATAGCCCAGACGTGCGTATTATGTAGATTGGTTATCAGATTACGCGTAAAAATAGCTTCATCTGTGACAAAGACATCGGCGGTAAATCGGACATTTCGATAATTTTTTTTCAACAACCATTTACAAAATTGTGCCCTTGAGGGGTAGTCTGCAGGCAATAATTCTTGGACCTTCAGGACGTGATAAGGGAACGATTGAGCATCACGTAGTATACGCCACACTGCATTGGAGATCTGATAACAGTGACAACATGTTCGATAAGCACAGTGAACTTGGATATTTTTTGTCAATTGTTATATGCAGTTTTTATTTTAACCAGTCTAATTATAATTTTTCAGGTAAGTTGAATTACACCCTGTATAGATGGCTATTTACATAAAAATAGTGCTGGCATATCTCAAAACCGAGAAATGGCATCAATTTGTGCCGTTATTAAAATCGCTGTAGCTATGTCTTGAAGACTTTTTCAAAAACAAACTATTGTGTAGGGAAGTGGAATAATTTCTTCACCACAATTTATATTTCTGTAAACATTACTCTATATTAAGTATGTAATATAGATTAATGCTTATTATAATTTAGTAAATTACATACAATCAAGCAAAAAATAAATTAGACATATTTACAACAAAACCGCAACGAAGTACTTCAGTCAACAAACGAAGAAGAATAAAAAGATCCAATCTACTGTTGGCTTGTATCATAAGCACATCAAAATAACCTTTTCTTTATTCTCGGAAATTTATGTATGTACGTACATAAGACATAAACTTCCACAAATTAAAAACTTGTTCGGGTAAAATTGCCTTTAATCTGATATGCGAGAAGCACCTAACTTGGACCTAATTCTGTCTTAACGCGGTACGGCTATAATAACGTTATCACGGAAACTTCATCCGCGTTGAGCAGTGTGAACGCATTTAAGGAGCGACTTAGCACATTATGCCTGGCCGTGTCCAACTATTGTAAAAGAAAACAAAATATGTCACCGTGTAAATGATACCTCGCTGCTCACGTTCCATATCTCTGTCTCGATCCTTCTTGTGCTAACGCCGCTACAGCGGAACGAGCGTGAAAAACGACCTCGGTGATGGATTGATGGAGAAGCGTGAAAAGGCACGCGGTTTCAAGATTAGTGGTTCATAAGCCCAGGTGTTAACTCGGAGAGGCACAAAAACCAATTGCTTGCTTTACTCTATAAACATCAACTTGGAAAATCAACAATATTAAGATAGATATGTTTATTTTCGAGAACCGGCACTTTGTACACATGGCTTGAAAAATGCCAAAAAAGTTGTTGATTTTGATTACTGACTAAACGAGTTTTTAATAGCACAAACAGGATTTATTGACATAAATATGTTGAAATAAATTCTTAGTAGCAGAACAGTAAACGCTAATTTAGTTAAGTCTAGTAAAATCATATGAAGCAAAACACCAAGTTTTCTTTGAGTCATTATAATAGGCCATATAATATGTTAAAAATCAATGTACAGAGTGGACCAAATTAGATGGGATTTTAGGATTTCTCTAAAACTATGGCAGATAGACAAAAACAAATATAGGTGTCCTGAGCTCGACTTTCGAAAAACAAACAATGGCGCACACCGAGATCGTGTATCGTTTTAGACTACCGAGCTACAGAGCGTTTTTGGAAAATTGACATTTTTATCTCAATTACCAAGTGTCGAATCGAAAATCGAGTAACATATTCTTAAGGCACTTTTTTGAGTAAAGTCCATTGCTGACAAGAAGAAAATTATGCATGCCTCAGTTTTCAAGACATTGACATAACTTGTGTTTTTTTAAATGGAATGCCCTGTAAATTATTTCATTATTTGGTCACAACATAAATTAGTTATCAAGCGATATATCATATGTCACATTTATCTCTAGAAAAAGTGGTTAATTCTCGAAAAATTTAATATATTTGTGAAGTTGCCAAAAATAGGAAAACTAAACTACAATAAAAATGTTCGAATTATCTTCCGTTGACATCTATGTATTTTTGACATCTTCTCCTTACAGCATTTGTTGTATTTCCAATAATCACAGGAGTTATTGTCCGAAACGCAGCTAATGTTTTGTTTTCCAATTCTTCTATATTATTAGAACGTTCCCTATATACCGGGTGTAAACGAATAGTGGGCCACCCCTGTAACTTCCTTCTTTTTGAAGATGTCGGGATAAAAGTTTGTACGGTGAAATTAGGTAAGATTTCCAACTTTTTGAGACCTATCAGCCATATTTATCACTTCCGGTTTCACCGGAAATGGCCCCAATAGTCTTTTCTAAATGGACCACCCTGTATGTTTTTACATTTTTGAAATAAAGATCACGTTTTGGATACATTTATACTATTTTGAACAATTTATACCGTGTTGCACGAAAAATAATTCGAATTTTAGTTATCAATCTAGATGGCTGCGAATATGTTAAAATTAATTTTGTTCCAATGTAATTCATATAAAAAATACGAAAACGTCAATATGTCCAATAATACATCATACAGGGTGCTGTCAACTCATTAAAATCACATTTTTCAAAATGACTCATTTCTTTTAAATATTATGATATGGGCCACCCGGATATTCAGAAAGATCTATTTAGTAGGAGTTAAACGGTACCAAAAGTTCCGTAATGTGTAATGGTCACCGGTAGGAATGATAATTTTTCTTAAATAATTTATGATGTATATCTAACTTCAATTAAATTTTCATCAACCCTGTATATTTGTATTAATATTTTATGATATGCAACAAGAATGAGCTAGAGGCCCATTCTGGCATATCATAAAATATTAACACAAATATACAGGGTTGATCAAAATTTAACCCCTACTAAATAGAGCTTTCTGAATATCCGGGTGGCCCATATCATAATATTTAAAACAAATGAGTCATTTTGAAATATGTGATTTTAATGAGTTTACAGCACCCTGTATGATGTATTATTGGACATATTGACGTTTTCGTATTTTTTATATGAATTACATTGGAACAAAATTAATTTTAACATATTCGCAGCCATCTAGAGTGATACCTAAATAAAATTCGAATTATTTTTCGTGCAACACTGTATAAATTGTTCAAAATAGCATAAATTTATCCAAAATGTGGTCTTTATTTCAAAAATGTAAAAACATACAGGGTGGTCCATTTAGAAAAGGCTATTGGGGCCATTTCCGTTGAAACCGGAAATGATAAATATAGCGGATATATCTCAAAAAGTTGTAAATCTTTCCTAATTTTACCATACAAAATTTCATCCCGATATCTTTAAAAACAAGGAAGTTACAGGGGTGGCCTACTATTCATTTACACCCGGTATAATATTTTTTAAATAACCCCAAAGCCAAAAGTCGGCAGAGGTTATTATCGGGAGACTTAGCTGGCCACAAAATAGGACCATTATTTCCTAAAAATTAAACAATATCTAAACTAATTTGTTGTTTATTAATGTCCAGTTAGCTAAATTAATTGTTAGTTATCAATTTAGTTAACTTAGCTAACTAGACATTGATAAACTAGTTTTAAGTGATATATAAATACCTATTAAATCCTCCCTAAATTTAGCAATTTAAATAATTTCGTGTTTCATTTGACGAATGACCTGGGGCGCCCTCGTATTGGTAAATTAATCTTTGAAATTTTCTTAAAGGTATATTGTCTGCAAAGTGCTCTATTTCTTGTCGTAGAATGTTAATAAAATTTTCGGTATTCAAATTACCGTGAAAAAAAATGAGGACCTCTTATTTGGTATCCAATAAAACCACACCATACACTAAATCCAAATCGTCCTTGACGCTAACTGTAGCGCTTACGTGCGGATTTTCATGAGCCCAATAGTGGTTATTATGCCGATTAAAAAATCCGGCACTGCTTATATAGGTCTTGTCTGTCTATATAATTGTTCCTTCAAATCCTGGCACTTCATTGCACCGACGCATAAACCACTGGCAAAAATCGAGACGCCTTTGAAAGTCGTTGGTGTAGAGGTGGCTAATCCTAATTTTGAAAAGTTTAAATTTATTTATTTTAAGCAACGCAACGCAGTTGTTTTTGGGATTCCTAAATTTTCCTCTTACAGTCTCTAAAACAATATTTTCTACAGCTTCTCTCCCTGCTTTATTATATACTTTTGCTCGAGGTTTTACAAATGATCCAAACTCTTAAATTTTGTTGTAGCCTTTTGAATATTTTTATGTCTGGCTGTCTCTTTTCTGGATATCTAAAAATATTGTTTAGGCGGCACTTTGGCAAAGTTTTGCTGTCTATAACTTACCTATTAAAATAAAGCTCGGTAGCTAAATTGGAATCTTCTCCGCATTCTATAAAACACTTAATCATAACATATTTTTCACCATTACTAAATTGAACCATTTTTAACAATGCTCACAATTAACTCACAAATTAGTTTTTGACATTTACGATTATTTCGATTTTCTTTATTTTACCATGGCCTTCTCAATAAATATTAGAAATGCGATAAATATGCATAGATGTCAATGGAAGACAATTCGAATCTTTAATGTAGTTTAATTTTTCTTATTTTTGGCAAAATTAGTTTATATTATAAGAAGTGTTGAGATAGATGAGAGAGATAAATATGACATATGATATATCGTTGGATAGCTAATTTAAGTTATGAAAGAATAATGAAATAATTTACATGGTGTTCCATTTTAAAAAACACAAGTTATGTCTATATCTCGAAAACTGAGGCATGCATAAGGTTTTTCTTATCAGCAACAGATTCTACTCAAAAAAGTGCCTTAAGAATGTGTTATTCGATTTTTGATTCGACACTTGGTAATTGAGATATAGAAGTCATCCCAAAATGCCAATTTTCCAAAAACGCTCGGTAGTCCGGTAGTCGAAAAAGATCTACGATCGCGGTTTGTCCCATTGTGTGTTTCTCGAAAATCGAGCTCAATATCTATATAAACCTATATTGGTTTTTTTGTCTATTTGCCATAGTTCTAGAGAAAACCTCAAATCTCATCTAATTTGGTCCACCCTGTACTCTTATACGTGCATTCTATTCTTCCACGTTTCAGTAAGTTTTTGATGCGATCTCTTTTATTTGTGTATAACTACAGCTCTATAACTACAGTTGGACAAGAGATCGAATAATTGCTGTAACTGAGTTAAGAGAATTTTTGAAAAAAAATGTCATGGTATTTGGTAGCCTTTACTTGTGCACATAAGGGCAACAATTATAATTTTTTTTTGTATGCACTTTTTGATACTTTTATGATGACACAATTTTTCTTAAGGTCTAGGTTTTCTTTTCGGTCTCCTGATGTAGTTTTTATTTCCCTTTACTATAGTGAAACCAAAGGGTGTTTCACGTATCGAATTGCATTTATGTTTCCAGAGTTTGCAACTTAAAACTCTCCATGCCGTAACTTTTTATTTTTTAAGCAATACCATGTCTGGTACAGCAAGTTGTAGGTTTTTTAAATTTCTTTAAATATACATACAGAGTGATCCAAAAATATATTTTTTAATTTGTTACGGTAATAAACTTAATTACTTGTATATTTTATTACCACAGCTGTACACGAAATTTGTTAAAGCAGTTTGATAAAGGTTTTAGTAAGCTTAATTAATTTAAGCTATTACATCATATGGGATTTAATTTTTGATTTTTTAGAGAAAAAAGCCCTTTTTTCGATTAAAATATTAAATTTTAAAAAAATGTAAATTTAATAGTAATAGATGTGTCTAGCTATCAATAAGTGATTTTTCTATTTTTACCACTTATTTCTGGGTTAGCTGACAATGGAAGAAACAATTACACAGCCACACACAAAAAAAGTGGTCTGGCCTAAGGACTAGACTAGTGTATCCATATGTATTTGGACCCGCTGAAACCGAATCCGAAGTTAGAATTGTCAGATTACTTCTTTTTTCACCCCCAACCCCCAAAAAATACGCCCCTCAAAAAAGTGGTCTGGCCTGCGGACCATACCAGTATATTCTTGTATATTTTCACCCTATGAAACCGAATCCGAAGTCAAAATTGTCACATTCGCTTGTTTTTCACTCCTAACCCCAAAAATCACCCCCTTCCTAAAAAAAAGTGGTCTGGCCTGCGGCCCAGATCAGTCCATCCTTATGTATTTGGACCCGCTGAAATGGAATCCGAAGTCAGAATTGTCAGATTACTATTTTCACCCCCAACCGCCAAAAAACACCCACCCCAAAAATGGTCTGTCCAGAGGACCATACCAGTGGCAGTGTATCCTTACGTATTTGGTAAGGATACACTGGTCTGCTACACTTTTTTTTGTTTTGGGGGTGTTTTTGGGGGTTGGGGGTGAAAAACGACCGAATCTGACAATTCTGACTTCGGATTCGGTTTTAGAGGGTCCAAATGCACAAGAATACATTGGTATGGTCCGCAGGCCAAACCACTTTGAGGGGGTGGGGTGTCTTTTTGGAGTTAAGGTTGAAAAAAGAAGTAATCTGACAATTCTGACTTCGGATTCGGTTTCAGCGTGTCCAAATACATAAGGATACATTGGTCTGGCCCGCAGGCCAGAACACTTTTTTTTTGTGTGGCTGTGTTACTATACAAAACTATTTCAAAAATCTTTAAAAAATAATTATTTCTTACGTTAACTATAAAACCAAAAAGAATTTCCCATATGGTGTAATAACTTAAATTAAAGTTAATTAAAATCTTTATCAAACAGCTTTAACAAATTTCATGTACAGGGGGAGGTAAAAATATATTCCAGCAAATTAAATTTATCATCCTATCATTCTTTTTCAAAACAAATTTTTTTTGATAGTTCTGTATTAACATTTAAAGAACTTAAAAATAGCTACAATTTGATGGACATGGCCGTTACTTAAAAAATTAAAAAAATTATGGGCTTGGGAAATTTTCAGTGGCGGGCCCTGTAAACGCTATGAAAATTGAGCGGCTTATTTTGTATGGCCGGCAGTGCACAAAATTTCGTTTATATGATATTATTGAGAAGCCAACAATCGAGTAATTCGTGGGACACAAAACGTGTGTCAAGGCGCTGTGAACGAGAACATGATTGTTGTAGAACCCGTTTACTCCCACCGAGGTTCCATTATTTCAAAAACTATTAAATGTACGACAAAAATGTAAAGGAATTAAGTTTTGAAAAATTAAATTTTCCTTCGATCATGTAGGTACAAAATTTTGATATGACCAACCGTTTATAAGACACTACTGGAAGTAGATGAAAGTTGTATTTGGTGGTAAATTTTAATAGTCCTTTGGCGCGGGTTAACGTCATCCGATCGAATTGAAATTTTGTACACCTCATTATTTAAATAATTTGAACCACTTTGGGGGAAGACCGAAAAAATTCCAAGGTCACAAAATAAAGACCACCTTAATATACAGGGAATTGTAATAATGTTTCGGTCTTCTTTAGCTACCATAGGTACCATACTAGTTGGAAGTTCTGTTCAAGTAAAGTTGTTAACTGTACATAAAAAGTCATCCCAGGAAAGTAACTTCGAGCGTACAAGGTGGCACAAAAAATTAACATCTTTGAGGTAAGTCTTTTTTAATAGAGTACTTTGCACATTTTTGACGTACCTAATGTTCCTTATTCACATCTAAAATAGCATGTTTCAATGCTCCGCTTAGAAGCAATAAATTAAAAGTGAAAAAAATGCGTTACACCATTAAAAATACACAGAATCCGTTCTCCAAATGTGGATTTGAAAAGAAAATAAGGCTAAAAACCTTTTGATGATGGTCGTAGAATATTGTAACTACATTGTTTGAAATTCATCAAAAACAGAGCACTCGAAAATAAATTTCCCAATTTTGAGGCTTTTAAATTGATTTTTCTCACATTATTAAGTTGTATGTTTCTACCAGGGGTTTCTACGTAGTAATGTGCAGAATTTAAATATAAAAAATTGTTTTGCAAGCGTGACTATAGAAATTCATAGGAGTTTTTGAAATAATTGACAAAATTTAAATGCATCAAACGTTCATTAGATAAAGTTATGTCGGAAACACAGCGGTTTGGCGGAAAATTTTTAACTGATTTCAAAAAATTTTAAAAAGGAGAAGGGTTCCCAATTTGACCCGTATTTTATATATCTGTTCAATGATCACTCTGGCGTAGCTCAAACGATTTGTGCTAAACCTGTTGCAAACTCTACGCTATAGTCCGGCGATGGTCCCACACTAAATTTATAAAGCTACTATCTAGTGTAAGGTGAACAAAAATTGCAAACAATTTTTTACCCTACGAGCATATTCGAAGATATGGCGGAGTCGCCGGTGATTTCAATTAATATAAAAACTCAGTCTTCAATTTATAAAAAATAATGATAATTTTTTCACAAACAACAGGGTATTATTATAACTTCTTAGCATGTCATGTACCATTTCGCAACGAAAAAGAGTCTAGCATGTAGGTGAATCAGCTGAAGAATGTTTTCTAGAACAAATGAGACTTTTATTGAGAAACGAGCCCGTTGAACAATTTGCATTTACAAACAAATTATTACACAGCAGGCTCTCACTCAGGTCGTTGTTTTCAAAGCTGTTAATGATGACGAAGAAGAAAATTTCATTAGAAACCCGACCGATATTTACGGCAGCGCACAAATATTTCATTGTATGATGGATTTGATTGAGATCTGAGAATGCCTGAAAATTTTTTGCAGATTTACATGGACCTGGTACATGGGATTTCAGTATTCAGTGACACAAATTCAATATGACAGACATAATTGAAAAATTTGTGTACATTTGTGTGGAATTTGATACATGAGAATATTTGAGGGCACTAATTTTGATCTGAAGTCAAATTTCAAAAATCATTCGTAATCTTTCTCCACTATTAGTGACCGCGGTAGGTGAAACGATACTTCATTTAATGAACACACGATGCCACTTGGCATGGTGTTAGATTAGATGTTGGAAAATAAATTCCGAAGAGGAGCCACCCAAAATTTTCCTTGGGATTTAAAATGGCGGCCGATTTAAAAAATAACAGTCTTAAAATATAATAAATTTTATGGTACCGTATTATTTCGAGTTTGGTATCGTTTTTGACTATTTTTGAATTAAGGATCAAGATACCTAAGTTTGATTTGCCATATTACAGAAAAAAACAGGGACGGTTCCAGTGAATTTATCTAAATTTTATATAATTTATTCACATGAATTTTACGTTGTTTTCTCGTATCAGATTTGTTATTTTAATTGAGTAAACTTAACACGTATATTTTTTTTTAACTATTTAACGTCGGCCTATTTCCGCTACCAGGGTCTCTCACCGACACCAGGAGACGAGCTACCCCCAACCTGGAAATTTTGCCGAACCTCTTCCCTTAAGAAGAGTAGGGATCTTTTACTTGCCTAACATTTAATAGACAAGGGACCGCCTGCTTTACATCCCCTCCGAAGGATGGTATATCCACTACGTAATCCCCGTCTGAAATTACGTAACTTCCGCGTATACACTGATATACAAGCCGCTAGAAGGTGGGACGAGAACGCTGTATTTCCCAAGATGGGACCCCATCCAAGTACTAACCGCGCTCGACGTTGCTTCAACGGAATATCGACTGATATTCACATTGAAGTCGCCTCTACGCTCGCCCCTTAACACGTATATAAAACATAAACTTAATGCTTGTCATTCAGCAACAGTTACAATTTTTTGTAAAGATTACAGGTACGGTACATGTATTTTGCGACGTTTCGTATTTAGTTCATTTGTCGTTTAAGTATTTTTTGTAGACTTTTGATGGAAATGCTTAATTAACTATGACGAAGAGACACGTAATTGGCCAGACTTTCTTAGAAATTCCAGAAACAAAGAACTTTTTCATCTTCTTGCTAATTACGCTCTAAAGAATTTCGGTACAGTTCAAGTTCTGACAAACGTCAGCAGTAAAATTGTAGGGTCTATGACTGAAGAAACATCTATAGTTGATGCAGCATGTGAGAAAATGTAAGAGGACGATGGTCGTCTGATCTTGCATGTACATGATATGGAACGCCACGGGGCTAAAAGGGTCCTTTTGTGTACAACAGACACAGACGTAGTTGTGCTAGCCATTTCATGTTTTCATACACTGAAGTCTCGCGGGTTAACCGAACTATGGATCCAATTCGGCGTCAGAAAAAAATGAGACATCTTGCAATACATCGTATTGCCTGGAAACTGGGGGACGAGAAGGCAGTCGCCCTTCGTGGATTTCATGCTTTTACCGGTTGCGACACAGTGTCGGCATTCAATATGAAAGGCAAGCGGTCAGCTTGGAATGCATGGAAAACTTTTCCCGAGGTCACTTCTGCCTTTACTGCAATTTCTAATCCTCTACCAGCATTAGAAGAGAATGTGAGAATACTTTTGGAAAAATTTACTATGATTATGTACGGTGCAGATATTCAGCTAGGCACTATAAATGAGGCAAGAAAAGTATTATTTACAACCAAGAGTAGACCATTGCCTTCCCTGCCGCCTGCTGCAGATGCACTAAAGCTGCATACACTTCGTGCGGCTTACCAAGTCGGCCATATATGGGGTCAAGCAGCCAATATTATTGAAGAATTACCATCTCCAGTTAACTGAGGCTGGACACAGGAAGACAAAGTGTGGACCCCACAATGGACTAGTCAACCTGCCATATGGGAAGCCTGTAGGGAACTATTAAAGTGCAGATGTAAGCAGAGCTGCACTAATAGATGCAGTTGCGCTTCGGTAGGCATGCTGTGGACAGTGCATTAATTCTAAGTAAGATAATTAAATACTGTGTCGGGACATGATATTACAGATGCAATCAGTGGCGGTTTGGCCAAGTCGGCGAGTCGGCAAATTCCGATTGGGTCTTCTGCCTTTTGAGTACGTAATGCGCTTATATACATGCGAAGCAAAAACATTCAAAGTGCTGACGAACTGCGGCTGAATGTTTATTTATTTTTAAAAATTTTGGCATATGTGGTGAGCTGGTGAGTACTTTTGGCTTCTTTTGGCAGTTCCGCCGGCACGCCGGCGTCGAAGTCCGAAGCACGAACTCGAAATGTGCGCAGTGCGGAGGCAGCAAAAGCAAGCATTTTAATAAATAAACCGTTCTGCAGTTCTAAAGAACCTATGATTTTATTTATCCTTAAACTGGCGCTTAAATATTATATTGAAAAAATTATTTATTGAACATTAAAGTTTAGTACAAAATTCTCATCCCCCGAATAAATGACCGGTGTGAGGCCCAAAACATCCCCCCCCCCGATAAAAAAATCTTGCTTGCTTCGTTTATAAAATGCAGACTGAGCCCTAGTTACCCAGACCGCCACGGGTTGCAATTTAACTTAACGTAAGTGATGAAAAAAGTTTTGAGTTTATTTTCAATATTAAAAAAAAAATGAATAAATAATTTATTTATTATTCCTACATTTTATGTCTTTCATTTATTTTGACTTCATGTCTTGTTCCACAAGCCGCAAATATTCGAAAATGATACCAAACGCGAAAAAATGCGGTAATGTATAAGATTTATCTGTTTCGGAGTACTATTATTTAAAAGGGCGCCATTTTGAATTCTAAGGGAAATTTTTTGTGGCTCCCCATCGGAAATCATTTTCGCGCGTTATAACTATGATTGAGCTAAGCGGCATCGCGTGTTCACAAAATGCAGTATATACCAAATTTTCGTCGTGTACCGCACCCACTATATCGCATATCGCTATAACAGAAGACGATACGACCAGCGTAAGCAGCTGGTACTCTGGTACTCATACTGCGCACACTCCGTAAGAGACGAGCGATGGCTTGAATATCAGTAGCTCGCAGCAACTAAACTTAAGGATAGGATTTTGCTGAGTGAGAGGGAAATATGCGTTTATTTTCGGTTTAATATAAGTATTCAAAAAATCATAAATGGTATAAGCTTTAAAATAGTTTCAGGTACTTCCCATTGCTCTAAGGAATACAACCATGTACAATTTTTATCATAAATTTTGTATATAGTTAAATACCATACTTTAATAATGAAATAAGTAACGATTTTTTTTAATGTCTTATTTATATTAACGTCCTGGCGAAGTTTAGCTAATGCTACTCTACCACTTAACCAGGACAGCGAGATGAGATACGGTCACCAATCCAAGTGACGAACTCGCCCGGCGTGCTTAACTTCGCCGATCGAGGTCCAGTCACTGGTACCATACCTCACCTCACATTTTCATTGACAAACTATGATATTCAAGTACAACAGAAATTTACAATAAAAAAATATATAGTTGTACTCGTTAGAACAATAGCAAGTATCTAAAACAGTTTTAAAGATTATACTATGTTTGGTTTTTTAAATATTTAAAATAAATCGAGAATAAACGCATATTTCCCTCTCACTCCGCAAAACCCTATCCTTAAAACCAGTGGCGGTCTGGGTGTCTAGGGCTTAGTCGGCATTTTACAATAAACATTCAAACTCAGTTCGTCAGCGATTTGAATATTTTTACTTTGCATGTATATAAACGTCGTCCCAAAATTTTTTCGATGAGCGGGGGGAGTTTTTTGATAAGCGGGGGGAGAAATCCGAAAAAAATTTTTCAAATTTTTCGTCCCAAAATGGCCCCTCATTAGACGCGACCCTAGGGCCCAGTCGGCATTTGCCGACTAGCCGACCTAGCCAGACCGCCACTGCTTAAAACCAAAGGGAGCATGCGGAACTCTGGTTATCAATATTTTCCTGGTAACATTCACATGATGCCCAACATAGAAAGAATTTCACTTTACTATGTAGAAGTTAAATAAGTAAAAGAAGCTACTAAATAGGTTTAAAAAAAATGTTGTTTTTAAAAATCGAACGCCTTCAAAAAATATATAAAAAACCGCTGCCCAAGGAATCACTACTTCCACATCCAGATTTTTTATCCAAGTCACTCACAACGAAAAAATTTTGTATGTGGAAATAATTGTTTAAGGAACTTTAATAATATAATATTTGAAATCCTCTACCCCAAAAACCCATAAAACGATACCCCACATCGGTAGCGGGGTGGGGGTGGTGATAGGGGGTGGTAGTGGGGGTGGATGAAGTAAAAAAATATTTTGAGGTTTCTGGTTCTTGTACATACACTAAATCACATTTTTTTTCATCCCCTTTAATAATAGGGTGGGGGTGGTAATGGGGGTGGCTAATGCCAAAATTTTTTTTGAGACCTTAAATTCTTTTGTATATACTAAATACCAATTTTATGGAGTCTTACCTGCTTGATTTACCTATTTACCCCAAATTTACCCCAATTTACCCTTCGATGGAACAAAATGAAAATATAATCTAGTTCTAGATCTCGTTAAAGTACATATGTGTACCAAATTTCAAGTCAATATCTCAAACGGTTCCAGAGTAAACGTGCGCACAAAAAAAAGTTACAGACCGACAGACAGAAATTTTTTTCTCGCTCAAACTTAAAATCTCGACGTTTCGTGACATTCTAAGCCTATTTGAACAATAAAAATTTTTAAAAATGTTTTTGTCGTTACTATACTTCCACTGGACGTGGAAGTAAAAATATCTCTAAATGGTAAGAAATAAAATTTCACTCAATTTTACAAAAACCTGTCTACCTATTAATGGAAAGTAGCCAGTAATTGTACCTTATTAATATCAATTTCAAAAATACGTTTTGCGCCGATTTCAGATTGATATCAGGTACCTAATAGGTAGAAAGACAGGTATTTGTAAAACTGTGTGAAATTTTATTTCTTACCTTTTACAGATATTTCTTTGTAAGGCGATTCGATTTTCTTTTAAATTTTTTATTACCTGACAAGTGTCATCCAAATTAGCATTTGTATTATTTGCTTCCTTATGAAATGTAAAGAATTTTAAGTACTACAAAATGAATTTTAACAAAGATGAGCTAGTAGTCATGAAATTTGTATTAAGGCAAAGTGAAAGAAATAACAAATCATTTTGCAAGTTAAATATTGTAAGCGTTTCTTGCGCAAGATGTTTGATTTTAGAATTTATCCCGTCATGCAGCTGTTATTGTATTTATAACTGCATTTTAGATGTTTATAAGCGTTGCAGCAAACATAAAACATATTGATAAACTCTTTACATTTATAATCACCGTAATGTGTTTTATTCCGGCTTTAGAGTTACCTGATTTTATTATTGGTAGTAAACTGCACGTGTTCATTTCAAAGAACTGTATTAAATTTCCGTGGAAAGTTCATAATATTGAATTTTAAATATTTTTGTGATAACAATAAGAAAAATTTGGTGTAAAAGAACAGTGCATTATGATATGTGGATATCGATATTAAGTAAACGATTTCATCAAATAGGTATATTATAACCAGACAATAATTTGTAATGATCATAGAAAAAAAATGTACAAATATCGGTTTCACTATACACTGAACTAAAATATAGAATACAAAAAGATTATGTGTGTATTTATGTGTGTGTAGAGCGTTTCTTGTAAACACTAAGTTTTGTTAGACCTGAAATTTTTATTTCAAGGAATCCTTATTTTTTTGGAAATCGATTCCACGTCTAGTTTCCGAGATACACTCCAAGAAATTACAATCGGTCATGTTAAAAAGAAACGAATTTAATTTTCTGATACTTTATAATAGTTTTTAGGATATTTCGAACTTTTGATTTTTCGTTGTAATAAGAATAGGGAAAGAAATTGAAAAATGTTGGCGACAGAAAATTTTACAAGTCCATCAAATTAGCTAAAACTTTTTCAGATAAACTTCATTATGATGCTTGTTAGCGAGCTCCACCAAAGATCTTTCCCATCACCTTCTTGGTGACATCAGCCCAACGCTATAAAGGGCGTCCTCTTCGCCTCTTTTCTGATTTTTCCTGAACCGTTTATACAGAATCGGAAAGTGTTTGTTTTGGTATTGCATAGTTTCAACGACTTAACCGACCGCCCACAATAAAAGCGTCTACTAGTACTCTAGCAGAAGCAAAGAGTGACACGCCCCATCATGTACATCATTGCTTGCTTCGCTCTCGCTTCCAGATAAATTATTTATTTTAATCTCGCTTGCTTAAAACCAAGACCTTCCGATTCTGTATTATCCTCTCTCCAATTGATGTGGCCAAAAAATGAGAGGATTCAATGCAATATATTTTGCACAGAATAAATTGCAAAAAGTTATGAAATTAGCAGGAAAATCTAGGTTTTTACAACTTTTCTGACAACAATAAAAGTTAACGATAATGTACACATTTTAAAATATATTCGTTAAATTAAAAACATTTTTATTTTTAAACATGCATGCAAGCGTATTTTCGTTGATCAGAACTGTAAAGTTAAAATTTAGTGGGTTTTCTAACTACATCATGTGTACAAGTTCGTGGTAGAGTATTGTGGTTGGTGTCATTTTATTCAGTATGCTGTACATAATGTGAAAAGTAATGGAGGACATCTGAGACCCGCGACTGGGCAAAGGTGGTTTATATTTTTAATTAATGATTATTGAAAAAAAAAAATTAAATTGTTTTAAAAAGTTTTTTGTGATATGTTATACATTTGCTAAAACAGATAATATTTTATACTATTAATTCAATAGATCAGGTGAAATGACCGCCATATTGGACCCAAAATAGCAAAAACCGTTTTATACATTACAAATTGGATGTACTCATGTTGGGTATCAAATTAAAAGTACTTATATATAAAAACCAACTAATACATTTGTTTAATAGCACAAGGTGATTTGAAATAAATATTTAAAATAATAATAGTAATAATAACTTGCCCAAAAAATAAAATTGATTTAAAATACTCAAAATCGTAAACTAACATCATTGAAAACCTCATAGATAACAAAAATTTAAAAAAAAACCTCTTCCAAAAATATAAGCGATTAAAATCTACCGGATTTTACCCACTCCTGAAACGTGACGTCAGATGGAGAAAGTCTGATGACGGCGTCAAGCGACACCGATTCTGCTTTGGCTATGATAATTCCGCATGCGCATGCGCATTTGTCAGCATCAACTAGCAGTGAACACAACCTAACCTAAAATTTAAACGTATTCGTTGGAAAAACATCTTCAATATTCTGAAATGTCCCAAATGCTACTTTTGATTCGTTCGTGCCGAGCCGAATTTTTCAAAATTCGCCGTGCAATTTACGATCATTTTTATCTGGAAGACTTCCTCTTTACGTCGCGACATCGTACGGTCGTCCCAATGGTGTTTTTCGAAAAATATGAACGTGTCAAGATTGCATGTTTTGCAATTTTTTCGGCTTCGAAATGTAAGCTGTTTTTTTGTTGCTATTTCTCGCAGATATCCCCGAAACGGTGGGAGTTAGCTCGAAATAAAAAATATTTTCCACTACGAATCTTTCGCTGCCATCAGAATTTTGATTTTTTTTTTTTTCGTTTCGGACATAACTACTGAAATGTCTGCCATGTACGGCAAAAAATCGCAAATTTTGAGCTTTTACAGTTGGCAACTTTTTAATCTTGGCTCCTACGCCAAAAGACTACTCTAGGTAATTTAAATAGAATTAAATTTGCTAAAACTCTTTTTTTTATTTTTTGAATTCCGACAAAAATGAAGGGACTTTTTTTTTCGGTAAAATTTTTCCATTTTGTCACCGTAATTAATCGGTAATTAACTGAAATCGATCTCATATACGATGTTCACTTAATACCATGTACTACTTTGACGCTCCGTTAATCTCGGCCCTTCGAAATAAAGGTTTCTGAAAAAATTGTTTTTTTAAGATTTACACACACTGTTTAGGAAAACGAGTAATTTCCTACATTTTCTCGAATATCTCGATAATTATCGTTTTTTTTTCGAAACATTTGTAGACATCTTATGTGAAGAGAATTGATTGAGCTTTTCGACACTTTTTAATTTTTTTTCTAACATAAAAAACAAGACTTATGACCAAATATCCGGACGTCTCAAAGCCAACCGCCGCCCAGTCTATTAATTAGGGGTGAAGACGTACCGCTCAGCTAAAGTACGCCATCTGTGGGACCCCACGCGTGACTAGTTTTCTCGACGTGACGTCACAGTGCTTTTCGTGAGTAGTGGCGAGGATTTCAACTTTAATTATTTTTTGCAAAGTAAGTGCTGCGATTTAAGAGCTGATATTCGGTGTGGCGTGTTTTTATACATAAACACACACTTTAATGAAATTTAAAAAGTTCCCCATTGTTCCGTAATTGCATTTTTTTTTTCAGTTATATTGAACTCTCAGAGTTCCAGATAATATATTTTAATCTCGATTGGCGCTAAATTTCCCTTCACAAACACATCTTGTTGCATAGTTGCTGTGTTTTTCTTTGAAGAGGAAAGGTCGACTTGACCATGGTCCAAACACTATAGTCTGTTCATTCCTCGGAAATTCCTCAACTGACGTGACGTCAGAGAAACCTCACTTAGTGGGAAGATTTCAAATATACACAGTCATCACACGAATCCGCCTTTGCCCCTCAGTATCTATAAACTCAAAATAATGTTGGCAAGGTATGGCGTAAGACACAAAATGAGGTAAAGTGACACGTGAGCAATTTGTATAGGCAGATCATATATGTTTGGATTATGGGCTTATTATTATTTAGTTATAAAATGTGACATTTCAAAAATTTTGACAATTGTTATGCTCTCGATGCGCCGCAAAAAACTATAATTTTTATTCTCAAAATGCTAAAACCAAGTTCACCAGCTAAGATTCCAAGATCGGAGCTAGGAAGACTATTTATCACACAAAAAAGAATAATAAGAATTGTATCTAATGCAGGAGAATACAAAACATTGAGCATTATTTCTAAAATCGGGTATCATGACTGTATACTCTTTATATGTATATGTATCAAGTTGCATGGTTCGTTATACAGCATTTAGATGACTTTCAAATTAATAGTCAAATTAGCAAAGGAATAAGCACAATAAAAGGAAATGGGTTAGGTATACCACCATTTAACATGACCCTATATGAAAGATTCCCAAAATATTTATGTATAACAATATATAACAATCTTCCTTCTGATATTAAAAAAGAAAAAAAAAAAGAGACTAGAACTAAGGCTAAATTGAAGCATTCACCACACACTCGTTTAATTCGGTTAACAACTTTCTGGAAACAAAGTTTTAACTATGTGTTTAATGTATGTTTGTTAAAAAAAAGGAACGTTGTATGTCTTATACACAATTTATTAATGTCCAGAAAATTTAACAATTTAAAAGGATAAAGAAAATAATAATAATAATCATATAGACTTGATATTGTAGATATCTGCAGCAAGTTATGTAGGTAAGAAAAGCACAAGTCGCTTTTTTATTATTTGTAATTTTTAGGCCTGCATTTGAATACCAATGTGTAAACCAAACACGTATGGGCAAAGACCAGCAATTAACTTTGAAAATAATTATTGTCCGGTCCCTCAACAATCTATACCAACAATCTGGACTGGACTGCAATTTTTTGTATGGAAAAATTCATTTAACCGTTTGTCTAGTCGTTTTCTTCACATATTTGTCCATTCCAAAACTTAGAATGTGCCATTATTAAAACATATTTTTTTTGTGCAGGTAAAAGCTAAATAATATGAAGTCTGTAGGAAGAAGACTTAGATATTTGCGTGTGTTGTGGAATAAAGGAAAAGTGCTAGTAAACAGACGTACAAAAAACTCTCAAAAACAACAAATAGTTATTCGGTTTGGGAAGACGATTAATGTGTCCAGATATTACAATTTTTGATTCTTCCGTAAAAAAATCTACGACTTCTGAAAGCTAAACGGCATCTAAGTTTCTATACAAATTTAACACAACTCGAAGCGAATATATTATGTTACCGATAAAGAAATCAAACAAATATGTTAGGTTTTTCTATTCATAATTGTTTTTGATTTGGTATCCAACATGACGTATAACATCTAAAAGAGTTTTTCAACAATAAAAAATATTACCCCCTCCTCGCTTGCCCAGTAGCAGGTCCCAGATGTCCACCATCACTTTTTACCTTTTGTACAACATACGGAACAATATGACACCAACCAAAATACTCTACCACGGACCCCCAAAAAAGTGTAATTAAAGAACCCACTATAAATAACGTACAATTCAAAGAAATTGTCTACGATACCAATGGCGTCACATGTTAGTGAAGTATTAAATTAAGTTATATAGTTTTTATGGATTTATGAAAAATTAACAAATATAAGAATGGTATATATTATTTCTAGTTATATTATCCTCGCTAAGTTGGCATCTATTTTTCATACACAAGAAGTATCAGAATTACTACGCGAGAAATTATAAAAAAAAATATACTTCACCAGAAATCAAGCTTCATATCATTTAAAAAAGTTCTAAGGAGGAAGTATAGCATGGTGCGAAAACTATTTAGTAGTGTTGGGCGATATATCGATCACGGTGATTCACTCACGGTGAACGGAGAATCACTGGCGCTACCGGTGATCGAACTTCATCTGAAGTAGTGATTAGCGACTGAGGGTTCACAACTCGCAATGCAGCCACATATATTCGGCGATTGCAAATATTGAATATTTATCTCAAGATGCAACCTGCCACTTACCCTAATGCGCCTTACCGGTCGGCGTTCACCGACATATTTAATGCAGCGATTGTTAGATCCGCATCATGTTATATCGTAATTCGGATAATCGTATAATTATTTAAATTAAAACAAGCTTAAATAGAATTATTAGTATTGACTTGCCTAAAATAATTACTGATTATACACCTAACATTATAATTATAGACCTGAATTTGGCCAAATATCTATGTCGGAGAGAATATTTTTATTTGTTTTTGTGTATATATATTTTTAGTTTAGGAATTAGTATTTTGTTACAGACAATAAGTTTTTAATTTTTTATTATATTATATGCCTGATAAAATTCTAGTTACATTATATATCCCCTGCCTCCACAAATTAAAATGTATGCCATTAAAATGTAATAAATAGTTTATCAGCTAACCTAATATATAATATCAGCATTAGTAATTAATAGTGAGCCAAACGTATTATATTCTATACTGCATAACGATTAACGATACTGATCTAAAGTAAGTTCTCTTAATCACTGCGGTGATTAAAATCACTATTAAAAATCACAGTGATTTGTAAATCACTGAAACTGGTTTACCGGTTACTCAAAAATCACTGTATTTCCCAACACTACTATTTAGTGGTACATAAAAAGTATCTTTTCGATTAAGTCATAAATTAGAAGACTTCAAGAGTGTATTATTATACGCTATTAGTCATAACAAATCCACTCCTGTGTTTATTGAGGGCATTTAGAGTGCAATTATTTAATTTGGCGAAGGGAATATACGTCACGATGCGTTAAGTGGACGATTAAATTTGGATTAGTCAATTACACGAATGAGGGCTGTTCAGGTAGTCAAAAGCATGACATCTGGCAGCCTACTTTTAAATGTTTGTTATTCCCCCGTTAAATTTTATTTCGCGCATTTTTGGACAATCCTCTTACATTTTACATTTATTTGAAAATATTTCCATGTATGATTGTCCATTGAAATAGTTATTGGTAAAAGAACTTTTGATTCTCAATTACTATTAGAAAACTTGTAATCGGGCGTTACCGAGTATCATGTCTATACATAGTTGACTAATATGTTATATTGATACATTAAAATTTATCTAAATTATAACAGTTTGTTCAGTCTTACAATTTAACATGTAACTTTTGTACAGTCAGTGATCAATAGCTGCGCGCTTCTTTTAGATTCGGTTTTGGTTGCGATGATTGTAGCCCAACCGAAAGAGAAGCGCCCAAAGGAGGCCCCTTTCCGGCCCCAGCTGAGTACCACTTTGATTCTTATATATATATCAAAGATTTTACGTTTTCACACTACATATTTAAAAATCTTTGCCGTACTCTCTTGCGCTCAGTGTAAAACAACCAACCAAAAGCACAAGAAATGGTGATTTTGACGTATTTTTGGATCTTCATCAATGGTAAAAAATCAAACTACGTAAAATGTATATTGTTTGTCGTATCTTCAAATGATGAAGTTTGAAAAAATAGTAATTTTTTTTAAATTTTGCCTCGAATTTAAAAAACAGTGTTGTTGTTGGGGCCGGAAGAGGGCCTTATGGACACTCCTCCTTTCCATGGAATAATTGCAACGATACTGACTGACTGTACATGCGTGTACTTAACTAAAAAACTTAATAGTAAGTTTATGTAAAATATAGTTTACCAATAATATTAATTTTATGTGTACATGGTGTTTCAGGTAAGCAGCCATTAATTCTTAGAGATGATTCCATGTGAACAAATATTTATTTATTTATTTAGAGGTATACACCCATTTCAAAATGCGATTTAAAATTTAGAATAGTATATACAAAAATATGAAAGTAGTGCATACAAGAATATAACGATATAAGATAAAAAAAATAGTGGCTACAAAGGTATAACATTTACAGTAAAGTAGACAAAGACAAATATTTAACGTAGACTTATACTACACAAATGTATATATAAAGGTATATGATAAAACAAAGTAAATATAATGTAAAATATGCTGAGCCTAGCATCAAGGGTTAAATGGACAATTTGCTAATTGCAACGAGAAGATTAGTTACTCTAGAAGTCCTAACAACAAACGAATTGAACCTGTAATTTGTTCTATGAGCTGATTCTTAAAATGTGTGAACTGGTCGCGTAGTTCTTGATAGAAGATGAATGCCAATTCTTTCCAGTAAGTATGGACAGGAATTTATTATGTTATATAATAGTTTAAGATCTATCTCTATGCTTCCGGTGAATTTCGAGAGAATTGATATGAAGATCATTTTCCAGGCTTGCATAATTAAGATTTATATTTGACTAGCTGATGCCCGCGACTTCGTTTGCGTGGAAGACTTCTTGCGCGTGGAATTAAGAACATTGCAATAGTAACTTATGCCTATAAAGAAGTACTACATACTCACTGAGTACTCCTATATTACTCAGGAAGTACACTCGAGGGAACCCACTGCGCATCCACTGTAATCGAGGAAACCCACTGCGCATCTATAGTACTCGGGGACACCTACTGCATATCTATTGCTATCAAGGAAACCCATTGCGCATTCACTGCACTCGAGGAAACCCACTGCGCATCGCAATTTGATAACAATTTGCTATTCTATTTTTGTGTTAGAACGAGTTAAATGAAAAAATAATTATTTTAATATATTATAAAGCACATGGACGGGTATGTGTCAAATTTCATGTTTAAAAACATCCCTCTCTCTGTTCACCCGTTCGGGGGTCTCTTTTTGAAAACCGACGAATACATGTCTCCTTATTTCTTCAGAAGAGTCCATCGCTGGACTATCGCGTTTCTGACTTACGCGATTTCAGAGATACGGGTACCCTTTAGACTGTCTACCACCCCCGTTTTCACCCTTTCAAAACGTGAAAATTGAAATATCGCCTTACTCGTGTCTGATAGATTTCAATAAAGAGTATTTCTGCCAAATTTCACACTTCTAGGTCTAACCGTTTCCAAAAACTTCCCCCTCCCCGTTCATCCATTCGGAAGGTCTCTTTTGGAAAACCGTCGAATACGTGGTTCCTTATTTCCTCAGAAGAGCCCATCGCTGGAATATCACGTTTCTGACTTACACGATTTCAGAGATACGGGTATTCTTTAGACCATCTACCACCCCCGTTTTCACCCTTCAAAAAGTCAAAATTGAAATTTCGCTTCACTCCTGTCTAATAGATTCCAATAAAGAGTATTTCTGCCAAATTTCACGCCTCTAGGTCTAACCATTTCCGAAAATATTAAAAATCTCCCCTCCCATCGCTCAAATAATCACGTTTCTGGCGATTTCATAAATACGGTACGCTATAAACCATCTACCCCCCCCTTTTCACCCCATCAAAAAGTGAAAATCGGAATTTCGACTTGCACGTATCTCATAGATGTCAACAAAAAATATTTCTGCTAAATTTCAAGCATCTAGATCTAACCATTTCCGAAAAAGCCTAAAATTTCAACCCCCTTTTTCACCCTCTTGGGGGGTCGAATTTCGAAAAATCCCTTCTTAGTGGTTGCTTACGTCATTCGAGGAACCTCTATGCGAAATTTGAAGTTTCTAGACCCAGCCAGTGTATTCTTTTATATATATAGATTTAAAAGCGATATAGCGTAAGAATTTATGTTGAACTTGTTCTAGTTTTTGGATGTGTATATTATAATATGGACTCATGGACACGAACAAGAACAAACACATGAAGCATATTCTAAATGTGACCTTACAAGTGAACAATAGAGTAGCTTAATGGAAGTAATATCAGGAAAGCCGCATGAAGGTCTTTTAACGAAACCATTTTCAGTGATTTGGTAACAGTTTGAAAAATATGAGATATTAGAGTTAATGATGGATCTGATATTACACCCTGTTCTTTAATAACAGAAACATTTATTAATGTATTAAACGCATACGATAAAAAGATATAGCTTGACATTTACTTGCATTAAGTTCCATACCATTTTGGTAATACCATGTGATAAGACTATTCAGATCTAGTTGTAATCTGTTCCAGTCTTCAGTATTGGTTATTTTAGAAAACAATTTAAGATTTGGCAAATAAGAGGAAACTACCATTAGTAAAACACTCATGGATGTCATTGATGGATATATTAAAAAGAAGAGTCCCAAATGAGAACCTTGTGGTACACCCGACGTGACTTGAAATTCTTTGGATCTGAAATTGTTAACTCGTACAATCTCTGTCCGATCAAGTAAATAGTTTTCAACCCATTTTAAAAGAGAACCATTTATTCCCACCAAATTCAACCTCAAATCAAAACATTTTTTATAATATGAAATAAAGTTTCGGCTAGAACAAACGAGTAGAAGTTGCAAACAGACGTGGTAGAGTGCGAATATTTGTTTGATTAACATTTTTCTCGAATTTGGCGCAATTTGTAAGTGACAACTAGGAATTAGTACGCAGCCAATATCGTTTTTATTTTAGTTTCCTAATAGGCTTATTAAAAAGGTAATCATCAAATTCTAAATGTTAATCTAATATGTTTTGTACTGCTCATATTAAAACTAGTGGAAGCATTATACTCTTCGCCGATTTACTGAGCTTTTTATATAATTGTTACACATTCTATAGGATACTCTTCGCATTTTTCTGGTAAATAATGCTAGTTTTTGGACATTCTTCAATTTTGTGATACCAACTTTGTTGTGAAAAAAAAAATATTAAAAAAAAAATCACGATGTGAGGGGGATCGAACCCGGGACCCTTGGATTGCAAACAACAACAACAACAAAACAAATTTATTACGTGTTTAACGAACATAAATGCGCCTCGCCGGATCCCGGCCCGGTGCCATCCCAACAATCACGGCGTGCATCGTCGTGGTAAATGTGGGGCTGGGCGGGGCGGCTCCGGTTCGGCTTAACAGTAATTAAATTGGGAATAGAAATAGAAACTCCTGTATGCCGCAGGCAGACTTAAGAACTAATTAAAAATGAAAAAACATGTGCCCACATGGGCCTAAAACTAATTAAAATACACTATAAATAACTAAAAACTCACTAGGCAAACGCACTTTTGGAAAATTTTGATTGTTGATACGGGAAAACAGAGTTAACGAAAAAACCCATTCGAACAAATGACGACCTCGTGGTCTGACCGCCGTCGAGGAAGGTAGAGTAAGTTAAAAGTTATATGATTTAAAAAGTTTAGATTTATAGGATGTTATCGGCCTAGAGGGAATTTGGAAATACAAAAAGAGGACAAAAAGAACAAAAAGGATAAAGGAACAAAATTGTACAAACATAACAAGGTGGAAAGGGGTTAAAGATGTAAAGTATTGCGTTATGCTGTCTGATTCGGGTAATGTTGCGGGTTAGCGGACTACCGTCCAGTTTGAACTGATAGAATTTTTGCGATGTTTCTTGAACGTAGTCCGCTAGTGTGGTTATGTCGTGACAACGTGCATAGAGATCTCTGAGGGAGGTGTACCTATCAGAGTCTGAAATGAGGCGCATAAATTTGTGTTCTAATACTCTCAACTTCCGCATTGCAAGACGAAACTCTTACCGCTACACCACCATTTCTTATTACTAAAATTGTTAATGAGTGTAATATATACCATAAGAAAATTTATTGTGATTATTAGGAAACACACATTAGTAAAATATATTAAAAAAAATAGTGATAGGAAATAACATTTCGCAAGGTTTCTATTTATTACAAACCATAAAAAAAATGTAAAAAATATTTTTTTAAATTTTAAATTACTAATAACTTCTTTATTTACCAATCTATTTTGTTGAAAAATAGGGTTCTTCCTCTAGCTAACACTAAGTTACTCTCCAAATTTCAATACAATCGGATTATTCTTTCTTAAGTTATCGTGCTTACAAGAAACGTGACGGACGGACAGACGGACATTTTGAAAGTTGTTCAGAATTCGTTCACTAACATAACGATATAAATTTTTTTCTCTACGAGCGATATTTACTGATTTAGAAATGTGCCGATCAAATACAATATACTGTTCGTTTTTGCGAAGAGTATAATAACGTACATTGCTCAATGTATTTTGCAATAATGTATCATAAAAAAATTATTACAGTTTTTATTTAATACAGTACAGTAATATAGTATCTTTATTTGGTAATAAGAATGCCCAAATATGAGGATCCAGAAAACTATTCTTCAGTATATTTACTATACGTAACACTCAAGAAAAATATCAACAATTATGTGTTGACTGTTACATTTATGTGTTCCGTGCATTTGGCTGTCTCATTTCTAACGCGCCGTTTGGTTGCAATAAGTCCTGGTAGATGGGACTGCGTGCAAGTTATTCGAGTACATTCATTTGCATTGCATGAAGAGAGAAAAAATTACTTGTATGGCGTTACTTACCTAGTTTGTACTGACGACGGCCATGAAGTCAGAAACTGCAGTATACAGAGAGCATAATATTCGCCACACAGGATAAATATTTCTGCTGGGGCTTTATTGCAATCAAATTGTATTTATTGTATTGCGCATTTTAATATAATGTATATTGTTTGATGTATTTTGCAATAATGTATTATTAACATAATTTCATGTATCTTTATTTTAAAATAAAGATGATCAAATTTTAGGGTTCAGACAATAATGTTTTTAGACCAGTCGGAATAGGAATCTTTGTGCGAAATGTCGTTTATGCGCAATTCTTTTTTTAAAGTATAGTTTGAGATGTCTAGAAATATATGCCAACTATCCACATGCATGACAGGTGGGGGCAACACACTTTAAAATTCAAATAACGTCAATTTTTTGACATTTTTCGCTCTGTTTGCAATATAACTTGTAAATAAAGCATTGTTCGAAAATATATCAAGAGAGAAAATTGACTTCGATCATTTTATTATTCTTGACTTCAGAAAATGCTTCATTTAAGAGCTACAGACGAAAGAATAATGCTATTTCTTTATCTTTTGATTTTTTTTAAGTGTATATAATAAATATTAATACGAAATATATCACCGGTATAATGTAAATTGTGTTTAAATGTCCAATTTACAGTTCAAATAAAATATATTTGCAGAACTACATGTTAAACAAAAAAAAAATAGTAAAATAAATAAACAAACATATATTTTCACAAACAGACTATTTATTTTATGCATATTACAGTGTACAGTGTACATGCGTTTCATGTATAACTTAATATATAATTTAATATAATTTATCCTTTTTTGTTGGAGGCGAAGCAATAATACATTTCTCTATTTTCTTCATCTTCATCAATATCATCTAATGTTAAAAAATTAGCTGATGTGTCATTTTGATTCATAGTACCAACGATATCTATATCGAAAATTACATCAATCTCGCTGTTTGTACAGTCTGTACCCTTACACATTTTACAAAAGTGTTACATTTTAGTCCCAACTTTCGACAACCACACCTCTTAGAACAAGTACAATTGAATTTTTTCATTAAAATATCCGGGACCAAATCACTTTTCGTCAATATTAGTTCCAAAATGTTGCCATGTTTTCTCCATCTCCAATCAAGTGGATCTAAATTGTTACCACTGTTGAACTTGATAATATGTACGGAAAGCATGCTCACGAGTGGCTGCTTCAGTGGGAGGTAAGGCACTCAATTCAATATTTTTCATATTTTTTATAATAGAGAAATAATAAAATCAACGATATGAACGTTAAAAAATATGATTCTTGAGCTACGTTGTCTGGTTTGCGATATAACGGATACTGAAATAACATGGTGTATAGTTCGAAACACGTGGAGACAGGCTTCAAAGCTGGTTATCAAAAAAAAATCTGCTCTTGTATTATGCCTATTATACCATATACTATATACGACAAAGTGTTGTACAAAAAAGATTTTGAAGAGATTCTACAATTCTTTATATATAATATATCGATTATACATGTAGTATTATTTATGTATATTATATGAATAACTACATGTATTATTATTCTTTTGAAATGAGTTCAAAACTTTTTTTATAAATATTTTTCCCACCAAAGGTTCATAACAACAATAATACTGAATCATTATATTCATTTCTTTTTTAAGTAAAAAAAACTGCTGCCCAAGGAATCACTACTTCCACATCCACATTCCCTATCCAAGTCACTCACAACGAAAAAACTTTGTATGTGGAAATAATTGTTTATGGAACTTTAATAATATAATATTTGAAATCCTCTACCCCAAAAACCTAAGAAACGATACCCCACATCGGTAGTGGGGTGGGGGTGGTGATAGGGGGGTGGTAGTGGGTAGTGGATGTGGATGAAGTAAAGAAATATTTTGAGGTTTCTGGTTCTTGTACATACACTAAATCACATTTTTTTTCATCCCCTTAATAAGGGGGTAGGGGTGGTAATGGGGGTGGCTAAAACTAAAATTTTTTTTGAGACCTTAGCTTCTCTTGTGTATACTAAATACCAATTTTATGGACTCTTACCTGCTTGATTTACTCATTTGAAACAAATTTACCCCAATTTACCCCTCCAACCCTTCGTCGGAACAACATGAAAATATAATTTAGTTCCAGATCTCGTTAAAGTACATGTGTGTACCAAATTTCAAGTCAATATCTCAAACGGTTCCAGAGTAAACGTGCGCACAAAAAAAAAGTTACAGACACAGACAGACAGACAGACAGACAGACAGACAGAAATTTTTTTTCGCTCAAACTTAAAATCTCGACGTTTCATGACATTTTAAGCCTATTTGAACAATAAAAATTTTTAAAATTTTTTTTGTCGTTACTATACTTCCACTGGATGTGGAAGTAATAGAAAAGTAGCATTGTTTTTTTCGTCTGTAGCTCTTAAATGAAGCATTTTTGGGGAAAATATCGAGAATAATAAAATGTTCATAATTGATTTTCTCAACTTTTTTATCTCTTGATATGTTTTCGAACAATGCTTTATTTACGAGTTATATTGCAAATAAAGCGAAAAATGGCAAGAAATTAACGTATTTTGAATTTCAAAGTGTATTGCCCCACCTATCACGTGTGCGAATAGTTGGCATATGTTTCTGGACATCCCAAACTATACTTTAAAAAAATAAAATTGCGGATAACCGACATTTTGTAAAATGACCCTTTTTCCATCTATTTCGACTGGCCTATTTTCGTGTTTGATATATCCAACCTTCAAAAAGCCTGTCAACAATTGCGTGTTGACTGTAGGTATATTTATAAGGTTAGAAGTAATTTATAAATTTCTTTTACAGAAGTGCACTTTTAAATTGTTTTAACATCATGTTAAACTTAATTAATATTTACAGTTCATAATTACTTCTCAGTAGGTACCAATGAACACATAAGAAGAATTCCAATATTTATTTTATCTTTTCCAAAATAATTTAAGCACTGAAAGCGTTTAAGTAAATATCCTCGCTCGAGTAAAATCAGAATACTTTATAAATCAACCGAGTCCAGACATATACCGTCCAATATACACTTAACTGAGGGGGTCAAAACTCCAATAATGTTTATTTTCGCAAAATATATACCGTAAGAAGACATATAGGCAATATGAATATATTCTTACGGCCCGTGGCAAATATAACATCATATTTTCATGGATCGCTTGCCATGTTTTATCGCTAAACTCGTGACTGTATGAAATAGAAAATGCGTATTGCTTAAAAGCAGCTAAAAGCTCTTATCTTGTTGAAAAATAATAAAAAACGTCATTAATGCATCAACCCTACGGCACTTCAGTCTTTTACACAAACAAGAATTTGTGATGATTTTAATAGAAATGTGTCTGGTGTCTGCTTTAATTATGTTGGTTTTTCAACGGGTAAAGGTGAGAATCAACTTGCTTTACTCTAATTTGGAATGTGGTCGCATAAGTCAGACGTCCCGCTTATAAGATTACAGAGACGGATTTAACCTACTGATTAAGATTTTAAACTTACAATGTGTTGGCTCGCCTTTTAGTCGAAGGGCAAGACCCCCGAATTCGATACATGCAATGCAAATCTCGAACATACAAAAACTGACAGTTGATTCTTATGCAAAAATACCTCATAAAATATATTTTGTTTTATGAGGTATTTTTGCATAAGAATCAACTGTCAGTTTTTGAGGTCGCGATTTGATTTGGAATGGCAAAATTGGAAAAAAATACGTTTTTCCAATTTTTTTACGAAAAATACCATTCTCACATTTTACATGTTCCTACTCCTCTATATCTGTTATTTGGTGTTGTAAAAACTTAATAATTTAGTATTACAATGCTCAAACTTTTCACTTTCCAACAGGGTTTGCAAGAATAATAATTGTTATATGATTGCAGAATAAATAAATATTAATGGAAGAATTGTCACTTTTGTGTAGTTTACAGCGAAAAAATGTGGATCGAGGTAATTTTCTTAGTTTTCAAAATAACTGCATACTGCAAGAGAGTAACTTGTAGCGAATGAAATGAGGATTTTTTTTTATTTGCAGCGTTCTTTTTATAAAATACAAAGGAAGTGAAAAAAGGCCTTGTGACACGAACATTGCTTTGGTGCACAATCCAAAACGTATCGGGCAACATATTGATTTCATTTTATTACATACTATGTGAATACGGAGTGTTTAGTTCACTACTGTTTGTTTTTTAGGATATATTATTGTAAATATGTTATAATTTAAAAAATATTTATTTTCATACTAATATAATATCTTGCATCATACATTTAAATTCAGTTTTCAGTGTTTGACAATATCGTTCTGCTTGTCGTTTGTTGCTGTATGACCTGGAACTATTAATTGCTGATTGATACCATTACGTTGAGAGAATAGGCCTCTGGCATATGCCGTATATTTTAAATTAATCTATATATATTAATATCACCAATATGAAACAAGAAATAGAACGAAAAACGCATTTCAAACTTCAAAATATAGCAAAGCAGTATGCCAGAAACAAATCAAATATAATGGTATTAAGCTATACAACCAGCTACCTGATCATATAAAAGCTAAGAATAAATATAAATTCAAACGACAATGCAAAAACCGCTGCCCAAGGAATCACTACTTCCACATCCGGATTTTCTACCCAAGTCACACAAACTTTAATAATATAATATTTGAAATCCTCTACCCCAAAAACCCATAAAACGATACCCCACATCGGTAGTGGGGTGGGGGTGGTGACAAGGGGTGGGAGTGGGGGGGTGGGTAAAGTAAAAAATATTTTGAGGTTTCTGGTTCTTGTACACACACTAAATCACATTTTTTTTCATCCCCTTTAATAATGGGGTGGGGGTGGTAATGGGGGTGGCTAATGCCAAAATTTTTTTTGAGACCTTAGCTTCTCTTTTCTATACTAAATATCACTTTTATGAACTCTTCCCTGCTTGATTTACCTATTTACTCCAAATTTACCCCAATTTACCCCCCAACCCTTAGACGGAACAAGATGAAAATATAATCTAGTTCTAGATCTCGTTAAAGTACATATGTGTACCAAATTTCAAGTCAATATCTCAAACGGTTCCAGAGTAAACGTGCACACAAAAAAACTTACAGACCGACAGACAGACCGACAGACCTACAGACAGAAATTTTTTTTTCGCTCAAACTTGAAATCTCGACGTTTCATAACATTCTAAGCCTACTTGAACAATAAAAATTTTTTTTAATTTTTTTGTCGTTACTATACTTCCACTGGATGTGGAAGTAAAATATGTAATTAACAATTATACCACATTTCTTCAACTCTTGGCCTAGTAATACAAGTTGTTCCCTCTAAAACTAAACTTTTCTAGATTAAGCAAATTATGCTCGCACATTTATCTCAAATAATACAATATCTCAAATGTTTAGAATATTTCAAAAATAAAAATAACTACATTGCATTTATACACATACCAGTATATAAGTAATAGTCTGATTCTTTCTAATATTTGTTTCCTACTTTTCCGTTCATTTTTATTTATTTTATTTTTCAATTTCATTTTTCATCTTTCATTTTCTCATTGTTAGTTAAGTAGTAGTTAGTAAGTCAGTTAAGTCTGAACAAAATGTTAATACTGCTAGACACAACATGAGGTCTTCTCAGGAGTCATAACTCATAAAAAACCGCTGCCCAAGGAATCACTACTTCCACATCCAGATTTTCTATCCAAGTCCCTCACAACGAAAAAATTTTGTATGTGAAAATAATTGCTTATGGAACTTTAGTAATGTAATATTTGAAATCCTCTACCCCAAAAACCCATAAAACGATACCCCATATCGGTAGTGGGCTGGGGGTGGCGATAGGGGGTGGTAGTGAGGGTGGTTGAGGTAAAAAAATATTTTGAGGTTTCTGGTTCTTGTACACACACTAAATCACAATTTTTTTTTCATCTCCTTTAATAATGGGTGGGGGGGTGGTAATGGGGGTGGCTAATGCCAAATTTTTTTTTGAGACCTTAGCTTCTCTTGTATATAGTAAATATCAATTTTATGAACTCTTACCTGCTTGATTTACCTATTTACCCCAAATTTACCCCAATTTACCCCCAACTCTTCGACGGAACAAGATGAAAATATAATCTAGTTCTAGATCTCGTTAAAGTACATATGTGTACCAAATTTCAAGTCAATATCTCAAACGGTTCCAGAGTAAACGTGCGCACAAGAAAAAGTTACAGACAGACAGACCGACCGACAGAGACAGACCGACAGGCAGACAGAAATTTTTTTTTCGCTCAAACTTAAAATCTCGACGTTTCATGACATTTTAAGCCTATTTGGACAATAAAAATTTTTAAAAATTTTTTTGTCGTTACTATACTTCCACTGGACGTGGAAGTAATTAGTATATAAAATTGTAATATAGTAATAAATATATCAGCTATAATTTAATAATGGCAAAATGTAAAATTGTAAAAAAAATGTTGCAGTAATAAATAAATAAAAAAAATAAAAAATATATATATATAATGTTACTAAAAATTAGCAATTATCAAATCTGTTTCCATAATTTCTAGCTGGAAAGTATTTAATTCACCGACTAATATCCGGGAGAAGGGGCACATCTCAGAAAACACTCATATTGGAGTTGACGTCATCTGTCACTAGTGTGCATGCGTGCAATGATTCGCACATATTTGTGGCTATTTCCTAAAATTATTTAGTTGTATTCGGTCTGTGAATTGTACCATATTTAAAAGGGTTTATATTGTTTTAAATATGACTGAAAAAGGTTATTATTTCAAAGGTCAATCGGATAGTTCACGCCATACGCCTGCCGATGCTGGGTGTATGTCATCTATATTTTATATGCTACTGCGCCACAAAAATATTCATAAATAAAAAACTGTAAGTCCTAGATGAAATTTTTTTTTTCAAAAAATTCTCCTGTATCGTAGCTTCAATCGTCTCGCTGCATATATATGAAAATTTTCAAAAATAAAAATGTTTGTCGCTTAGTCAAAATTACGGTACATTTTTAGCGAAGTAATAGTCGAGTAATAAATTCATTGTTGTTTAAAGAAAATAATAAACAATAATCGATAGAAACAAAAAGGCCATTGAAGCGCTTATTTGTGTATTTGAATTTAAAAAAAAATCAGATCAATAGCTCAATTAGATTTGAAGATATGGCAGTATAAACGTTAAAAAACGCGATTTTTATATTCAATCAGTTTCTCAAGTTTTTTCGAAATAAAAAATATCTGTACCAAAAATTAAATAGCCATTTCCTATGTAGAATTTTTCACTTTATAAAAACTACACTCTCTGGTGCTACGCTGATTTTTTTTTTCTCGAGAACGAAGGGATTTTTATGGTCTATTTCGCTTCACTATCAAGCATGAATGGAATTAATTTAAAATGTACGCTAGCAGTGTGCGTATCCTAACCATGACGTCACACGTTGTTTGCGCGCCTAAGGGGTTTATTCAAACTTTGATGTTGAATACCGTCTGTAAAAGAAAAAATAAGAAAAAATCCTTTACACACTGTGTTTTGTATTAAGTAAAGATTCTAAAAATGCCAAAATTATATTTTGTGCAAGAAGCCTATTCCTTGAATTCAACAGATTTAAATATTGAAGCATTATCGCTTACCAAAATTTCGGGTAGGCCATGTCGACTAAAGATTTCACGCAGATAGTAAATGGTTCTTGCAGTTATGGGTGCATTTTTTGTCATGTATATTTCTGGCCATTTTGACTTAGCGTCGACAACGATTACGAAGTGATGATCTAAGAATGGTCCAGCATAATCCATGAACTCGTTGCCAGTTTGTAACTGGTCGCTCCCACTGATGAATTGGTGCTTTAACAGGATTTTTCTTGATACTGCAACATGGAAGACAACTTTTTACGAGATTTGCAATATCAGAATCTATACCTTTCCAGTAACAATAGTTTCGTGGCTATTGCTTTCATTTTAACAATACCAATATGAGTCGGATGAAGTCCTTTGAGTAATTCTGGTTGATGTTTCTTTGGTATTACTGCACGGTAATACAATTCCAATTTGAATTGATAATTCAGTTTCGAATAGTTCAATCAAAAAGTTCTTTCTTCAGTTTGGAAAATTCTGGATCATGATCAGTCTCAGTTGCAATTTCCTTGGCAGTTATCGTCTCTGAATATATTTGGCTGATCATGGTAACATTATGAACATGCTCATCATCTACAGAAAAGTCTTCATGTTGGTTTATTTTTAACGAATTTATGGAAAAGTAATCAGCATTCGCATGTTCTGCTGATCTCCTATGTTCAATTGTATAGTCAAATCCCAAAAATTGTAGTTAGAGGTTTGTTATCTACTACGAGTATAAATTTTCTGTCATATACGTATTGAAATAATTTTTTAATTGACCGATATATAGCTGCAGCTTCTCTATCTAGTTGACTAAAATCACGTTCAGCTTTGGTTAAAGATCAAGAAATGAAGGAGACAGGTTGTTCTGTTCCATTTGGAAGACGATGCGATAATGCAGATAATCCATATGGATTGACGTCAGTTGCAATAGTGACAGGTAATTCCGTAGCGAATGGCATTAAAACTCTGCCATCTAGGTCATGTGCAATTTTTATGAAGTTCATTTGGTGGAGTCTTTATACCAAAGAATAGGCGTTTTACTAAATATGTGCCTCGGTGAGTAGAAATTGCCTGAATTTTTAGACTCTGGTCGTCAACTGGTACGTGTAAATGTACCTTAAATACGTCAAGCATACACTAATACCTGCCATTCTTCATTTTGTTAAATATGTTTTCGATTTTTGGAATTGGATACTGATTGCATACTAATTTCAAAAAGTAAATTTTGGAAATCCCATTATTAGGTGAAATTAATGAAAATGATGCATCTGTTTTTTGAAAATTGCTTAGCACTGCATAAAGAATTTTTCAAGTCATTATTATATGGCCGACTAGAATTTATGGGAAGTATGAACCATTTACGAACCCATTAATTTCCAACCTGTAAAATGGGTACGAACTATGTAAAGAAATATCAGTTGTATATTATTGCCAATATATGTATAAATATCGCCTTTCAAATATGTATTACTTTTAGAGACTTACCACCTACCGAAATCGCATTTCGGTAGTTCATATTCTGAGAGCGTATTAACAATGTATCGTTTACAAAATAGCCCTCCATTGAACTCTAAAGGTCTCAAAAACGGAGGATCTTTTTAAAGATATTTTGATCCGTTATATCTCGGAAAATATATATTTTATGAGAATAATATTTCAGGCATCGATATAACTTAGGTTTTTTCGTACGGTGAAATTTGTCCACATTTTTTTAGTTTAAAATGTCGGTGCAATTGTCAAAATCATTACTTTATGTTTATTTGGCTAGTCAAAATCTCTTTGAAAAGTGGGATATTTTTCTATATAGCATAGGAGATCTTTAAAACTGTTCAATGTAAGTTACTCTCAAGGAGTGATTTGTAATAGACACATAATGAACACATAATTTTTTCAATCGTTTCAACTCCTCCATTATTGAGATATTAGCGGTTAAAGTGAGGGTCTACTGCATCGTTAACCTAGGATTTATTGCAAAGCGTACAACACTCAAACTTATTATACTTCTATGACTACTAAACTTTTATAAACAACGAATTCTTGTTTTTCAAAAATTCTGACCTTAAATTACATTTCACTTACTTAATCTAGTGTACTATCTTCACTAATAAAAAAGTTTCCCCAATACAGATTTTTTCAATGCAACTACTGAAAAATTCATGTGATCTCGGATGAAAATATTTTTTATCAGATATTTTATCTTTGGTACGATTTTATGTATGGCAATGGATTTCAGAATATATGTGTCTAAAACTTTCAAGCTCAGTCAATGGATAGAATCAAAGTTATGGGGTGAGAAATGTAAAATATTCTATTTCCGAGATATTTCATAAAAAAGTGAAAAAGTGCAATTTTTTCCGATTTCGCAATTCTGAGTCGAATTGCAGTCTCTATAGTCGAACTCGACAGATCATTTTCCATAAGAATACCAGTCCAGTTTTTTTTTTATGTTATTGCATATTTCGAGGATCTCGCTCTTCGACTATTTCGGATGGCTCGGATGAACTACTTCAGGCTCTCGCCTCGATTTCACAAAACAATAAACCTTTACATTTAAACGTGTTGTGATGATATCATCTTGTTACAAAACACTCATTTCGTGTAATACGAAAATATAAAAGTGCACGCTTATCATAATTTCTGCATAAAAAAGTTGTAAAAGACAAAAAATAAGATGTTGAAAGGAATACGGAACATCTTCCCATCGTATTTTTCTTATCGCCTACTCTTCTTGATAATCTTTCTTGTAACATTGAGAAATATAAACCAGTTTTTATGTAAATTCTTTAAAATAAATGAGATGAGCATTAAGTAATTAAAATGATGTTTTAAGAAGTTAAACAATTTCGTTATCTATGGTGCGGTGCCACTCTTATTTTTCTGATTGATATCTTACGAAGGACTGGTAATTCGTTACTTTACAACATCATTAATTCTATCATGTAAGTACATCAGTACTTAGAGGAGTAGTTGTTTTGATTGATTCTCCAATGATGAGTATCTTAAGTATTGCTTCAATTTGTCTTCACTTATACTGATAGGTAATTATTTGATTTCATACTGAACGTAAAAATTGTGGAACGTTTATTTTAATTATTTTATTCCATTTATTTAACACCTTATTTACATTAACGCCCTGGCGACCAAGAGACGCACACATAGACAACAACACAACAAAGATTTTGTACGACATTGACATCTGCCGTCACAGTGTGGTGATATCTGGAAGTCAACTATTGAGATATTAATGTTTTTTTTAAATATTTACAAAGGAGTCTGGCCTAGTGAGTCACTGCCGCTTTGACAGACACAAAATTATTTTTTTCTACAACTGTCAAAAAAGGCTATGTTTGCGCATTAATGTCAGTGTCTAAAATGAGACTTTTTTTCATTGACATTATTTTTTTTGCGTTACCATGACACCGTGCGCAAAATATTTTGCGCATTAGGGTGCAAAATATTTTGCACATCACATACTATTATTGCCCATTTTTTATAATTTTTAATGTATACACCAGAATTAAACAAACATCTAGTTCAAAAATATTTATTGTTTTATCAAATAAATCAACTGAAAGTAGAATTTTTTAAATTATTTTATTTTAAAAACAGTATGATTTTTTAACTAATGGTTTTGGTTTAATCAAATGAAAGTTGTAGAAAAAATATTGTTTGCATCTCGAGTGCAAAATTCTTTGGTCATCTCGAACGATTTTTTTGACTCGGCTACGCCTCGTCAAAAAACTTTCGTTCTCGATCACCAAAGTAGTATTTTACACCCTAGATACAAAAATAACTATTCGTTGAAAAAATTGTTTATTTGACGGCCCCTATCTCAAACACCTGAACCTACTGCGATATAATCTTGTACAAAGGAGTTTCTAAAGGTGCTGATTAAGAGTATCTTAATAACATAGTCTTAATCAGCACTTTTAGAAACCCCTTTGTACATAATTACATTGTAGTAGGTTCAAATGTGTTTGAGATAGGGGCCGTCAAAAAAACAATTTTTTCAACTAAAAATAATTTTTTACCTGTCAAAGCGGCAGTTATTCACTATTACAGACTCCTTTTCCAGTAATAAAAAAACGTTGATAGTTCAACAGTTGACTGTCAGAGCAATTTTTGACAGTTTCGCCACAATGTGTGCCGTAGCTGGGACTTGAAGTCAGATGAGGAGAACGACTAGCAGTATTGTCTCTCACACAACGCGGTCTAGCTCACTGCTACCGTCTCGGCAACATGTGAGAAACGCCACTACACATCCATACTCTTGCCAGGATTGGAACTCGGGACCCCGTGGTCGAAAGCCTAACACCGTAAGCACTGCGCCACTGAATCGAATAAGGTTTCGTTAGCCCATTACCAACACATACTATTGAACTATGAACTAGGTCTGAACTATTTCGATTTTTTAAGCACTCTTAATTGTTGTAAAATTATTCCTCTTCTTGTTTTCCAATATCTAGAAAAAGAATTCTTATCACTTGAACAGAAAATGCGAAATCTTTGCGTCAGTCTGTTATACTCCTCGGGTTCCAAAGCAGTGTTGTCTGTTGGCGTGCATAGATCTCTTGACTTTATAGCGACTATATAGCGGCATAGCTAGGGCGGGCTAGAGGGCACTATGCCCACCCCACCTCAATGAAAAGGCGCCATTGCTGTAGATAAAAATTCTTATATTATTTTTATTTGCAACTTTTTAATACCGCTGTAGCGTATTCACCTACATATAAAATTCTGTTATCAGTGATCGGAATTTGGGTTTAATTTTCAGGTGCGTCGTTATAAGGATTTATTAAAATATGCATACATTTTTAGTTGCACATATGTATACAAGTATTCTATTATGCCAAAATAAATGAAAAACTCATAAGGTATGTTCGTATTACATTTAATTTCGATTTATTTTGTAAGAAAGAACAAACATACATTTAATTTCTTGCTGTAAAATTTGATATAGCTACCTTTGTGCGCCACTGAAATTAAACCCAAATTCCGATCATTGGTTATCATAGATATTAAAAAATAACAAAAAATTTAAAAAAATTAATATTGAATGTTATTTTTGAATGTTAATATAAATTTTAAAAATTTGAATTCTATATTTATTTTATAGATAAATCTCCATAACTTGGTGACCCTGAATGGACACAAAAACTCAATCATTTTCAACCTTGCTTTTCTGGAGTCTACCTGAAGATCTACCTGGAGTTTAAAGTGCAGCAAATAACTGTGTATCCCGAACTCAAAAACAAACAGACAAAAAGGAACACAAGCAATAATATTACAAATATCAATTAATTTATGAGTTATTGCCATAATTTGGCTTGGAAATAAGATGCAATGTCCGAAATCCGAGGTATTAGTATTTTAAAATGTACCATTTGCTGAGATCCTGCAACTTCAAGACAAGAATTCGTATTTGATAGACGGAACTTACAAGAAAGCAAGATTTCAGGATCATTTTAAATATTGTATAGCCTGTTAGATTCCCCACTCAGCCATAGGGCATTCGCTAAATTTCCCACCTTAACTCTAGAATCATAAGCTTATCCTTTATCGGACATTACTGCTGAAATTGTTGCTAAAACCTTATTTCCAAATTATATCTGTCGGCATTCCACTATATGTCACTACTGATCAAGGAGTTCAGTTTGAATCAAATATTTTTCGTGAATTTTCAAAATTTTTAGGTTTTCATCGAATTCACACAACTTCATATCATCCGCAAAGTAATGGTATTGTTGAAAGATTCCATAGAACCTTTAAAGTTGCGTTAAATACCAGAGCTAACCAATTATTTTATTAGGTTTACGAGCAATGCCCAAAGACGATTACTTTGTTCATCTGCAGAATTTGTTTATGGCCAAACTTTACGTTTCCCTGGTGAATATTTTATTAAATCACATTCACACATACTAAAGTACCTTTATTTATTAATAAATTACAAAACTATAACAATAACTTACAATTCACATATCCTAAACGAAACATTTTCAAAATACTTTTGTCAATCCTGACATTAATCTTTATCCCCTTAGTACGAAGGACCTTTTCGAGCAGTTTCTCGAACTAACAAAATTATAATAGTCCTCAAACGTGGAAAGAACTTTACTGTAACTTTGGACAGAGTTAAACCTGCATACTTATTGAACGATGGTGTCGATCAATTCTGACTAAAAATTCCGTTTTAATATTGATATTTTGATAGGTTGATTTTTATTTTGCAGGGGGGATTATGTATAGCGTATTCACCCACATATTAGATTCTGTTACTATAGATATTAAAAAATAACAAACAATATTGAATGTTATTTTTGAATGTTACTATAAATTTTAAAAATTTGAATTTTATATTTATTTTATGGATAAATCTCCGAAACCGCCTTTTAAACGATTGCCCCCTTCGCCTCAAAAAGCTGGTTACACCACTGTGCATATACTCGTATCTCGATACAAAAATTGAAGCAATGGAAATTCCGGTTAGTACTTAGGACAATACGCGATTACGCCCCATCTTCCAACAGGTTGTATTTCAACGTATACGCAGAAGACATATTTGGCAAAGATAGCATAATCAATGTACCATCCTTCGGAGAGGTTGTAAAATAGTCGGTCCATGCTTATTAAATGTTAGGCAAGCAAAAAATCCCCACTGTTCGATAGGAAAAATTGGTAACATTTCCGGATAGCTCGTCTCCTGGTGTGGGTAATTATTCTTAGTGCGGAAATAGGCCGACGTTAAACAAATGACAGAAAAAATCTCAAATACTGGTTTTCGTACTGACACAACAAAGATCGGCTTTTTTATATTTTTAAAATTATTCATTTTTCAATAGAGACTATGTAGGTCTACACTTGAAGGATTACAACCTCCGGTGTGACGCTACCTCTGAAGTTGTTTCCACAAACACCAAAATTCTTCAACACTACACTCGAATACCATCACTCGACGCGCGTTTTGCCAACTATATTGGCAACATCTGCCGATGATTAAAATAAAGAGTTTTATTGGAAATAGACTTTGGATCAGTTTACTGTCATCAATGCGATAAATTCTAGTGACGGATTTTATATAGACGTAATATTATAATATTGTAAACACCTAATGAAACATTCTCACACAATATAAAACGATGAAATTAGTAATATCTCATCGCCTTGTGCCATTTTTTCATTTTGCCTTCTAGAATACGTAAAGTGTTGTTTGCAATCGGGCTCCCAAACTAATTATTTTTGTGAAAATCTTGATAAATCGGCAATATGCACAGTAGTTTTTTAATTGAGATCTACACAGGGTTTTCTGATTTTCACTTCCATTTATATAATTTCGAATATATGTGACGTTCAAATCTCAAAAGCATTAAAGTTGAATATTTTTGTGGAAATCCTGAATCATCGGCTTTATTCGGTATTTATTCACAAGCCACAATCACAATATTAAAAATACAAGAAGTACTATCTTCATTTATTTCCTTGTTTAAATACATGAGATAAATGGCCTTTCAGCGTTTTCTAAGTGTAAGCAAGGTCAATATTTGCTCACACTGGCCTTGTTTACGTTGCTAAGTGTTTATAAAAATATGTATTCAATATGTATTAATTCAAAATAATAACTTCTAATAATAAAATATTGGAAATACTGGTATGTAATTTACTTATGACTTGCTTCCTTCTTGACGATAGTATATTAATTTGATAGTACGTCTCTGAATTGGACGTTCTAAACAATCATACCGACCAACTTTGTGGCTACATCTTGCCTCACGTTATCACACCAATTAGTATGCAGTAATGATCGAAATAATATATAATTATATATAATAATAATCGAAAACAGAAATGGCATCAAGTGATAAGTGTGTATATTGCTTGCCTATGATGGACGTAGGAGGGTGAGATGCTGACGCGCGATGTGGAGGGCGCCAATATTTGATATTCGTTATTGATCGTCACATTGAAAAACCCATACCCAAGATGTGATGGTTTGTGGTTGGATATGCTATGTTAGTAGGTCACTGATGGCCTTCATTCGGGTTAACTTGAATGCTGCCGATTCCATAACAGACGTAAATTATCTTACTTACAAAGTTTGAGTAATACAATTTATCAAAGGCGAGGATCACAACAAACTTTTGGGGTTGCGTTGCCAGAACCTCGCTATACTGAAGCTTGAGCTTATTGCAGCCCACAGTCTCATTGTCCCATTAGTCCCAAAAAGCAACTTTACGGTCAATGGTAGCTCTGGCTATCTCGTTCAGGGTAACAAATAATCCCCCGAAAAATGAAAGGCTGGACATTCACATAATGTAAAGTGAGAAGTTTCCTCATCCTCATCAGATATCCTGTATTCTGGATTGTTCTTCACCCTTATATTAGTTAGGTGTTTAAGCAATTCGACGACCTTAGTTTTCTGGATGGTCCGTCGGGGATAGACACACGTAACTGTCCTATCCCTGGCGCCCCAGTCTAAGACTAGTTATATTTCTGACTTAATAGTTCCTTTACCAATCCTCTTGAAGTATTATATGATATCCCGCAGATTGGCTCGAGTCCCATCAAAACTGTTTTTGCATCTCTCTGACCAGCTTATCTGCTTTTTCATTACTTTATTTCCCTGGTGTCCTCACGTCCACTCCAGTTGTACGGTGTTGTGTTCCGCCAGGGAATTGAGGCAGTCTTTTATAATTTTGGAACGTATCTCTACTCCAACCAGAGCTTTGAGAGCTGCTTGGGTATCAGTGATGATAAGGGTTCGTTTGTCAGTGTATGACCTCAGTATCATTTCTCGTGCACAGATTTCTATAGCTTTGACTTCTGCTAGGAACACTGTTGCGTTACTACCCCGGTTCAGGCTAATGTCTAAGCCTGGTTGATCCCCCGTCACTTCTGCTCCAGTAGTTCTTGACGTTTTTGGTCCGTCAGTATACCAAATAGAGTTGTGGCTCAGAGGAGGTTGTGTGAGGGTGCTTTCATGGCCAGCATTGTCACCCGATCTGTCTCCGATTTACACATCTACGATATAATGTATAATCTCCTTAATTTGAATAATATTTGGCAGCGAATATTTAACAAAATGTATCCGAAATAACAATGGACGTACCTACTACTAAATAAATTGTTACTTCGCATCTCATATTGTTCAAATTTCATTCGCTTTAATGTCATAGTGGGAGACAACTTTGGTGTAAATTTAAATAAAATTGGAAATCGTATTTTTTATTTAAAACAGAATATTTTAAACATCCTTACCTATTTGTTTTCATATATATCTAAATTTTTTCAAAAGTAATATCTCAAACAATTTCTAATACTCATTTGTAACAAATATCTTAAAGCGTGGTTTAAGACAAGCCGTCAGAGTGTTGTTTCTAAATAAGGTATTTACTCAACAATATTCCTATCCTTTAGAAAGGACATGTGATCTTACAGCTTGTATCAGCCTTCCTTTGATGTAAAATAGTTAGACTAATTGGCTTATCTACTGACAGATAATCCCCCAGGACCCACGCGAGTGTAACCTGCCAGTAATTTATTTAAATCGATAGTTTGTTAATTGCACGTACTTTAATCTGACGTAATGTAAATGTACCTTTTTTATAATTTCTTAGAAATGCGTTGTTATTATCGTTATTCATAATGGCGAAAAGAATACAATTTCGGTACTGAATGCATGGAGTTTAGGTCCCGTCTTTGGTGTGGTTTGCCATGCAAGATTTGCAGCTACCTGAGAATCGCGACGTTTCATAACTAACCATTGACAAGAACTAGGTGGATAAAACTTTTGAGTCTAAGTTTTAAAAATAATGTGGTATAGTGTATTTTGTTAGGTATTTTATTCATCATTCTATAATATTTACTCATTGGCATCGATATGATAATTTTCTAAAGGGGTCAAAAATTAAAAACAGTAAGAATTTGGTAAAGAAGCGTTAAAATGATGTCTAAGTATTAATAAAATTAGAAAAAAAGAAAACAAAAAATCCTAATATGTCAACAGTCCATTTACATAGTACGCAATTTGCAAAATTACATTGCTAGTATTAATATTTTACGTAAAATATTTACAAGACACCGATTAGTGTTTAACTAAAACATATAACTAAAAACTAATTGCTGTCAACTACTTCAGATTTTATATAATCCTGTACAATGATTTGATTTGATTTGATTTGAATATAATTGCTGTCCTTATTGGACAAACTAGATTGAATAACTCGGTATTGTCCGTGAAATATTTTTCAATCCCTATACCTAATCCTCTGATTAAAATTTTAAGGGTCTTAATTTTTTTCAATAATAGGCTCGTTTAATGAATTTCTTTTAGTAGTTGTTACTTCTTGTGGATAAAGTATTATTTAAAATTAGGCAATGTTGAAAATTTCAGATGAATCCGATATGTGGTTCTCGAAACGTCAGAGGATAGGAACGGTCGCGCAACATATCAAAGCTCGTGCATTCTGCTTGAGATCGTCGAGTCTTTCTCTGTGCGACTAGCAGGTTCCTATTAAGTAACGTGACGGCCGAGATTCGACAAGGCGGGTGCTGTCCATGTTTATAATTTTTTTTAGACGATTTACAGGTGTCACAAAATTCTAGTTTTTTGCACAGGGACTTAGAATTTTAAGATCTTTCCGATAGTCAAAAAAAAGTGCTAAGTGAGCCTATTAAAAAAGAAGTAAATACACTTCTGTGCAATAAAATCCCGTACACTTGAAAAATCAGGTAATCCAGTTTTTACTAATATTAAGTGATGTGAATCAGTCTCTTTGGAATTTAATTTTTTTATTATCATATAGGTTATAAAAAAGTGACATTGATTGTGAAATGTCATAAGTAAGGTATTTGGAAAAATATTAATGATTTAATGATTTCGATTTATAACAAATGTAAAAATTGACGTTGAAAAATTGTGTCCGAGATAAGGTCAGATTCTGAAAGCTTAAAACATTAAAAAGCGGTTTTCTGCATGGCTGTTCTGGACGTGTTGGACTGTGATTATCCTGGCAGTATGAATAGGGTAGTAGTCTTGTTGATAAATGAATGTGTTGTTTGGATATAATTGCTCCACCGAAGGAAGCATAACGTTTTCCAAAATATCCCTGTAAACCTGTCCATTAAATCTACCATTACCCATGATACGCCACGCTACACCAGGGCCATACACGCTTATCCATGTTCAAATATTAACAGAAAATCGCCCGGACCTGTTCCGTGGAGACACGTAGCCTTCGTGTCTCCACGAACGGGACACACGAATATGTCCGTCATTACAAGACTGAGAAACTTTTTGATCGGTAATCGCAGCATTGTTCCAAAACTCCAACGGGCAATAGACATAATTTAAACAAAACAGAATGCGGGCTTGCTTATGTTCTTCTGTTAATATGGTGTTCTTGGCACTTCACTTACACAGTTGTTTTTTACTTCCGATTTTCCTATCCTTCGGCTAGCTGTTGACCTCGATGCTGGAAAATTTGTCATGGACACAGCGTCTACTGCTTTTTGAAACGGATTTTCCCTCAAATGGCCAAGGAGCGCTTCATCTTGAGCGAGATTTGAACTTCTCGGTCGGCCTGAACCGTCTTATCTCTTTATGATACCTTCCTCCTCCCACCTTTTCTTCACACTCATAACGGTACTTTTATTTAAGTGATAATGGTTAGCAACTGCTCTGATAGACCATCTCTCTTCAATTTTAGAGAGAATTAGATTTTTTTATGTTCAGTTAATTTCGGCATTTCGAAAATATGACACTGATACTGACTAATAATAAAGAATGATTTAATGTAGCAAAAAATAGGTGTACGGGATTTTATTGCACAGAAGTGTCTGACTTAAATTTGGCTTTTAAGGGTTTTTGATGTTTTCCTTTATTTAAAAAGCATGTCAAATTCCGAGACTTCTCTCTGAGCCCATCGAGAGGTTGGTTTTCATTTCCCAACAAATATACTTTTCGCTTTATATACTATGCTTTAGTAAAATTCTGATGTTTTGGTGAAATATTCGAACTTTTTAAAATATTAAAAAACCTCAGCCGGCATTCTAATTATGTCAATTCGTCATTATAATTTTTAATGAATAACTTTTTATAGTTGACTTCAGACTATTTCTGATAACTTCGGATAAATAATTGACCCTAAAGTCAATTTCAAACTTTCAAACTTCATCACGGATGTTTTTATCGTAGACATGCCAAATCTTGAAAAACCTTCATCTAAGCAAATATGCAATATGTTCTTAAAAAGTAGAATATTTCAGCTTATCGCAAAAAACGCAAAAAAATTATATATAGCCAAAAACTACATATCGCACTCTACAGAATAAGCAAAGCCACTCTGATACAGAATGGGACACAAAGTTTCAATCTTAAAAATTCAGTTTTTGTAATTTTATAGTGAAAAGATATTACCTATCATCTTTTAAAGTGAAATATTTCAAATGGCTAATAATAACTTGTCGAAACACATACTGAAAATAAAGGAAGCTTAGCTGTTACTACTATATCCATAGCGATTTTTTTTTCTTCAGCACGATCTGTCTAAATACAGCACTGCCAAACACAGACTGAACAAGTAAGTAAACTTCAGAAACCATTTTGATTACTTGTTTCTTTATGTTTGAAATAACCTGAAAAAGGAAGTTCCGCGCGCTTAACCGTAGCCACTCACCCAACGATGTTGTAGTTAAGAAAAAACTATTCGGTAATGACTGCATGAACGCTATAGTTGGCAAAGGTTGCGAGCAGCAGTTCCCTAAACGACGATGCTGAAAATGTGCATATCGGTAACTGTTGGGTGTTTTATGCCAGCAAAAAAAATTCGCGCTTACTTTAATCAGTGGTGAAACTTATAGTGACATTTGTTATCAATCTTGCTTTACTCCGTTTAGCGAACTCACAACAATTGGCTATAATCAAAAAGTAATCAGGTTGATTATTCTCAACGGTTGCATTCCCTAAACGTGCCCATTAATAATTAGGTAGTCGTGTCACTATGCGTGTTACCATAAAATTATTAATATTAAAATTATTAATATGTCCAATATTGGTCCAGGAATGGCAACTGTAGTCAACGTTCTCAAATATTCAATAAATCCAGTCTAATATGCTTCTGCGACCATATAATGTCTGACTTGTACACCAAGGCTAGCACTGGCCATTCCTTTTATATGCACTCTAATTACTTCTCGAGCGAATCTTGTCCTACGTCAAAAATGGACTATATTGATCCTAAATTTGCCATACACATGTGTACCAACTACCCCGTCAATCCAACTTGGCCTATATAGAGTCGCTTTTATATCCATTACTTATATTTTTTTTCTAAGCACCGCACTAAAGTAAAGTCATTTTTTAATTTCTTTCCTACACTTACCACATTGTTCTGTTAACACTTACCTGAAACAAAAAAATGTATATTAAAAAAGTCGTAACAATAATATACACACGAATTAATATAATATAACAGTGTTATTAGTTATTATGCAATATTACGTTTATTTAAATATAGCAAAAATAGCACAGAGGGAACGGTCGGATATATCACAAAGAACGATATATCCGATACTTGATCATCATTTTAAGATATCGTGTTGGCATTTATACTTTTCTGAAAGCGTTTTCCTATATTATAAAAAAAACAGTTTTCTTGTATAAACTTTCTTCGAAAACATTTTTCGGCGGTGTGAAAATGTGGTTGAAGACTCATGATATACTAATAAAAATTAATTTTTAAAAATAAATATCTTGTATTTCTGCTTACATTATTATTAAAAAAACAATTATTTTGGATATTTAATAGATAGCTTTCAAAGAAACCATTCGTTCTTTTTATACACTATTGATCGAAGTTTGATTACGTCAGTATATCAACAAGAAGTTCCCCCTACGAAATATCTAACACCACTCGATATGAAAAAAAAAAAAAAGAAAATACACATTCCTTCCATATACTGATGATCTAAGTCCGACCATGTTAGTATATCAATAAGAACTTTCCCCTACGAAATATCTTGTCAACTTCTTTCGTACACTTACATTCAGTATGAGAAACAAGAAAATAACCATTCCTTCTAGATACCGATGATCTAAATATATGGAAAGAATGGTTATTTTCTTGTTTTACATACTAAATGTTAGATAATGTATGAAAGAAGTTGACAAAATGTTTCGTAGGGGAAACTTCTTGTCGATATACTAGCATGGTCAGATTTCGATCATTAGTATATGGAAGGAATGGTTATTTTCTTTTTCTTTTTTTCATAATGAATAGATATTAGATATTATGTGTATGAAGGAAGTAGACAAGATGTTTTGTAGGGGGAACCTCTTGTTGATATACTAACGTATTGGATCAATAATATAAGAAACGATCAAATGGTTTATATGCAAGTTATCTGCTAAATACCCAAAATAACGTTTTTTAATAATAAAAATTAAGTTCAGAAAACCTTCTGAATATCGCTTAGGTTGTGAAGAAGAGCTGCAAATTCAATCAGCCCCGATTAGGAGAAGGGGGCAATATAAAAAGCAAAACAAAAATCAAATTTTGAAAATTTTTTGAAAACGGGTGTGAAAGGGAGTTGAAAACTGCTGCTATTAAGGCAAATTTCGTTCAGTTTTTTCTTATGGAGCACCAATAACAATAAATGGTACGTAGACATGGTCCTTTCTCGGGTAACTTTCTTTCATCATCATCATCATCTAAATTTTCTAGGAAAACAAATAATTGCATATTGTTATGTTTGCAATGTGCTATTACCGCACAAAATTTGAGCAAAATTGTTGGAACCGATTTTGACAACATCCACATTTTCGATGTTCTTTTTTCTATGTGAACTACCCTTAATTTTAAGAGTAGGTGAAAAATGTTAAAACGTCTGGAAATCGGTCAATTTATTTCGGTGCTAGGTTAAGCATCGATTAAATATATACATATTATATCGACATTTTTTTCCACAACCTACTTTTCAATATCCGAGAGTGATATAAGTTGTCACTGACAGGTCTGTACAAAAAAACTACCAAATATTCATGAGACCAAAATGACGATTTCACCACTTATCTCGATTTAAAAGTGTTTCTTTAAGGATCTATCAAACGGCAAATATTTAAAAATATATTTAACAACAAATGATTACCACTAGGGATGGTGATTAAATTTAACATGTTAATCTGTAATGAAAAAAAGGTATTTTTTACCATATTTTTTTGTTCGTGGGTATTACGTAATTTTAAAGTTAGGGATTCTTTAAAATTTTTAATTTTAGTTTATAACTTTCATGATATAAAACTTCTCTTTTTATGAACAGCTTATGAATATCTCTAAATTATGCTATACCTATGAATTATATAAGGGAATCATATAAATTACAAAATATTATATTATAAATTACTCCATCAGCTTTTATTTTAATAAATCCATTATCTCGATGTGTATTTTATATTTTAAAATTTCGTTTAATTTCCAATTTGTAATAATATATTACGCAGATAAAATATAGTTAATGTATTTCAAGTTTATTATACATGAAAAACTAGTTCATTGAAATTATAGAAATAACGTACCTCGATTTTATATTTTTAAAATTCGTTATATACCAGAAATCCTCATTTTTTATCATAAACCTCTGCTATATAATTTTTCCGTCTTAGTAATAACAATTTTTATATCCACTTTTCCTGAAACTAATTTTATAGCTGTTTATCATAATATCCAATATTATATTAATAAATCTTATATTTGAAGTTTAATAAATACTGTAACCATTTATTAAACTTCAAACATCCTGTTATCGGAAAGATATTATAGTTTTGATATAAAATAGAAATTCCGAGAAAATTTCCATCTTGTTTAAAAGAGGAAAGACAAGTCCTGTAAAATTTTATAATATAATTGACCTTCTCGATCATTAAAATAAATATAGACATTAAAATAATATTATTCAGACTTTTTAAAACTATTTAATTTGAAATTTAAGCTGCGTAAAATGTTAAATTAATCTTGTGTGATCATCTACATAGCCGCAGTAATTTGGTATATTGCCATTTTTCATCGAGAACTGAGATTTTTAGTTTGATCTAAGATGCAGAACGTCGGTTATAATTAAACTTATTATGTTTCAGCATTGCGTGGCGTCGATAAGAAATCGCATGAAATGAGAATAGAATTTTACGTATTCAAAAATAATGGTAATAAATACTATTAAGAATACTTCCTCTGGTGATGATGCAAGCATCGAGAAGGATTCGATTCTCTAAGTTTTTTTAAATCTGTTCTGGCTGTTCACGAGAACTTATTTGAAAATAATCGAATGCCGAGTTCTCGTATGAATTGAGTGACGGACCCGAAATAACAAAATGGGATTTCGCGTTTTCGATTACCATGCTTTCGAGTTTATAGGATAATAACCCATATTTTAATATTTATAAATTTAGATATAAACAGCCGCAGAAAATTTTTATCAAATATTTATTGACTATAATTATAATAATGTAAAAAAATAACAAAATAGAGATAAATTCTAACTTCTTATTGTCGAGTATCGGGTACTCATTCGATTCTTAAAAATATTCAGGTAATAATTTCTTAATTCTTAAAAGAATTCGAACTGGGAAAATGTGTTAAAATACAAAAATTGAAAACTGATGGTAAAATATGTGCATAGTGAAAAAGAACATAGTAATAATGTCGACTTAGTTGTTCAGTGCTTACATGTTAAATTTGATACCACGGAGTTCCGAGTTCGAATCGTCTACGGTATGGATGTTTAGTGGCGTGAAATCGCCGGGCTGCCCAGGTAATTTGGAATGCTCCGTGTGATAGAGAGTAAAGAAAAACGAAGAATACTAAGGCGTTAGCAAGTCTGATCTTTTTGCGTCTCATGATATCATAATGTTTTTGTTCTGTGTAAGTAGTAAGTATCTATGGATATTGGATCTAACAAATACATTCTTAAAGCTGTGTATTTAAAATACACAACACATGAACATTTCCGTAATAAAGCTTTGAGAAAGGAAACAGATTCAGTTTCTGAAACGTCAGCAAAATACGTTATTTTTATATTTTTGTTCTTATTAGTTATTTGTCAAAAGCGCCCTATAACTGTTCCTTTAACGTAAAAATCACAGGCGTGGTATATTGGCGTGCCCAGATTAGGGCAACAATATACAGAAAGTAGGTATTTTCATAACAAATAAAAAAGTGTGTAAGTTGGGATTTGCATAATACCTAAATAATATTCTCTAAAATACTTGATGATAGTTGTATTATTTTGTAGATTTCACGGACATTATTTTAGAAGAAAATACATATGGCAGAGAATCTCAACAAGAAACGCAGAAAAAAACCGCTGCCCAAGGAATCACTACTTCCACATCCAGATTCTCTATTCAAGTCACTCACAACGAAAAAACTTTGTATGTGAAAATAATTGTTTATGGAACTTTAATAATATAATATTTGAAATCCTCTACCCCAAAAACCCATAAAACGATACCCCACATCGGTAGTGGGGCGGGGGTGGTGATAGGGGGGTGGTAGTGTGGGGTGGATGAAGTAAAAAAATATTTTGAGGTTTCTGGTTCCTGTACTTAAACTAAATCACATTTTTTTTCATCCCCTTTAATAAGGAGGTGGGGGTGGTAATGGGGGTGGCTAATGCCAAAAATTTTTTTGAGACCTTAGCTTTTCTTGTATATACTAAATACCAATTTCATGGACTCTTACCTGCTTGGTTTACCCATTTTCCCCAAATTTACCCCAATTTACCCCCCAACCCTTCGACGGAATAAGATGAAAATATAATCTAGTTCTAGATCTCGTTAAAGTACATATGTGTACCAAATTTCAAGTCAATATCTTATACGGTTCCAGAGTAAACGTGCGCACAAAAAAAGTTACAGACAGACAGACCGACAGACAGACCGACAGACAGACCGACAGACAGACAGACCGACAGACAGACAGAAATTTTTTTCTTCGCTCAAACTTAAAATCTCGACGTTTCATGACATTTTAAGCCTATTTGGACAATAAAAATTTTTAAAAATTTTTTTGTCGTTACTATACTTTCACTGGACGTGGAAGTAATTACGAAAATGTCACAACCAACATTTAGACAATACTCTGTACGTATAATAGTAAAATAAGACAGGCACAAATAAAACCCATTTGTCTTTGTGCAGCAGATATATTATTCAAGTAAATTGTACAAAATAATCATACAGGTGTAAGTTATTTAAAATCTCGCGTTGGTCTTTTCAATGTCGTATGGCGAAGTTACCGAATTGTCCTATTTGTCTAACCAAATAACGAAAAATATTGTCGGGAGCACCGGACAAGCTGTTTTGTTTAAAATTCTACCAATTCAAACTGGGTGGTAGTCCACTAACCCGCAATATAACCAGAATCAGAGAGCATAATGCCATACTTTTTAATATAAAACACCAATTATTACACCAGGCGTTGCCTATCTTCCGGCAACTTCCTTAGCCACACTTACCTCTACCCTTACTCTTTATCTTTCCTCGACTTTACAACTTTCCAATCCCTCTTTCCCCCTTCTTTATGCTTGTACAATTTTGTTCTTTTATCCTTTTTGTTCTTTTTGTGCTCTCATTGTTTTTCCTAAATCCCTTCGAGGTCGAAAATTTCTGATAAATTCAAATTTTTTAAACCACAGCTTTTAACCACTCTATCTTCTTTGCCGGCGATCAGACCGCAAGGTCGTCATTGATTCAAACTGGTTTTTCGTTTAATTCTGCTTTCTCGTATCAACAATTATAAATTTTGTGTAGTGCCAATGCTAGTTTTAAGTTTTATCAAGTAGTTTTAGGCTCATGTGAGCACATTTTTATTTAACAAACTAGTTTTAAGTCTGCCGTGGCGGACAGGTGCTCTTAGCTATTTAAACATTGTCGTCAAGCCGAACCCGCCCCATCCAATCACACATTCACCATGGCGATGTGCGCCGTGGTTGTCTGGTTGGCACCGGGTCGGACTCTGGCTAGGCGCATATTTGTATCTTAAATAGAAATAAATACATTTTGAATTGAATTGAATTTGAACAAGCTGTTTTGTCTGGTACTCAGGCACCCGAACTATTGTTTGTTGAAGCCCGTACTCAAACTTCACCGCATATGCGTTAATAGATAAGGACAAAGAGTATACTCGGCTTTCTGTCTCTGTTTATTCAGTGGACAATTCCACTTGCGGGCTGACAATTGCCAGATTTAACCTGTCAATTGTCAGACAGATTAAATTTGACATAGAGGATTTATTTTTATACCCTGGTCATATATAGACCGCCATATATTTTGGCTTAATGTTGAATTTTTTACTAAACATTTACAAACTTAGTTTGCATCTTTTGTATATTCGGTGGTCGATAACTTATTTCCAGGTACTATCAACCCCGAAGGCAGTGTTCAGGTGTTTTAAATTTATGGAAACTACGTCAAAGGCAACTTCACACCGAAGGTTCCAGCCCCATCAGGGTTAAGAAATAATTAGTAATTGAAAACTAACTATTTCTAAACTCAGATGTATAAATGTCACCTCGAATAATTAAAAATTGAAGTACAATATTTTCTCTTTGCTTTTGAGCTTAACAAATACAAAAACTAAAATTATATAGATTTTAAATACGTGACTATCAAAATATTTAACATATAAAAAATACGGCCCTGCGTTATCCACGCGTTACAACAATAAATTACGAACGAACTCACTCTTAGGTTTCGTTTTTTTTTTGCATTGGGATCTAAAATTTATTATGCAGGAGTCCTCTTTTTACATATGACCATATTTATAACGAGATAGTAATCTCCAGCCCCCAGTATTTATATTCCCTTCAGCTAAAGTTAATAGCTTCAAGTGCCAATTACACAGAACAAATTGTAAGTTTTAAAAGCGGATGTTTTTGTTTTATACAATTTATAGTTTTATCTCTAAACGTATTTTTTATCAATATACTTTTTGGTTGTATTATATAAGTAGGTATGGTATGACACGTATAAAACGAAATATTTTAAGACTACCTATTAAGAACCATTTCAGAGAATAATAATTACATCTTAATTAATATGACTGTAGATATAATAGGAAAGGAATGGAATATTTCTAATAAATTACAACAAACAAATAGTTGAATGAGATGTAAATCGAAGTGAGAACCACTCGTGAATATTCGAATAATATTTCGTTGTGAAATTAGTAAAATTGATACAAGTTTTGTCTGAATATCAGTTGTGCCATTCTCTTAATATTTTTGTTCTTCTTTCTGGAATTCTCTTTTTTGAATTTTCTTCTAAAAAGAATATTCGTGACGTCTACAAAATAATGCAATTTTTAGTACAGTATTTTACTGGAAAATAACCTCTACGCCAAAGGAACAGTTAGAGGGTGTTTTTGACAAATGATGTGAATAAGAATGAAAATATAAAAATCATGTATTTTGCTGTAGTTTCGAAAATCGATCTGTTTCCTATCTCAAAGCTTTACTACAAAATATTTTATGTGCTGTGTATATTAAATACGCAGCAGACTGTCGCGATGGCATCGGCGCGGCGTTTGAAACGCGTGTATTTTATTAATTGATATTGTAATCTTTTCAGATATTATTTTCAACTTTTACATGTTTCTAATTCTAACGACTTTCTAAGAAAAAATGTTGCTGTTTAACACATATTTTATTAATATATTATAGTACAGTAACTAGAGGTTTTAACTTCGAAATAATGTCATACAGATTTCGTTCATTTTTGGCAGTATTACAGTAAATGCTTCACAGAAAAGTTTCTATATTGAACGAGGGCTTGCTAATTTATAGGGGGTGGATGCCACCCCTTCTCAGGGATGGCACTTAAAAAAATATATATTTATTGCAGCTGAAAAAAATCAAAGTTGAAGAAGAAACGGTTCTATGCAATTTTTCACATAAATTGATAGTCTTTAAGTTATATTCGACTTCGAAATTGCGATTTTGGCTTAAAAAAAAAGGTATGTCCAAACGGCATTCGTCAAGTATCTCGAAATGTATTGCTTTATCGAAAAAATGTTACAGACCAATTACAAAAAGTACAAACTGGGAATTAATTATATTTTTTTATTATTGATATAGGATTAATAATTTCGGAGATATTTAAGTTTATATTTTGCATTCAAGTGTTTCGAAATTAGTACCTTTAAAGTTTAAAATGCATTTTTTTGAAAGCAAGCGCTTTAAATGAGCAAAAGAATTTGAGCATCTAGGTAATGTTACATTTTAACGAAAAACTGTATTTGAGATTATTTTTTTTAAATTACTAGCTAATTAGAGTAACAAAATGGCGATTTTCTTATATAACAAAAATATAAATACGCACATTTTTCTGTCATAACTTCTTTATCTCTTATGCTACAGAAACAAGTAAAAAATAATTTGAAAGCGCAATTAACTGTCTTTAATTTGATTTGTTAGCATGTGTGACGTAGGTGTCACAATTTCTGAGATATATAACATTTAACTGCATTTTTCCTCTCACAAACACTCGGACGCCATTTGTAAACTTTCATATCTCCGAAACTATTAAATCTATGTAAATAAATAAAAAACCGAAATTCATTATCAAGTTATGAGCTTTATTTTTGGTCTCTACCCATTTTTCAATAAAACTAATATTTATTGAGATATTTGGCAAAGGAAAAAAAATTACGTTTTATCGAAAATACCTTTATAGTTTATATTTTTTTCTAAAGCAACTGCTGTATAAAAACGAAAAAATTTGAGTATCTACGTCATGCTATATATTAATGAGAAACGGAAATTCATTTTTTTATTTACTGGCTAATTACAGTAACAAAACGGCGACTTTGTTATTAAAAAAATGTGAAGATGCACATTGCTTCGGTCATAACTTCTTTGTTTTTTAAGCTACAGAAACAAATTAAAAAATAATTGAAAGCTTAATTAATAACCTATTATTCTAGTTATTAGCATTCTTGACGTAGGCGTCACAATTTCTGAGATATTTAACTCTCACTCTAAATAATTATCATATGAACACTTGGATGCCAAATATAAACTTAGATATCTCCGAAATTATTAATCCTACATCAATAAACAAAAAATATAATTAATTCTCAGTTTGTACTTTCTGTAATCGGTCTGTAACATTTTTTCGATAAAGCAATACTTTTCGAGATACTTGACGAATGCCGTTTGGAAATACCTTTTTTTTAAGCCAAAATCGCAATTTCGAAGTCGAGTATAACTTAAAGACTATCAATTTATGTGAAAAATTGCATAGAACCTTTTCTTCTTAAACTTTGATTTTTTTCAGCTCCAATAAATATATATATTTTTTAAGTGCCACCCCCTGAGAAGGGGGTGGCATCCACCCTCTATAAATTAGCAAGCCTCCGCACAATATAGAAACTTTTCTGTGAAGTATTTACTATTATACTGCCAAAAATGAACGAAATCCATTCAATATGACATTATTCCGAAGTTTTGCATATTGTTTTACCAATAGGTACTGTACAATTTTACGTGCAAAAAAATTGGTAAAAATTGAACCGCCTTCAAAAAAATGTCACTAAAAATTTTAAAATAAAATTCATCCAGTTGCCTGGGTAGATTGTAGATTGTTCAAAGTTCGCTCAACTCATTCAGCTCTTCTTCACATCGACCTAAAAGATCTTTGGTGCTTGGGTAATTGCTATTGAAGTTGGTTAAAAATATGTTTGGTATCGTTATTTTTACTCGGATCCCAAGGTCATTAATGTCAGGTAATAAGATTCAGTTTTTTTTCTCGAGGAGGGGACACCCACACGGGCTGCCCATTCATCACTAGAATGGATCTGAGTGTTAGCCTTTAACTGACTAAAACCCCTCCTCCTAGGGCTCCTCTATAAAGAATACTCTGAGGGCACTGCAGCCTCCTGGACTTATTGTGCTCTCCCTGTCTTAGTTTACACTGTCCATTTTAATATTCCTTCATCACTGACAAGGTGATACAGTAGTATCGTATAGTCTACTTGTGCTTGCACGTAGATATTATATCTTCTGCGGTCCAACGCCTCGCAGTCATGTATAATATGTTCTACAGTTTCTGGTACCTTACCGCACAGTCTGCAGTTAAGGTCGCCAGCAAACTTTCCTATTAAATGCAGGTACTTCTTAACGGGAAAATGTCCCATAAGGTTCAGTTACTCGAAGGTGGAGGTGGATTGGGTGAAATTCTTGTTTTGCACTAGTTATAATTGTTGAACGTTTGATGAAGCACTGAAAGGTATTACAGGATGTAGGAGATTGCTGTAAAAATCAATAAGGAGTTAAGAACTTCAACTGGCTGACAATATGTCGTTTACCATTAGTTTGCATAAGAAAACTAGTTGGGTAATAATATGGTGATTTTCAAGAGCGTCAAACGAGGACCTTGAAATAATTTTTCATGTGGAAATCTTTTTGGATATAAATTATCTTCCTTAGAGATAGCTAGTGGGGAGATACGACATTTAGTGATAAAAATTATTCCTTTAATATGTGCACTCTATAAACCTTATAGAATGATATTAGATGGGGAGCCAAAAAAAAAATCCCTTTGGACAGAATTTTCAAAATGGCAAACATTTAATATAAAAAAATAAACGTTTCTCAATACTAGCGCAGCTCCATCATAGCACACTATGCCACCACATTTTTTTGGAGTAACCGATCTCTTACCGATGGTGTTCTCGAATATATGAATTATGTCTAATCTATTATAGTGTCACATTTCTCCCATAAAAGCAAGCAATGATGGAGTAGTTTAGTTTTCGTATTCGAAAAAGGTATCCATATTTAACTTTCTTGTCTGACTAACAATGAAACATCCCTGAAACAATGCTTGCTTGATTACATTTCACACGGTTTATTTTGGACGTCTGATTTAGTTGTTTTTGACATGAAAACAAGTTCTTCATGGCTGATTGGTGAATTTTGTCAGCCAGTTCATTTGTTTTTTGACGAGGAGTTCGTCGAGAAAGTCTCTATACATTCTTTTGCCCGAAGTTTCAGCTGCAGGATTGAAACTGAAGATTCATCTGCACTTAGCTTCGTGTCTATAGCTATTAGGTTAGGAGTCACTTCCTGAAATGGGTTAAGTCTCTAAATGAGGACATCATAGCACGCACTTTTTTCACGAAGTTCTTCTGGAATGCTGGGTGCTTCTGATCGAAGTTTTATTGGTAATGACATCCTCTTCCGTGAAACTATTAATAATTCTGCAGAGCTTCGGTTCAGATATTGCCCACCTCCGCAAAGCTGCAGAATCTTCTGTGAAGACAGCAACACCATTGCCCGGTGCATTGTAAATAGTAAAAAAATAGTAAATAAAGAAATAATTTAATTTTACATTAGAATTACGTGTCACATGACCTACATTGTATTTAAAATAAAAATTCGAATCCAATATAGTGAATACAAGATAGCGGTAAAACATTCTAACATCATAAAACAAAAAACACGTGATACAATACAACAGGGATTCGGTGTGAAATCAGTGAGATCAAAATTAAGGAAAAATAGTTGAGGAGGTAGTGACTTTACGTACACCATGTATATATAATATTCTCAGAGACATTTTTTTGGCCCTCCTTCAAATATCGTTCTATATGGCTTGTAAAACCAGTTTAAAAGGAATTGTTTTTATCATCAAATTCCGTATAGTTACATGTTTGCCGACCCCACTGCTAAGATTTTTTAAGATCTAGATCCTCTCTGTGTTTTGCAAATAAATCTTGTAGTGGATACACCATGTGATGGAGATACGTATGTTCAGCTGTACGTGTGACAAGAGAAAAGTATAATAGTTTGATGGTATTTAGATTGTTAAATTCGCTAGTATTTCATATAACAAGACCAATATTCATATGATCAGAGAAGGATAGGTTAGGACAGAAAATTATCTCGGATAATGTTTGGTTCTTGCAGAGAAACTTTATTAACGAATTAGTCATATTATTATTAATAATATTGTGTTTCAAAGAAAAGGACGTAACGTTACATTTAGAGGAATTTAAGGACTAATTGTCCAATGAACAGAGTGGTCTCGCGAAATTCGGAACCCCTTTTAAATCCATTATTTTTGGAGCTACGTAAAAAAGTTCAAAAATAAGAGCTATAGACAATAGGGTTTTCCCACTAATTTTATTTTTACATTTTATGTCGTGAAAATGATATAATAAAACATTCTATTAATTTACAAGAATTTACTTCTTTAATAAGAATTACTTCTAAGAAAATATCATTAAAACAACTTGCTGATAATTTCAGGGCTTTTTAAAACGGGCATTTTTACGCGCCAGAATGACGTATCTGTCCGGAAAACCAATGAGATTATGGATATAATTAATTGGTAATAGATTCTAACTGTGTGTTAAAGGAAACTTTCCTCTAAAACTCATCAGAATTTCCTCTTTTATTGTTTGTACTGTGATTGGTCTAAAGTAGTGGACTTATAAATATTGGCCAATCGGAATCCAGATAAATACCACACAAGTTATTCGTAAAAGCGTCGGACATTGATATTTTGTAGTTTAGGCTTAACCTTCACCCGCGTCTGCATTGACAGTTCACATCAGATGATTAACCTAAAACTTTATTTATATTTTGATATTTGGATTGTTTGGAGTAAAAATATTTGATCAGTTTCTGGTTTATGTTTTATTAATTCTACGATCAAAAGGAGTAAAGTGGAAGAGGGTGCTGCTCATAATTTACCTAAAGTAGACTTTGAAATGATGAATTTTTTGTAACAAATCTTTTCCCAGATGAAATATTTGTTTAGATTTTACAGCAGAAAACCACTTTTTTCGTCTTTCAATATTGAGTGGTACTGTCAAAAATAATATTGAGGGAGCATTTTCACTAGTATTATTACACAAAGGTACAAAACAAGCTTTTTTAGGCATTTTGATAATCCATTACAACTCATAATAATTAAAAAGTGCTGTCAATAAATAGAGGTTATGTTTTATATTTTTCACGGCTATCTTATGCCGACTTTTTATTGGATTTCAGGGCGTTGACGTCACAACGCGCTAATTTATGGCTGTTTAAAATGAACCCAATGTTTTTCAAACTTTAAGTTTTTTTTTTCGTTACTATTAGTAAAATTAAAAAGATAATAAATATGCCATAAATCATTTTTTTACGTGAATTGAGTATTTCAGCAATAATTTTTTTTTCTGGGAAAACCCTATTACATGTATTTTCCAAAAATGATGATTATCTGCCACGGCGTTTCCGAGATAAATCTACTATTTAGGCGCCATCCTCAGAGAGCCGTAACTCCCTCTGGAAGTATTATTGGACAATGAACATGTCTATATCATATGAAATATTACGGGAAATATTGGTCACATGGGTACATAGTCAGCAAATTCCAGTTTTTGTTGTTAAATTGTAATTAGATTTTACAGGCAATTGTAGAGTTCCTCACATGCATTTTTAATTTTACGTGCTTTAAGTTTTTTTGAAAGTTATTTGTGACAAAGTATAAATAATCAAAACCATATTTGAATAATATTAAATTATTTCTTTGCTGCTGGCGTTTTGTTCATTGCAGTCTGTAATATTTGAATGCATATTTAAAATATCTTACTACCTTTATTGCCTGATTGCACTATGCAAAGGAGGGAAATGTGTTAGGTTTAATGGTCGTTTGATTGAGTGTTTGTTCCTATGTTACGTTTGAAAAAAAACAACATGGTGGACAATGGGGGCCGTAATGTGCAAATCGAGAAATGAAATATTTTTAAAATCTGTCGACTGTGGTATCGTTTGATATAAGTGTTATTCACTCCACAGAACAGCATTAGTTAAATTATTTACCTCATTATTTGATACTCTGAATCAGCTTCTTCTCAAAGTTACTTAATTAACTTGTTGCAACCATTTTAATTAAAGCCCTTTTAATTCACGTTTAATTGATTTTATCTTTTCCTCATTATATAGGATCTATAGCATAGAGTATAAATAACAAAAGATTTTTTGTATAAAATGAAAACATAATAGCTACTACGAAAAGCCAAGAGCACTGAAACAATTTGTTAAAAACCATTTTTGTATGCCACTCTCTTTTAACTGTAAAGCTTTGCTTTAATCATATAGAATTTGCATGTTCGGTTTAAAAAAAATAAATATTACTATACTTTCATATCTAGCCATACCTGCTATTTTTCTTATTGTGGTTGGGCCACCAAATGCGCAGCAATGCATATGTGTACAGTTGCAACACTATACGAATTTCGTCTTGGATTTATTTCTCAAATGTCCCATTATTTGAGGAATAAAGTGACTCAGAGCTTTTTTATCATTTAAAATACATAGAATCCCAGGTAGCCAGTGTACGTGATAATGATGTCAAAATCTAGTGATACTGGTCAAAAGACGTCAGTGGACTAAAAATCGACGATATAATGACGTCTCTTAAATGACATTAAAATGACGTGCTACATATCACGTCATATTGTCGTCTTTTTTCGGTGTTAAATTTATTTATATTTTATCGGATTACAAACTTTAAAACTCGCAAATGGCATTTTGTTATCGTAAGCACAGTATAAAGTTTAAAAGAATAAACCATGCCGTAAGGGATATCGGCGTTATTATTCGAGGATTATGTTTTTTTAACAATATCCAAAAGAAGTTATATTCGAAAGAGTTTGCAAAGGCCCGTAGGGTTTACAAAATTGAAATATTTGCCTATATTATTTTCAATCAAATATTTCATTATTTTTAGGAATTTTTTAACATAGACATCAGAGCAATTTATAATTTCGCGCCCGCTATTCAAAAGCCACGCTTGGTAAAGGCACAACCGATAATTAGGTGATACTTATGCGCGCGTACTCCATCTTGATCTTGGTTAAAACTGGTGGAAATTGGGTGTTTGTACTTTATATGTCCTGTAAATTTTGTAGTTCAGAGTGTTCAGATATCATAAAAAAGTAAGTAGTTATTTTATTGTATCGTTATTTTATTATATTATATCGACTTTAGCGTGTTTAGGGTATGGCACTAATAAAGTGTACATTTTATGTAAATACAAATACAGTGAGTGGATTGATTCTGGACATTTAGTGTTGAATTACTGGGTGTAAACGAAATCAGGATTGCCATAAAACTTTTTTGTTTTACTTTACTACAAAATGTTTTTTGTTCATGAACTAATGATGAAATGTTTGGTACCCAAAAGTAATAAATGACGCATATTTCTATTTGGAAAAATGCGTATAACTTTTGATCAGCGCTATAAACTATTTAGTCCCAAGTTTCAGCCAATTTGACAGAAACCTATTTTCCATACGAAAAATTCGGGTCTTCAGTTTTGTTGCAATTCTCAAAACTTCAAAGTTATATGCTAAAAAAAAGTTATAGATAGGATTTTCTTTACATTTCAGGGTAACGGTAATATAAATGCCATTTTATTCGTAGTAAAAGAAATCAAGTAAAATGGCTTATATACCGTGTGCGTAGTCGCGGGCTATGCATGGGGAGTAGAATTGCAACATCGCGTGTGCCAGCTGGCTGAAATGAAATAACAGAGCTGGAATGCTCCACCGATGGACGAATTTACGATTGCCGGTGTTGTCATATTTCTCGCGCTACGTGAATGTACATGCCTAATGGGAAATTACACGCACGGTATGTGGCAGTGGAATTTGCAGAGAATGGTTCAATAGGATTAGTCCACTCTTCCTGGCTTACTCCTCTCAAAAAGAGGTTTTTTGACCACCATATAAAACCACTAACTCTTTCAATAAGGCACTTACCCTTCCCGAGAAACCTGGTGAAACTAGATGGAAAGTTTTTGCTATAATACGCTCATTTTTTTAATATGTTTTATGACAGTGTTTAAAACATTTTGTTTCATAACAATCCAACCATGTATAAATATAATATAAATTGGTCTACTGTAACATATTTTTTAAATATATGTACAACTTCAACTACTAGTAGTTTTATATGTTCCTATTACTAAAAACCTGTGGGGGGATTATCAAATGTATCCTGAAAAAGACGTCAAATTAACGTCGAGCATAAGACGTCATTCATCTGAGACATTAGGAAGCCATCTTCACGTTTCAATTACGTCATTTAACTCGTCATTTCTCGTCACTCATTGACCAGTTTTTCACGTCATTTTCACGTGCCTTTACTACCTGGGATATGATTTGTCTGGTCATCAGTTCAGATTTATTTTTGTGACTGCCGATGTTATCCAAGCAGGCCAAATATCGAGAGTTAACAAAAATTATTCTTGTTTTCATTTTTGGGTATATTTGTAATCTAGTTGAATTTTTGCTTATCGACACAACTGACGTGGTGACGTATATTTATAAGGACGAACGCCGTAAAATTGAAATCTGTAACGCATCTGTGATATATGATGTTTTAGAATTTCATATAGGTATTCCTCAGAGTTAATTACAATTATTTATATTGTCCGGGCAATGAGTAGCAGTTATGTTATTAGTATTTTTTTTAACCAAAATACATTTTTTAAGTTTTTACTTTTTCAATTATTTCACTTGTATTTCATTGGTCGCATAATATTGTATTGTCATTAGAACTACACATATAAGTTTTGTATTCAATACTGACCCAGATATTTTCCTTTATAATTTCGGTCCATTAATACACGTAAATAAACAGCATTTATCTTTAAATCGAGAAACAGTGGTACATATTGAAATGATTGACTGAACCCTCGTCCAATTCTCAGCTTGACTATTCGGGCATGTGTTAATTTAAGTTAGTCAGTTATGCAGTAAATGGTCATATAAAGTAAGGAAATTTATTCATGTCAATTACATCACAAAATGTGTACACAAGTCAAAGAAATAGCGACAAATAATTAAGTTCAATTAAAAACAAATTATCTTCAATAAATTCAGTTACATTGTAGTATGCCTTTTTTTGTAAGGTCATATTTTATAAGGTCAATTTCCCGAATATACCCTGGCCCTTGGCGGCTTATTGTAAAGTATGAGACTATAATAATTTTCACTCTTAATGTGGTAGTCAATAAAAGCCCGTTTTTTGACAACATTGCACCAATCAAATGTAATTATTATACCTCAGTAGGGAAAGAAGGATAGTGATGAATTAAATTGTCAATAGTGTCAAGCTGCCCATGCCATTGAGCAACGTTGATTTGATAAGTCTTTTGAATTACACCCCTTCAAATTTAAAATCCAATAGAATTTGTCGCACGCACTAATCACGTGCATTTATTACTGTCCTCCTTCCCGGCTAAGGTATGGAGTAAACTAAGTAGATCGGCTTTTGACTGTACTAACATGCAAAATTATCGCTCTATTGACAGAATTATCGTATATAATATCACTAATGCTTAGCATTTTATCGGTAAAATTCTTTCGAAAGCTTTGCTGTCAAGTAATATAAAGAGTGTAAATTGACAGTTTATTATCTAATTAAAAACAAGCTTTTATTATTATTTAGGTGTACTAAAACGAAAAAAATAACAATAAAAAAAATAATTGTCTTAAAAGCTTGTCGCAAAGTTTTTTTTTCTTTTTTTTGTTATTCGCCTTATTTATATTTATGTCCTGATGGAGTTTAGCCGTAGGCTATTCTACCACTCAACCAGGACAGACACACACACACATAGACAACATCACAACACCCATTTCCTGCGACATTGCCATCTGCCGCAGCTGAGACTCGAACTCAAGAGAGGAGAGCGACTAGACCGTGTTGTCTCTCACATAACCGCAGTCTAGTCCACTGCTACCGTCTCGGCAACACGTGAAAAACACCACTACACATCCATACCCTAGCTAGGATTCGAACCCCCGTGGTCGCAAGCCTAACACCTTAAGCACTGCACCACCGAGCCGGTAAGTTCACACTTACATTTCTGATAATGCATCGACCATCTTTTGGCTGCATTATTAGACCCTGAATACCACCTGGGACCAGAGTATTCATCGAGACAAATTCAACGAGCCCAAACTCGAAGGGATTCCATTATATTATTGTTGGTTTCCAGAATATTGTACTATAATTATTGTGGTACCATAATATTGCATTGTCATCAAAACTACATGTGTATGCAAAAATTCAACTCCAGTTGATGTCGTATCTCGAAGTGGTTCCATTATATTATTGTTGGGTTCCATAATATTGCACCATTGGTATCATAATATTGTATTGTCATCAGAACTACACGTGTATGCAAAATATTAGCTCAATTGGTCGTCGTATCTCTTATTATATTATTGGCGTTTAATAATATTGTACCATTGGTACCATAATACTATATTGTCATCAGAACTACACGTTATGCAAAATTCCAACTCAACTGAAAGTCGTCGTATCTCGAAGGGCTTCCATTATATTATTGTTGGGTTCCGTAATATTGTACCATTGGTAGCATAACATAGTATTGTCATTAGAACTACACACGTATGCAAAATTTCAGTACAAGTGGTCATCTATCTCGAAGAGCTTCCATTATATTATTATTGAATTCCATAATATTGTACCATTGGTACTACCATAGTATTGTATTAGTACAGTACTTCATTGCGTACCATCCTTTTGTAATTGGCTTTCCTCCTAGTAGTGTTGATGATTTATGTCGCTGTTTTCGTCTTGTTGTTTTTGCGACTAGTTAGATGATGTCCCAGTTCCCGTCGCCGTCAATTTCTTGCACCCAGTAGCTGTTGTGTCTTCGTTCCCACATTATGTAGTGGATACATTATTTTTGGGTTTTCTGGGGAGTTATTATTTCTTGGTGATTGTGGCTTTAATTGATACTACGGTCCCAAATTTTTAATAACACTCCAATTAACTGAAAATTATGATTGTACGCCGAGCAAATAAAAACCACCGAGACACATCAAGGATAGATGATTAAGAGGTAATAAACAAGAAGGAGCCCTTGTGAACTACACCGATAACTGCGGATATGAAATTAGACGAAGAATATAGATGGCAAGATATGCTATTTGCCAGTTGGGAAAAATGTTACCTGACCGAAATATCACAAAAATCAAACCTGCTGAGTTCCTACTTTTCTACAATTTTCTTTATACCTCTAAGACAGAAACAGTTAGAGAGGCAGAAAGATATGTATTGACGCTTTCAAGATGTTGGTTTGTAGGAACTTATTACGAATTCCCTGGATAGTCCATCACACTAAGAGCTGTATTCTACAAAAAATACGTACCCCAAAGCGAATCTTCAACATTATATTCTTCCGAATTACAAAATTTGTCAAAACCAAAAAATAACAATGGTAACGAATGAATATTGTTTTGAATTACTTATTATGACTGTAATAATGATTATAATTATTGCTGCAATAATTGTATTAGGATTCGAATTCTTTTCTTTCAATTAAGTATTTCTGTTTTTCTTTATTTTGATCACAATTTCATGGTCTTCATTCACTTGAATATGCTGTTGATTAGATGAGGCAACTACCACGTTCAGTTATTTTTATTAGCTCTTGATTCCCTATTCCAACTTTGCTAAGATTTGCTATGGCTGCAGTCCTGCTACACGATTTGTTATTTTTCTTTTTACTGTGTCTAGTCTAATCAATTTTGATCCTTTATTAGCCCACTTAGGAAGCTCATAATGACCTGGCGATTTTTTGAACTATTTTGAGCCAAGATTTTCCCAAAAACGATTTGGAGTTAAAAATAATTGGTCACAATTTCATGGTGTTCTTCATTCATTTGAATATGCGGTTGATTAGATGAGGCAACTACCACGTTCAGTTATTTTTATTCCCTATTCCAACTTTGCCAAGATTTCCTATGGCTGCACTCCTGCTACACGATTTGTTATTTTTCTTTTTAACTGTGTCTAGTCTAATCAATTTTGACCCTTTATTAGTCCACTTAGAAAGCTCATAATGACCTGGCGATTTTCTAAAAAACGATTTGGAGTTAAAAATAATTGGTCAGTAATACTAATATCTTGTTCCTTCTTCAACAGTGTATAATATATTTGGACTTTCAAAATTCGAAGTCAAAAATGTTTTTTCCTTACATTTTTGCGCCCTTCCTTAGCATATTTTCAAAAAAGTAGGAATATAGATAATATTCTACAAGTAGGTTTACCTGTGTTGTTGATTGCTTCTTAAAAAACGTGCTAGTAGACATTTAGCACCTTCTTTACCACGCCAAGCAAACAACCTTTTTTTTGTGAAGCTTCAGGAGTTTCTTCATAACAGCTGTTTACTAATGTGAGATTCTCCTCGTATATTAAAGCTTCAGAACTGATTTTTCCTTTATCTTCATTATCATGTAAGATGTTCTTGGTAGTTCTTGTTAGTCCTTACGTAGCGTTTTCCTCTAAACCCAATATTAATGGATGAATCCTTACATCCAAACTCGCTGTACTTTTCCTTTATAAATTTTGCAATAGATGCCTATATGGTTTTTGCTAGCATTCCTTGGACCAGTTCTCATATTGTATGCAAAATATGTCCAAATTTTATCCAGTTTTTCTGTAGTTGTTCCTGCTTCCAGCGCGTACTTTTTTCCCTTAATTGAGAAACAGGTTCCAAATACATTTTCTGTTTTTACTATATAAGATGTCTTATTTTCCACATATTTTATAACTTCATAGAGGCAACCGACTAATTTTATAATTTTATTTAAAGTAAAGAAAAAAATTTGGATAAGTACAACTATATTAAATCTGTAAAGAGAAGATAGTGGTAAACTGAACTGTCAAAAGGGGCAAGCGATTACATGTAACAAAGCGGCGTTGCTTTGGTAAGCCTTTGTAAAACTTTGAATTGCACCCCCTCCAAATTCAAACACCAATAGGATTCGTTGTACGCGTTGATCAAGTGCATTTATTGCTATCTTTCTTTTGCGGATTTATTATAGTAACATATCCCTACAGAAACCAAGAAGCGAGTAATAATATCTCAATTAAAAATAATTGCTAAATGTCATTTTATTTAGAAAAACGTCACACTATTTCATTAATTTTATTGGATTATAAATTCGTGAAATAAGAAGTGACAATTTTATTCGTTATTTTTTTTAAACCGTCATTTTTTAATAATATGTTTCAATACGAATTCAAAAGTATTAGAAAGTTATAAGCATCGAGTTGGGTGTTGATCCTATCGGATAAGGTGGCTGTTAGAGATAGGTCGTTGCTATTAAAATGGGCAATTTCATTAGTAATTAGTTCACAAACTGTTAATATAATACTAGAAACTGAATTATTATTATCGACAATATTGATTATGTTGATAATTATGCCTTATTTTTAAGTAACTACGGCATAATTCGATATCTCATGAACTTCATTTTTTGTTGTTATACATATTTAAACACAATAATCATGACCCAAGTAGGCGTTAAAATAATAGAGGATATTCGATGGAACGGAATACAAAATGACCACCACACCCATTTTAGCCGTAGGTTAGAAAATGTAAGAGTCAATTTAGTACGATAAATTGAATTCTGTAGTTTTTTCGGAGCCTGCGTATGAATTAAACTAAATTCCAACTCCAATTCTTACTACGAAAGACGGAAAATTCCTAACACGTCTTCTGCCGGAGATTGAATCTACTGTCGGATAGTTTGTACCTCATTAGTTGCCCGCTGCAACACCACGCTCACTAAGAAACATCGAACTGAATAAAACAGCTATAAAATATATAGACATGCTACAGAATTGTTTGTTTCAGCAGTCAATGTACTGCGAAATTATATACTATTAAGAAAAAAATTCAAAACGTTTTGCAATGGCTCATGATTATGCGATGTATCCTTAAAAAGTAGTTTCTGTTATTTGTGCCAATACAAGTGTAAGAATTTCACAAAGTAGAATTAAATATTTTATAAAACCTTGACATGACGGGAGAAAATTGCCACAATGTGATATAAAAAAAAAACTAATAGATCATTAGAATGATCGTATGTTTTATAAAAGTTTCCTGTTAATAACATAATAATTGATAATAAAAAATAATGGCGAAGTAAGTTCCAAGAACCTGAGAGCAATGCAGGTGGGAGCATTTAACTCCTGGCAGGGCCACCCAAGCTGGCAACGTTGCAGAGGAGACAAGGAAAGGAGTACTTCGGTAAGTGTTATACGCAATATACAGCCTCTGTACTTATATGATCATCCTGCATGGCGAAGAAGGTTACCCTGATTTTACAGAACGCTAGGAGCTAGAGGATTGATAAATAATTCGTAATCCTGTAGTGTTTACCCTGACCAGGGGATCAATGGTACTGCATTATAAAATCATAAACGGTTACCTCAGAAAACCTGGAGATTTCTGGAGTATGTACTCTATTTGCAGAAATGGAGCCCTGCTCTGTAGTTGTACTCAGAGATTCCAGATACGTGAGAGACATGTATTCTCCAAGTTGCCTGTCTGCTGAAAAGTGGAAGAAACTGACTGCGTTGCTGGGTCTGCCTCTGTAGTGCAACATGAAACGTGAATTACAAAGGAGCGAGCGGTACTAAAATTGAATTAATGTTTTAATGAATTAATGTTTTAATACCGCAAGAGAACTTTCTTAAAAAGAAATGCACAGAGGTCATTTTGGTAGCAGCTAAGACTCGTTTCCTAGTAGTGAGAAGAAAGGAAGGACTTTCTCAACAATAAGTTCCTTCCTCATTGATAAGCGTTCATCTGGTTATATGGGTTCAGTTAAAAATGTAAGGAATATTTAAGATGGCTTATTAGTGGAAAGCAGCCACTAATAATCAGTCACAAAGACTATTGGAAATGAATAATTTTCGTGATTTTGAAATAGATGATTCAACATACAAGAGTCTCGACTACAGTAAGTAATTACCCTAGACATATTTAATAAACTATTCGATAACAAAAAGTACAGTACATTGCCTGAAAAGATTAGAATAAATATTCATTCGCTCCGCGTGCGCCCGTTTATTCTTGTTTCATTGAGATGTTTCAAGTGTCAGGAATTTGGATATACTTCTGCGCACTACAAAAAAGAATAAATCTGCCTACGTACGCAAAATATCTTTTCATGGGGGATTGCCAGGTTAAAATTCTATTGCATGTATTACTCGATGTATTTATTGTGATGATGTGATTTGGGACGTACGCCTGCAACCGCAACAAGTGAAGTGATGCTGTTAGTCGTGATACACAGCAAACGGAAGACAATTACAATAATGCAAGGATCACTAAAAGTTCGGAAAGACGTTGGGAATAACATAGATAAGACGAACATTCAGCCAGATTCAAAAACTGTCCTACTTAAAAGAGGTAGCTGTGAAAAGAATCAAGACCTTAGATTTATTACGAATTACTTTTGCAGAAGCAAAAAAGCGAGATAGAAAAAGCGCCCCATATAGAGCAATATCTTATGCACAAGTAACCAAGTCCACTTACAATTCATCTTCTGTCGTGAAAGATATAATCTCGGATATAATAAACCAATTAACACCGGAAATAACTAGAATTTGCTTTTACATTGATTTTTATTATTTCTTAGGTATTCAGCAACGCCCGACCGCAATTTCAACTCAACATAAAATTTTAAAATATTTGAAGTAAAATTTGATATATCACCTAATCTATGTAATAGACCAGGAGTCCGCCGACCACTAATTGTGCATAAATAAGTTGACATCCAAAATGTGTGAATTGTTGTTAACTCAGGGTAGTAGAGCACAGAAACGTCAACGCCGGCCCTTTTTTTTGGTACAGGGATGTGGGTCAGACTTCTAAATGTGTAAGAAATATGACTTGTAAAAGCTTAAGTTTAGAAATGGGGATAGCGGAAATCGATAAATAATAAAAAATGATCTGGCTGACGCGGCTCGCCAGCTCTGATTTCTGGAACACTGACCCACTAAAGGGCTCAAACTTTGTAAAAAAAAAGAACACCCACAAAAAAGTCATAGGTTTACGCATGGGGGGGATTTCTTAATTTACCCCCAAAAAATCATCCCGACTTCCATTCATTTTGGGTGATACGCTCGCCCAATTGTGAAAAAAAAGTCAGATAAAAAAAATGATAAGTTTATGAACTGTAACCAGGAACTTGGTAAGTATGAACCTACTCAGTGTGAAAATATATTTGCCATCTCTGAAAAGTGGTGCAACAGCCTTGCTATTTACGATAATTGATGGCGCACAGGAGCTTCCTACCGCATGTATTGGTTATCATAAATTTACGACTGGCAATCAGAAACATGGTAAGTATGAATCTCCTGAGTGCAAAAATATATTCGCTATTTCTGAAAAGTGGTGCGAAGGCTTGCCTTTCACGATAATTAATAGCGTATCGAAGCTTCCTACCACATATACTGGTTACCCGTGTAATACATAATGAAAGTACAAATACAGAATCTGACGAAAATTCTGTCTAGCATTGTGGCATGGTTAGCAATTTACGCAATTAAAATTATTTGAACAAATGCGAACTTTCTGAGTTCTTTTCTAAAATACGTTTTGCTTAAAAAATATGCACCTTTTTATTAAAGGAGAAAATCAGTAACCGTTACGTTAGTAAAGTGCTACAAACTGTACTCGGACCTACTTTCATATCATATTTATTACTTTTATAAGTTGCCTATTTACTTGTGTCATTTCAATATGTTTTAATGTATTCATAATTTAACTTTTCTACCTCTCGCAGTAATCTACGTGCGGTAGAAAGCTCCGGTACACAATCCTTTGTTGTAAATGAGAAGACCTTAGCACCACTTTCAAAGATGGCGAATTTATTTTCATAGGAAGCTCCCGTACGCCAACAATTATCGTGAATGGCAAGGCTGTAGCGCCTCTTTGTACCACCCAAAACGAATGGGAGTTGGGATCCATGTTTTTTTGGGATAAATTAAGAAATCCCCTCCAATCCCCCATGCGCAAACCAATGACTTTTTTGTGGGTGTTTTTTTTTTACAAAGTTTGACCTCTAGTGTGATGACGTGATTTGAATTCGAATTCAGAGCTGGCGAATAAGGCAAACTCCATTCTCCTCCAAACTCCATTTCTAAACCTTCTACAAGTCACATTTCTAACACATTTAGAAGTCTGCCCCTGTGTCAAGATTTTGACATTTCTGTGCTCTACTACCCAAAATTAACAACACTTCGCGCATTTTGGGCGTAAACTTATTATAGAAAATTAGTGGTCGGCGAGCTCCTGGTCTATAAGGTTTATTCGAACCTGAGCGGCACACTGTATTTTGCAGTTTCGATATCCGTACATCTTATTTTTGGGCGTTTATTAAAAAATCTTAGTAACATATTGATTCAATATTATAATAAAACATAAGTCATGTAAAACAAGGCACTTCGCATGTCTTTGGTGATCATTCTGGTGTGCCGGATAATGTCCAATCCCAAATTCCTAACGCATAATAAAGTGCAAAGTTTGGTTATGGATTGTAGTAAAGAAATAAGAAAAACTTTCAACCAGTTTATCAACTAATTAGATGCTAAGTCAGTCGAATATCTTTGATAGAACATTTCACAGAAATCGCGCATCAATTCGTAAATAGTGCAGAACTAGTTCAGTGAGCAAGTAGTTCAGACGTTGCGGTACAAAATTGCGAGTTGGAAGAAACCTAGTATGTATTATTGTATTAGGTTAGAAGAAAAGGTTGGTAAATATATTAGCCCAGACGAGAGAACATTTTATAGCGAAACCCACAAAAATTTGCAAACTGAATGAATTTTTTTTAATGTGTTCGTAAAAGTGTATAGAATAATATCCTGAAAAGTTTACATTTCACTCGGATGCAGAACATAAAAAAAAAGTGAAAAAAAAATTTTTATCCATTTTTTCATAATTTTGAAATTAAGTCGGGGTAGGAAAAAATAAAAAATACGTGGTCTACGTATTTCTGAACAAAAAATGTCGCAATAAAAAATTTATCGCTAAAGCCACGGTATTCCTGGAAAAAAAAATAGTGAAGTAACTTTGTCACTCTGCGCGGCCAGCGCACGGTTAAATACATACTAAGTGTGAATGGGCTGAATTTAAATAAATAATTTAAGTATTTTCAACATATACTTTTTTTTAATGCTAGGAATCATATCATGTAATTCAATACTTCGTCAGTATTAGCTAGAAGAGTAGTTGTTTTGACTGGTTCTCCAATAATGAGTGTTTTAAAGTATTTACCTAACTAGTTAATTTGCGTGCTCAGCTTAGGGCAACAATATACAGAAAGTAGGTAATTTCGTAATAAATAAAAAAGTGTGTAAGTTGTGATTTGCTTAATACCTAAATAATATTCTCTAATACTATGGAACCTCTAAAAATTCTTAGCTGTTGTATCGAGTAAAATAGAGCTTTTTTTCTCTTTCTGATTACACATTTTAAACATTTTTATTAGTGAATAGGAGGATAAATAGTGAGTATGGAGGGAAAATATATAATTATGGACGCATATACAGACGCCACAAATAGTCACTGAATCACTCGCATGAATTTTTACGTGCCTTTACTGTATTGTATTTATTACAGGTACACCTATCCACATTTCAGCTATATCCAATGGATTCCTTATACATTTGTTAATGTATTGGAAAAGTTCCAGAATATATATTCAAAACAATCAATAGTCATAAGGATAAGATCGTGAAAATCGCAATTTCTTATCATGATTTGATTGATCATATTTTCAAAAAAATGCATACAAATAACCAATTTTGTGTTTGAACATTCGAAAAGTATAAATTTTTTCCGAAATAGTAATATTTTATTTTTTCAAATAGGTCAATTTCTCGACAAGTTACAGCCTCCAATATATATATTTATCAAAAAAATCATCAAGCAAGGAAATTAAAATTATTTGAGATGTACTTTTGTTTTTAATAAACCATAATAATAATGAAGTGTAGGTACATCCTTTTTAACAGTTCTTAATGAAGAAAGAATTTTTTTGAAGAGCTTTTATTTTTTTCTATGTTTATTGCGACGATTGAGTTCGGGCGTGATAACATATATAAGTATATTTTTCCCATCCATCCTTTGCTTGTATTGTTTAAAGCAAAAAAGCATCAGAAAGCTACAATTTCCATCTTTTAAATGAGCCAACACTCATATAGATTGAACAAATTCTGATTTAGTGACATGTAATTCAGTGCGTCGGTGTCACAGTCATGCGTATTCAAGCGCGTGCACGTATGGATCTAGCTCCGAGTTATAACGTTACACTTGACTATTTTTTTCCGGGAAAACCGTGGCTTTAACGATAAATTTTGTTAGGATATTTTTAGTTCATAAATATATGATCTATCCATCTGTATTTTTTATTTTTTTCTAGCTTGATTTAATTTCAAAATTTTGAAAAAATGGATGAAAAAAAATTTCTTTCTCACTTTTTTTTATGTTCTGCATCCGAGCGAAATGTAAACTTTTCAGGATATTATTCTATACACTTTCACGAACTCATTAAAAAAAAGTTTACTCAGTTTGCAAAATTTTGTGGGTAAATACCTTCATCGACTGGGCTATATATTATAATTAGGTATGTATGCTGTTTTTAAATTTTTTATTCTTTTGACGTAATTTCATTTTTACTTCATATTTTTTTCCTGTAATTGTGAAGCATTTCTCTAAAATAAAGTTTGCTATTATTATTATTATTATTATAGCTTAAGTAGCGGCACAATTTCTCAGCCGTAGTTAGAAACTATTCACGGGTCCCCACGTGCCTTTAGGATTCGGTTCTGATGGAGAACGTTCCAGGTTTTTAGGCCCGTTGGCTCAGTGTCCAGACTTCAACGAGGGATCACAAAGGCTCCCACTCCAAGACTTTCCTTAAAATATGCACCGTTCCCACTAGTGAGATTTTCTTTACTTCACACGGACTCGGTTGACCTGACAGTTATTTTTAGACTCCAGTTATTGGCCCTTCTTAACAGTTACGGGGACTCCTACAATCACTGGCACAACTAACATGCACAACTTTGCATTATACATTCTGCTAACTTCTATCTGAAGGTCTTTGTACTTGCTCAACTACTCTGTTTTCTTCATCATCACGTTGGTGTCATTCGGGATGGACGCATCATTCAACAAACATGATTCCTCCTTTTATTATAAATGACGATATCTGGTTGACTGACACGAACTTCTCTGTCCGTTATAATTGGCACGTTCACATAAGTATGGCGTCGTTAATATTGACAACCTTTTCAGGAGTATATTCATAATATTTTTGTGGCACCGGTATATTGAAGTGTTTGCACACGACTCTATTCTGCCGATGAGTGTACTATGATGGTGCCAACGTAGTACAGTCTGTTTCAAGATCATCCTCTGGTGGTATCTGGTGTTTAGTGCTTGCCCCTGTGCTGCTATTATTAAGCTTTCCATTTCCTCATTCGTAGGCGCCTTTTGGTCTACTGATGGTCGGTCGAGATCGTGGAAGAATTGTTCATGCATCTGCTTTGCGCAGAATACTTCTATTTTCCTCTTTTCGATGTTGGCTTTAATTTTCTTCTTTGCGTCCTCGTCAGTAGCTCGGTAACCTAGTCAGTAGCTTCATTTCCCAGATATTCTTCCTGGAACTTGCATGCTCTCTTTTGGATGGAATACAAGTTCTTGTCATTATTATTATAATAGTAATTATTAATATATCTGGTATACATTTTCATGCCAATTTACATGTGCCTACTGTGTAATTGTAACGAAAATTCTATTGCGTTTATAAAATAAAATAAATTAATAAATAATTTATAATAATACGTTATTTGTGAAATCATATTTTTGAACTTGTTACTGGGAAGCATAATCCGCCTGTTTTATGTTAATATTCGCCTCATTGTTAGTAATTTTCCGCAACAATTATATTTTAAATTTCTAGTATTAATATTAGTCAAAATAAACTTTCGAGAATTTAAAATACACATTCACCAAATTATGTACAACCTACGCATATATAGCAACAGTAACAAACAAATGGGAGTTATATTCTGAAATATTTAGTAAACCCTAGTATTATGTGGATAAAATATACATTTTTAGTTGAATGTGGAAATATGAAAAGCGTTCATAAAATAAATACATAAGCCATTTTTCGGCTAGTGGTTATCCTGTGGAACCACCTTATGTACGCAAAAATGAACTTTGACAAATAATGAATTAATGAAATATTGAAATTATATGAATTTTGTGACAAAAAGTATGTTCTTTTTATTTTTCTCTTTTATTATCTGAGATAATGTTGAAACTCATTTGTCAAAAGTTGTTTGACATCATGTATTTGGTAGAACAATGATGTCTCAAGTTCCCATGTGTAGAAGTATGTAGCATTGAAGTTCCACGAGCAAAACATACTTGAATCGGAAACTGTCCATTGGAAAAAAAATGGATAATAATATTAGTAAAACTAATATACAATACCTTCACCACGAAAATATTTTCCAACTCAGATAAGAATTCCCAAAGTCTCTAGTGATAGACATTTTTACGTATATTAATGATAGCCATATGGTTCATAAGGTCCATAGAAAGGGTTATAATCGTATCTCCTGTCGTTTTTTTATCCATCCACAAAGGGTTAGATACCTTAGATCTTAAACCCCGAACAAAAAACTAATCCAAACACTTCAAAAAACATTAAATAATTCCGATAGTAAATTTAGTTAAAAACCTTAAAAAATACAATTTCAACGCTTGTGGGGGTGGGTGGCAATTTTTATGAAAAGTGGAAATGCAATCTTTGCGTTAGGAAGTTGCAGTAAAGTTTTGTCTAATCTGGGAGTTCAGTTTTTTGGAAATTAAGTTTAGGGTTTAGTTCTTCGGGATTTAAATTATTATGGAAAATTACAAATAGAAATGTTTACTATTTTTCTTCACAATACGAGATTTAACGAAATATTTTTGGAGCCCCATAAAAAAGCTGCCATTTGGTCACACTAAGAGTTTTTTTTCTTAAATTGTAGCTTTTTAAGCGCGCTTTACAATGGTGATAAAATCAATTTTTCATACTTTAAAATTACATATCGTGCACTTTTTTTGCACTTCATGCTTTTTATTATCGAAAAAAATATATCCAGCCAAATTATAACTTTGTAGCTATTAATGTACGTTTTCAGTCATCATCGACGGCCTTACATAAATAAAATGCTATATTCATAACTCTATATACTTTGATTACATAAAACGGCTATGTACGTAACCTTATAGTCTAGGAATAATTTTCAACACAAATAAAAATAGTTGTTAATAATTATTAAATTATTACCATGTTTGCTAACGACCATGTAATATGTGGCTATTCGCAAGGCGCCCATGAGGGGGTTACCCCTTCTCTTTAAAAAAAAAAGGACCATACCCTTATATATTTTGATGTACAGAATTCTAATCTGACGTTAAAATTGCCCCATCACGTAACGGTCTTTTCTGACCTCAAAAATAGTTAAAAGACCGTTAAAAATGTATTTTTTTCGAGATCAGCTCATAAAAGTTATTCAAAGTACGTAGCTTATTTTTATGTCTTTTCATGAGTTAATTTTGTTGATTTTGGGTCAAATTAACTGTACCATATCACGATTTTTCCTGCTCTCAAGAAACGATGCAAAAACAAGTTATTTCAAATCATGACTGATTGTGATATCGGCATTTATTACTTCCACGTCCAGTGGAAGTATATAGTGATGCAAAAGAATTGAAAACTTTTATTGTTCAAATAAGCTTAGAATGCCATGAAACGTCGAGATTTTAAGTTTGAGAAAAAATATTTCTATCTGTCGTACTGCCGGTCGGTCTGTCTGTAACTTTTTTTTGTGCGCACGATTATGATATTGACTTGAAATTTGGCACACATATGTATTATAACGAGATCTGGAACTAGATTGTATTTTGATTTTAATCCGTTGAAGACTTGAGAGGTAAATTGGATTACATAGGGATATATAGGTAAATCAAGCAAGTAGGAGTCCATAAAATTGGTATTTAGTATATATAAGAGAGACTAAGGTCTTAAAAAACCCTCACCCTCATGACCACCCCCACATCGTTATTAAAGGGGGTGAAAAAAATAAAATTGTGATTTAGTGTGTACAAGAGTCAAAGACCTTAAAAATCATTTCTCGTCTTGATTGATTTTGATTCAAAGGGTCTATAGTGAGAAGCAAGGAAGACGATTTCGGCAAGATATCAAAGAACTAGTTTTACTTATTCCAGTAAAAAAAAACAGAGTTGGGTAATTATATTCAGTTTTGCATAGATTCTTTTAATATGAAAACACAAACAATAACATTAAAAGTTAAAAAACCTAGACGGTACATCCTTGATATTCAGCACACCGATTAGTATCTAAGAAACTGCTGTAAAGGGTTATTTAGAGGCTGCATCAAAATTTGTGTTTTCCTTTAAAGTTATGAGGGAATATGATTAAAATCAGTACATCTGTATGAATTTACGCTAGCTCCGCGCCTTCTCGTACGATGACAAGTATCTAATAATTTTCTCTGAATAATGATCTAAAGTTAACAGAAAATTATGAAACAAAATCATATCCAAACCCAAACTTTTTATGAAGAAGAGTTCTCTGAAGGCAAAGGAGTAAGGAACAGAGTTCCACAAGGCTCACTTCTGGGTCCTGTGCTCTTTTTAATGTATATCAAAGGTATCTCTGTTACTGCCAGTGACTCAGAGTTAATGTTATTTGCAGGCAATAATTAGTAAGAATATTAATCAGATTGAGCTAAAAATTAATATCGAAAGAGATATTATGGAACTTGCTGATTGGTAAACAGCAAATTACTTTAATTTCAATTTTACTAAAACCAAATTCAATGCAACATCCTCAATCGATTACATTTTTGGATATCTCTTTTGATAATCAGTTGAAGTTTGATGGACATGTTGAAAATATCTCAAAAAAAATCTGAAAATATATATTTGTTAAAAAAGTTAATATTCAACAATAAACAAAACATCTGCATGATAGCATATCATTCTTTAATACAGTCCTTGTACACCTACTGTTTGTTAATAATGTTAATCTGGTGACATTTTCCACATGCGAATGGAATATTCGCATTACAAACTGCTGACTGCTGACTGCTGACTGCTGACTATGTTGGTTATATCTACATAATGTCTGACTTTTTTATAAATTATATTCAATAATTTAACATAATGCAAAAATTCTTTTAGAAAACAATTATATTGATCTGCTGTCTTACCACTTTGTAACAGTTTTATATTCAATGCTAACATATTTATTTTAAACCTTTACAAGGCACTTTTATGACACTTGATTTTACTACATACTTCAAAGGGCGTCGCTGCCAAGTGTCCCGATACCTGACCTTGGGAACTGTTGCTGACTCATCTCCACTCTTGATATACCACTATATTGAAATATAGGCCTTTACAAAACCTTTGCAGTTTTTTGTCACGAGCTCTTGGACTATTACGATTAATTAGGAAAATAGAAAATTAGGCAGCTGGCTGCAGCATTTGCAAGTGTTGCCAACATGGTTGGCAAAACGCTCATCGAGTATAGTAATAGAGTAGAATTATTTTATACTCATGAATTCCGATTTAACAATTGTGATTCTGAGATAACGATTATGAATTCCGAGTTAAAGAAATAATGTCAATAGCATGACCTTTCTACGTTTTCGTATTTTTTACTATGTTTTATTACCTGTATATTTTCTCTAAGTAGTCCGTAAGTGATTTCTTTATTTTACATAATTTTTAATTAATACTGTCATTACTTCCGTAGACTTGTATAAGAAATTGTATCCACCAATAAATACATTATCGATAAATCTATCTACAATTTTTAAGCTAATATTAATTACGCCATCTCTCATTTTTAAAATATATATAATTTATTAAGTTCCTTGCATACACCGCTGTTGGAGTAAAGTACAGGGATTGATATTATTGCAGCACATTTCAGTTTGTAAAATACTTCCTTAAATAATCTTATCAAGCTAAACATTTTACGTTTCCAATACCAAGAGTAATAGTAAATTTCATTTTAAACAATGGATGAATCAAATACCATTTCAGAATAGACCTTTCTGAACCCACTTTATATATTATTCATATTATGTCACTCTATAGTTATAAATATTCTACTATCCTGACCAACCGCAATGCCGCGGAATTTAAGTCACGCTCTTATGAAAACGTTATAAACTTTCGATTACATTGTTTACATGACGTATACAAAATGCACATGAAACATGACTTGTTTGTACTTTGTCGTTATTCAACATGCATGGTAAACAGCAAGAGCAAAGCCATAAAAAGATCATCCTAATGTCAATTGTTTATGAGAATTTACATATATTATTTTGTATTTGGTATAAAAACAATTACTTGTCTTAAATAAGTGACTAGAATAATCAATCAATTTTTGTATATATACAACGTGTCTCACTTTTCAGGGTAACCTCAGTTATTAGTCGTCCAATTTGAACCAAATTTGGGTCAGTGTCAAAGACCTATATTATACATTTTTTGAGTAAAACAAAACTTATTTCAGTCCTATTTATTAAGAAGAAAAAAGTCGATTTTTCAAGAAATCATATTAGGCACTTTTGTTTACGGAAAAACTAATGCAATATTCGCAAAAATAAAACAAATGAACCCAATAGGGATTTACCTTCGATACACACAAATTCACCAATATGTGACAGCGATTTATATATCATGACAAATTTCCGCTGTTACTTTACTATAAGTGAATTCCTTTGTATGTGTAAGGTAAATCCCTATTGAGGTCATTTGTTATATTTTCGCGAATTATTGATCAGCATGCTTTAGAACTCCAATATCCAAAATTTTACGAAAATTTGATTTATAGATTTCGAATTGCGGCTCCTTAAAATTACATTTTTCAAATATTAAATAATAATTAATAACTTCTAAACTAATTTATTTCGAAAAAAAGTTATTTTTCATTTCCTATTTAAATTCACTTTTTCTACTACTCATCGATACTTTTAGATTTCGTTACTCAAGGATTTTTATTGAAAAATTGCCAAAGATTTTGAACGAGCGGCCCTGTAAATTATTCAAGTATTAAGGGTTACCGAATTTTAAAGTATCGACGACTGTGGGTGGTATAAGACGTGATTTTAAACAGAAGAAAAAGGAGGAATAATTTTTTTTTAAATAATTAATTTCAAAATTATGAATTATTTAATATTTAAAATTTTTGGTTTTCGAAATAAATACCAAGTCTGCTGAGATGAAATAAGGATAAAGGATGGAGGTAACTTTTTCATTATAAAGAAAGGTTATCTTATTTCACAGATATCCGCAGCCAGCAACGCCCAACTGCAACTTTTATTTAGTTCATAAGTCTTATTAAAAATATACGTTAATGATATTTTGAACTAAAATTGATTTATCATCTAATTTACACAAAGTTGGTTCCGATCTGAGAGACACCTTTTATATTACGATGTAGATATCTCGTACATCTTCATATTCTTGTGTGCTTAATCACAACCTTAGTAACATTCTGCTCTAAAATGATAATAAAATATAGATTATGTAACATATGAGAGTTTACACGCCTCTGACGACTCCCCTGCATGTCGGATATGGCCAAATTTCAATAGGAAGTTTGCTATCGTGCTACTTTACATATTCTAAAAAAAAATTTGATGTCAAACAGAAGTTATGATGTTTACCAGAAACGGTCTACACACACATATACACATACAGACACACGTACTTTTTTTATATTTGAGTTCAGTATGTTATGTAACAGATGTCTGTGCAATTTTTCTTTCTACGATGATTATTAACAAATTTTGTCCGGTTATAATATACCTATTTGATTAAAACTAGAAATTTGCCTAATATTTTCATTTATTTGTGGCTTGAGGGTACTTGCCGTAACATCTGGCCGCTGCGGGACTTGGCGCGGTTCCCGCGTTATGACGTAGATAGTTTCTTTTAAATTGTACACTGTAAAATACCTTCTGAAATGCCATGAACATATTTAAATATAATATAAATAAAACATTAATTAATTGGTAATTGGTATTTGATTAAATCAAACAGGTATAATAATCGGATATAGTTTTACTGTTATGAGGCCGCATATATATATATATATATATATATATATATATATATATATATATATATATATATATATATATATATAGTGACAAAAGGACATGAGGATTAGCACACGATCGATCTGACAACATCTTTAGACCAATTTCAAAAAATTTACAAAAGGATATTCTCATTTCGATCCGTATGTTTTTCTTCAAAGTGTACAATCATTGTTCTCAATTGTCTTAAGCGATTTCTATGAAAAACTGTAAGGTATGGCTCGGCGGTGGTCCCATATTAATTTAATCAAGCTACGTCTAGTGCAAGATGAGCAAAAATTGGAAACATTATCTTAGCTAAAAATTTTGCAATATTTGGCGAAGGCGCCGCGCAAATTTCGTCGGATTTGTATTAAAATTGATAGCTAGTGGGTATTTTAAGTATAGCTGATACCGAATCTGATCTCAAAAATTAAGCATTCAAAACGGTGAATCCAATACGGTTGATATAATGCAACATTATTACAGATTTACATGAAATTCTGATTCATGGTAATTTCAGGTTTTTCTGATAACGAGTCTGACGTTAAAGCTGAAAGATTCAAAATGATGGATATGTTAGTAAAGAGTCACTATAAGGGGGGAAAAAAATGTTTGAAAAAAATGAACTGCCGTCAAAAAAGATCGCTAAAAATTGTGGTTTTTTTTTTCGAAGGCGGTTCAATTTTCTTGCAATTTTTTTTTACAAATTAGAAATAATGACAATATTGCAACAAAATATTTCTTACAATTTATCTTCAATTTATACTATTAACTATTAATATTTCAGTTATACAGATACCATTTAAAGTTATTGCTATTATAATGATAATGATTTGGAAATAAATAGTAAATAAATGGGTAGTAAGGGCAATAATTAAAAGTCAATAGGCATCATTATGATAATATTTATATGAATGATGAAATAATATTCTATTAAAAATTTCTAAGACTTTAAACTAATGTGAGTATAAATGCTTTGAATGAGTTTTATCACTTATAATAATTTATAAGGCTAAATCTTAAACCATAATTTTGAAGATAAAATGAATTACACCATCCCTCATTTTTAAAATATAAATAATTTATTAATCTCCTTCCTGAACTTTAGTAGGATGTTCTCTTCAATTATTCGATAACAGTTTTACAACTGTTATCGATTAAAATATCTCATATATCTTATTGAGTTAAAAAGTTTCGATATATCAAAACTATTGTCCTAATTTCCACCGAATGGAAATTTATGCCAATTTTTTTTATAAATGGATTCATCAATGTAATTCGTACGGCTCCCTGAACTTGGCCAATATTTTGTAGTTTCATTTTTGCTTATTGAAATTTCTAGGCCTGAGCGTGAAAGTTATTTTAGTAAGTCTTTATTTTTTTTTTAATTTCTCAAAATTAATACATTAGCATGCTCAGAAGTAGAACGTAAACATTCGCGCTACTATGATTTTTAAACAATCGACCGTAGAAAAAAATTGATTAAACAAAAGTGTCGGGTAGTTTATAATCTATAAAATTGATAACAACTAATTACTATACACAGGAGCAACGGGGACAAAGATAATTGCAAAAATCTGCAGCGAAGCATACATTTTCATCATTCGGATGGCTGTAAATTGTTAAATATTAACAATGGAGAAAAATAGTTTAAATAATAGTTGTAGCTTTTTTCATTTTCTACCTGGGCTCACTTAGTGATATTTACTTTAAAATTTATTTTTGCATTTTCCGTAAGTATTTAACCCCTTAAGTATATAGTGGAAAAATTAGCCCGCTAGCGTTAATATTAACCCTAATATTTGATTTCCAATTCATAACATATTTGAAACGTCCGACGGCGCAGATGATGTCACACCACTCCACTGGTTCTGAGTTATGCGGTTATTTTCAGTTTAAAAGCTTTCGTTGTACAGTGTGCGGGTGTGATATTATTTTATGTTATTTAACTAATTTGATTCTGCTATTTTTTATACACAAAAATATGTGTTCTCTAGAAAATGGATACGCTAAGGTTGATTTCAACATTCTGCCGTATATAGACATTTTTATGGAATATTTTAATAATAATAAAGATTGCATAAGTGCTGAAATGAGGTGTCAAATTACGGAGGTAGGTTAACTAGATACATATCTACTTTAATAAAGTCTACCGAATTTATCTGACTCAAGATCAGCCAGACAAAATTACGGTGGAAATAAAAGGTATTTTATAATACATATAATTTTCCATATCTCTTCAAGCTTATTATTGTACAATTTTTAATAATAACATATTACACTAGACTTACGTTAAAATGATCCTCACAGCAATACTTCGTCCTTTTATTACTAACAAATTTCCACCTGTGTCTAACTCGCTGTAACAAATTCCTAATACTTTCATCATTTGGTAATCAAATAAATATTTTATTGGGAGTAGACACTGGTGTACTTTTGTAGTATATACGATATTTATATAACCCCTTTTTTTATCCATGTTAGTAACAAAATACAGAATACTTAAAAGATATGAACGAAATTAGCACGTTCGTCGTACTTGCCGTATGAAACTATATGGGAGCAGGTGAGCGGTCGACCGCCAAGTGGTGTGACATCACACTGCGTTTACGCGCGCTCTATTTTCATTATTTATTTTGAGGGAGAATGAGTTGAAAAAAAATCTAATATTTTGTACGTTTACTAACCACGAGGTGTACTTTCGAATTGTGAATTAAAAACAATTAAATGAACTAAGACAGTGGCGGCACAATCTGTAAAAAATAGACCTAACCTAGACATTTTAGGTACCCAGCTGAATTTTTCAGAATATGTAGTTTTTGATACTTATAATAACATACTCAAAGTCCCGAAGAATCCGAGTTGAGCGTTAGCCACCATATTGAAAAAATGGCTTGCGCGCGCCGCTGAAGACAGCATTTTTTCTTGCCTTATCTATTAATCGATTTTAATATTTTATAAAACAAATTAAAGCCAAAGAATGTGTCTTTGATACGAATTTTAGAAACTATAATAAATTGTTTATTAGTAGTGTAACAATTATAGTTAATAGTAAAAATTACTTTTTGAGGATTTGTATCTTTTCATTTAAAAAAATATTCGCTCATCCTATGAACATATTTTTTAAATAAATGCTGCAGGCCGTTAAAGGACAAACAATACTTTTTTTGAAATTTTTCTTTAGCTTAAAAAATAGCTGAGATATGAAATTTGTAATATTTAGGGGCACACGCAAAGAGAGTGAAAGCTGTAAATATGTTTCAGAAATGTTCATATACCTATCGACTGCCACACGCTGCTATGCTTAGATATATTTCTACATGTACATTTGCGCTGCATTGTTATTAATATAAATAAGTTGCTAAGTTGGATTATCTCAAATCGAGTTTAGAATATAATAAAATTTTTAAATATATTTAGTATTCTCATAGGTTTTTTTCAGGATATTGTTTTATTACTTCCACATCCAGTGGAAGTGTAGTAACGACAAAAAAATTTAAAAATTTTTTTTTGTCCAAATAGGCTTAGAATGTCATGAAACGTCGAGATTTCAAGTTTGAGCGAAAAAAAAATTTCTGTCTGTCGGTCTGTCGGTCTATCGGTCTGTCGGTCTGTCGGTCTGTTGGTCTGTCGGTCTATCGGTCTGTAACTTTTTTTGTGCGCACGTTTACTCTGGAACCGTTTGAGATATTGACTTGAAATTTGGTACACATATGTACTTTAACGAGATCTAGAACTAGATTATATTTTCATCTTGTTCCGTCGAAGGGTTGGGGGGTGAATTGGGGTAAATTTGGAGTAAATAGGTAAATCAAGCAGGTAAGAGTTCATAAAATTGATATTTAGTATAGACAAGAGAAGCTAAGGTCTCAAAAAAAATTTTGGCATTAGCCACCCCCATTACCACCCCCACCCCATTATTAAAGGGGATGAAAAAAAAATGTGATTTAGTGTGTGTACAAGAACCAGAAACCTCAAAATATTTTTTTACTTTATCCACCCCCCACTCCCACCCCCTGTCACCACCCCCACCCCACTACCGATGTGAGGTATCGTTTTATGAGTTTTTGGGGTAGAGGATTTCAAATATTATATTATTAAAGTTCCATAAACAATTATTTCCAGATACAAAATTTTTTCGTTGTGTGACTTGGATAGAAAATCCGGATGTGGAAGTGGGGATTCCTTGGGCAGCGGTTTTTTTATATCGAATTCATGTTTTCTTTTTGATTTCGTTATTCTTTTACGAATTGTTTGATTTTTTCTATTAGTATTTTGTTACGTACAAGGATTGTGTTACTTTTATTATTGTTTAGGTTTAGGTTTATTATTGTTGTTAATCAAGCCATTTTATTTTCACATTTTACCCGTCATTATGGAAGGTATTTTTATTTTTTGTCAAATTCCATTATCCGCGGAAGAAACGGTAGTCGTGAAAAGAGGATTAGACACGATAATTTCAAAAAGTATACAACTTGATGACGTTATTCACAAAAAAATTATATCTGAAGAACTAACAGTTCACAAAAAATGTAGAAAAAATTACACTCGTAACAAAACCAGAAAAGCCGCCCCTACTAGTAAAAATGATTTCACAGCAAAAAAGATAAGGGCACGCAGTGAATCATTTGACTTTAACAAAAATTGCGTTATTTGTGGAGAAATAGCCGATGTAAAAAAATGAAAACAAAAACCAACAAATTTACGACGCCGTATTCAGTTAGTGCAAACTCTTGAATTATTTAAAGAATCTCTGATTTCTCGCTGCCGAGAGCGTAATGATATTATCTCTGAAAATGTTTTAGAGAGAATTATAAATGTAATTGATTTGGTTGCAGCTGAAGCAAGGTATCACAAAAATTGTCTATCCAAGTTTTACTTGAAGAACTTGGAAAAAACTAAACAGACTGATACGCAAAAGTGCGATTAGGTGGTTTTCATTTGGTAAAATCTTTTTTGGGTTCTGTAGGTTTTGTTGAACAGCATGTTTATATGGTATATTTTCAGGTGCAAACATGGCTTAATAAGGAAACTAATTCATCTGAATGAGGGCTGGGAATTTAAAAACGATATACCTAACCAAACCCGTACCAACATCGTTGTCAATTGTACCCGACAATATATTAAAACTTCTATATTGCAACTGTAAAAATGACTGCAATAAAAATTGTCCTTGCAATTACATAAAGTGTTCTGATCTGTACAGTAATTGCCGTGGCATAAGTTGCGTCAATTCAAACACTCTAATTATAACCGATAGCGATATTGAAGATGAAAATTAGTTATTAATTTTTTCCTTTTACCTCCTTATTATTATTATTATTATTTATTATCATTATTATTATTATAAACCACTTTATTCTGCAAACTAAGCTTGGTAATCATTTTTGTTCGGGGTTAATTGTGCTGTGACTAAAATTGCACATTTTAACTTTTCAATTTTGATTTTAATGCTACTAACATATACGGTTTTATAATAATTAAAATGTTCTATCTCCGTTATTTTTAAAGCTATAAAAGATGTAACGTTAAATTGGGTTCCGATCTTATAGTTGTATATGCGGTTGTAAATTTAAAAAGGAGTGAGGCTACGTTTGTTTTTTTTAAATGTTTTAGTTGATACCTGAGTAAAAGGGTATTTATATTTGCTTCTTTTCTTTTGTTGATAGCAAAGTGGATAGAGAAGGTAACTTGTTTGTGTATCGTTGGTTAAATAAAAATACTCTGGAAACCTTCTTGTTACCTATGGGTTTTATTTCATAGAATCATTATAATTTAGGTTCATGGATTTGTCATGTCTGGAGGGTTATAATAGTTTTTATTTTATGTATTTTTCCTTTGGTTGCTGGCAGGAGGTATTTTGGCTGCCTAACCTAAAACGATAAACAAAACACAAGTTACTAATAGCTACCAGGGAGAGTTTATATTGTATGACTTACTGTTGAATTGAGCTAATCCTATTATTTTTCCTTGCTATTTTCTCAGGAATTCGGTTCCAACAAAGTGTGTAAACATCTTTGGGAATGTCTGTAAGTGTAGGCAAATATACACATTTCAGGGCGTATAGTCTGGAAAAAGGATTTAGTTACACTTCTATTAGTTACAACAAAACCACACTCTCTTACCTGTAGTTAACAAGTTCTTATTTATTTATTTAAAAGAATAAGCCTGGTAGACCTTTTTATTATTCCTTTTTGTCAGCTGTCATATTTCAGTTTGAGGAAAAGTGTTACCAACATTGGTTATGGAGGAAAAATTATGGCATTTAAATTATTAATCCTAGTTTTATTTATTTTTATTGTAAATATGTTCGATCATGGGTTTTATGCTTATTAGTCTGTATTTTAAGAATTGCTTTAATCATTCTATGGTTAGGACTATTTTCTGTGTATTTATAAATTAATACGCGAAAAGGAATTATGGGTAGGTTCCTAATGAAATGGCAAGCTGTGGTTGGTGCTCGAGAACATGTGGTTGACCGGAAAAGAAAACGTGGGTTTCTGTTCACTGGTTAGCGCGTCGTTCCGCCATTCAGTCGAGATTTTTCCTGACTTGTTTTTTTTTTTTTAAAACATCCCGATATTCACTTTTGGGGATCATGCTGGAAAGTCTTAAAGTTTAGAAGGGCCTGATTGTTTGTTAAGCTGTTTGAAGCCGATTATGGTTATTGTGGAACTTCTAAATAGATAGGAAACGAAGCTAATGGATCCTTGTTTTTTTGTGTGAGCCCATTCCGGTTTTGTTGGGTAAGAGCATTTTTGCGATTTTCTTAGAATATCAAATTCTAAACATTTTATCCTTTTAAATAGGCAAGACATTGTATATGGTTAATTAATCTATTGGAGAGTTAAGTCTTTACTTTCAAGTTTGGGAGATAGATTTTTCTTGTTATGGAAGTTTTGTTGGAGGCCACGTGCCGAATTTTGGATTTGAATTTGCTGTTATGGTTACGAATTTACGAGTTTGTGGTTGTGAGGACGCTACTAGGACAGACTTTAAGTACGTAGACTGCAGTCACGCATCAGGTTACAGTTACATGACGAGAATTCACCTGGAGAGCCTGGAGTTTCTGGTATCATTATTCATCACCTTTAAGGACTTTTGAGGTCGGTGACTTATGTTTAATTTGCATTACAGTGATGTCCAGAATAAAGGACCCCCTGTTACGTTTCAATTTTTTTGTTCATGTAATTTTTTGTTCATGTAATTTTTTATACCGATGGCCAGTTTGAGTGCCTAAATATTTGATATGTTACTCATGTAGTATACTTATTGTTTTTTTTACAATTAATGTGAGTAACTGCGCAGTTATATACGTATATTGAATTGTCTTGTACATGCACATATCTTAGGATACTAGAAAGATGTTGGATGATAGTAACGTCCGTACAGTATACTGAATTTATTTAAATTAGAAGCGATTTAACATCAGGTAAGAATTTTTTGTACGAATTTTTTAGAGTAAATCAGAGATAGTCACCTCATGACTGAACCTTTCACCATTTTGTAATAAGTTTTTTTTTCTATTTGGATATACTTGTCCTATTTTCTGTAATAAAATTTTATCTCAAAATTGACTCTACTGTTTATTGATTATGTTGTCAAAGGAGACTTCAAGTATTAGAATAAACACGGAGTTTGGTAATTTTAAATCGGTGTGTCGAACAGGTGCTTAAGGTTGGTGAAATTTTATTGGAAATTACCTGGCGCTCAAACTTTTTTTGGCAAAATATAAAATCGTTAAAAATAAACGAATCTCACCACTGAAGTCTCTTGCTGGAGCTAGCTAACCTTGAGTTAAATGAGCATTTTAGTACTTTTAGTTTTTTTTGAAGGCTTAATTTCATTTGAACACGTAACAAAGAGATTAAAAAAACGTTCTGTTTTTTATTGATGACCTACAACTTTTACTTAAAACATATTTTCATAAACCCTACAATTTTCTTTTTAATCATATAAATAGAATTTTCGAAAATTTTAATTTTCAGTTTAAGTCAGTTTTTTACCACACAGACAAAGTTTAGTAAAATGTGTAAAATATATGTTAAAGCCACATTCTTTGCCTATAATTATCTTTAGAATATTAAAATCGGCTAATAAATAAGGCAAGGAAAAAATGTTTTCATCGTCTACGCGATCGTGCCATTTCTTCAACATGGCGGCTAACGCTCAATTCGGATTCTTCGGGACTTTCAGTATGTTATTGCACGTATCGTAGGCTACATATTCTGAAAAATTCAGCTGGGTACCTAAAATGTCTAGGTCCAAACAGATTGTGCCGCGACTAAAGAATTAATAGGAAAGGAGATAATTGAGGAAAATATATTTTGATGGCCATTTTTTCAACATGGCGGCCGTAGCGGCAACGATATATTTGTGGAAAACATTAATTAGTGAGTAACCCCTACATTATTTTTACAATTAATAATTACTTCCACGTCCAGTGAAAGTATGGTAATGCAAAAAAAAATTTTGAAAATTTGTATTATTCATATAAGCTTAGAATGTCATGAAACGTCGAGATTTTAAGTTTGAGAAAAAAATGTCTGTCTGTAACTTTTTTTGTGCGCACGATTACTCTGGAACTGTTTAAAATATTGACTTGAAATTTGGTACACATATGTATTTTAACGAGATCTGGAACTAGGTAAATAGGTAAATCAAGCAAGTAAGAGTCCATAAAATTGGTATTTAGTATACAGTGTGTTTCACTTGAAATGGTAATACCCCAATAACTTTTTCATTTTTTTTTCCGATTTGAATAAAATTTTGCTTAAGTATAGAACAAATTAGGATCTACTTATGACCAGAAAAACATTCGCCTCCTACAAATTCAAAGCCACCTGCGGTACTAAAATATGTGAAGAAAATCAAAAAATCATATTAGGCCTATTTTGATTGCAAATTTTGTTAATGAAACTTGTTCAGAATTGTCCAAAAAATTTAAATCCAAAATTTAATCAAAATAAAAAAATACTGAAATTTTGATTAAAATAATGTCCAAGTCCGACAATATCATTGTAATGGGTTTTTTGTTAGAAAACTGTACTATGACAATTTTGTTTGAAACTAAACCCAAGCTGCTAGTTAGTTGTCAAGCAATTTACAATTTTTTTGTTTTAATTAAATTTTGGACAGTAGGTTTTTGGATAATTCTGAACAAGTTTCATTAACAAAATTTTCCGATAAAAAAATGCCTAATGTGATTTTTTGATTTACTCCGCATATTTTGGTACCGCAGGTGGCTTTGCATTTGTAGAAGGCGAATGTTTTTCTAGTCTTAAGTAGATCCTAATTTGTTCTATACTTAAGTAAAATTTGATACAAATCGGAACAAAAATAAAAAAGTTATTGGGGTGTTACCATCTCAAGTAAAATACACTGTATATAAGAAAAGTTGGTCTCAAAAAATTTTTTGGCATTGGCCACCCCCATGACCACCCCACTCTCGTTATTAAAGGGGGTGAAAAAAATAAAATCGTGACCAAAGGTCTCAAAAATTGTAAATTGGAGTAATAGTTCATAATGTGTAGAATGATGCGAATTCTTCGAATTCTTCCAACGAGGTTAAGAAAATTTTTCAGCGTTAATTTAAAAAGACTTAAAGTAGGTAATGACAAAGCCCCTTTAAAGCAACGTTGTAACGTTTTACATCGATACATTCTCGAAACCTTTGTCCTGGAAATAATAAGCATTCCCAGGGACCTGTAACATACATACAGACAACCCATTACCTTAGCGCACTTTCAAGTGAACTTATGACGGGCCGTGCTTTGTGCGGTCGTTCGTTCAGTTTCATATAAACGTAAAATCATATTGCCGTCATAAATGTATAAATCGGGTCTGACTCCGTAACAAATTCAATCCCAAACCAGTAATTGAGCCACTTCTGAAGAGATCTTTAACATCTTAGCGAATTCAAAGTCCTTCAGGCCTCATCAAGGCTCAAGATTGTGAGTAAAAAATACTCGATGCCACTTATGAACCCAGTGATTCCGCGCCCACTACAGTCTTACTATCCTGTGTTCTAGAATCTGTAGATCCCCACTTAAAACACTTCTAGAACCATATTAGCACAGTAGAGAAAAGACCAGTAGTCCGACTCAGCCGGAACAGTTGTATAAGATTTTCAGTGCGCATGCGATGCGCGTGGGCTTAAAGTATTCGATGCGCAGTGGACGGCACGACGACAGTGATGATATAGGGTGGGGCGGATGTTTATTTTTGTTTACGTTTACGTTTCTGAACAGTCCCCACTGTCGACGAAATGCGTGTGGGATACAAACAGTAGATGCACAGTGGATTTAAAAAAATAAAATCGAGTACAACAAATATCAAAGGGACCGCTGCGAGTGAAACTACTGGTCTTTTCTCTACTGTGATATTAGCCTCTGCCAAACGACCTCGAACTGTGTCTATAAAAATTTCAACGCCAGTGGCATTAAGGAGTCGCTCGTCGAGCTAAGTAAGATAAGGTGTCCCTTTAAGCGAAAAAAGAAAAGATTCCGTTGGGCTGTAGTTCTGCGTGGCCTCCTGTCACGATGTGCAACCAACCCCGTAGATAAAAATTGTATTCTGATTCATATAAAACTGCTTTGTAACTCAACCTGTGTACGCCCGCCTACATGTATGATTGCAAGAGCACTATTTCATCGTTTTAAACTCAAATTACGTCTAACCATAATTCTACACTGTTCAAACTTTTACAGTTTGTCCCAGAAAACTACCATTTGTAACTATTATAAACTACAACAAATTCTAATTTAAAACGAGCGGTTTATGTTACACTTTTTCAAACTGCTATTTTGATTCAGATTGATATAAGATCTAACACAATAATTCAAATGTTTCTTGAAAGTACTAAGTAATATAAATATTTTCCCGTTTTTATTTTTTTAAATTGAATGTGTACAGTGTACTTCATTTTATGCAGGCATGCCTGGGTGAATTGAGATGAACTGAAAAATATATTATTTTCAAACTGTGATACTTGACCAGAAATACTTTCCTGAATGATAACCTCATTTTGTTCTGTATTCACGGCCTAATATATTAAAAAAGAAGAAACATTCTTTTTTCCTTTTAGACAAAATTGGTAGAAAATATGAATCGGGCATGATCAAAGAGTCTAGATAGCATATTGTAACTCTTCCAGGATAGGATATATAATTGTTCAATCTTTCTCTTTTCATTCGCGTCTTGTCAGTTGGCCTCTGCTTGCCGTATAGCACATCTGATGACATCACGCCTTCTGTTGCGGTTGCCTGTTAGGCGTACAGCCACATAAAAGCTCTTTTCTATCAGCTCTTTGGTGACATCTGTTCAACGTTTTGTTAGTTTCTATCTGGTTTTCACAGAGCTATTAACCTTCTATATCGTCCTCCCTCCGATTGATGTGATAAAAAAATAAGAGGATTCGAGAGAATACGATACTGGAGAGTCGAAATTGAGGATATATTTTGAAGAATCGAGCTATTGATGCGACGGGGTGTTCAGATAATTCGAAACAAGAGTTTTCAGACTCACATCTCGAGGTAAAGGTTGGTTCCTACACATCATAATCATACACATGACATTTCCTAGATATAATATGCGACCAATAATTTTCTACATACGTTATATGATGGCGGCTCGTTTCCTACACACGAAAAACTTGCACATTTTTGACAACATCAACATTTTTGTCAGGGTTAAAGTTCCTACACGCCTCGAAATATCCTACACACGAGATTTGTAAGATTCCAGTTTTTTACACATCAGGAGTACTCTTGTTAGACTTTCCTAAACATCGTATTTTTCTGAATTTTATTTTCGATACATTAAGTTTCCAAAAAGCGAAGTTTTCAACACTATTTTTCACCCAATATCCTACATAAAAATTTAATATGCAGAGATAATAAGATTATGTCTTCCAAATAAAACGACATGATGCAGAGAACAAAACCGCTGCCGAAGGAATCACTACTTCCACATCCAGATTTACTATCCAAGTCTTTTACAACGAAAATTGTAATTGATACTGTATTTGCACTCCACATACGGAAATAGTTATTCATAGAACTTTAACGATATAATATTTGAAATCTTCTACTCCAAAAATTCACTAAACGATATGCCATATGGCAGTGGTAGAAGTACTGGGGGTGGTAGAGGGAGTGGCTAATACCAAAGAATTTTTGAGGTGGTGCTTGGTTCCTGTATACATAATAAATTACAATTTTTTTTACCCCTTTTAGTAATGGGGTGGGGATGGCAATCACCCCCATTGCCAGAAGGGGTGGCTAATGCCAAAAAATTTTTGAAGGCCCTTGGCTCTTGTACACTTGCTTTCAAAACTTTCGTATGCCCCCATTTTTCGCTGTATTAAATCAGGGTTGTAATTAATCAACTCTGACATTTGAAACTTTGAAAAGTCAAAATGCCTCGACTGACAGAGCAAGACAAAGTTTTGATGCTTTCTAAAAAAAGGGTACTGTTCTACGAGTAAAAACGAGGTGGGAACAAAAAGGGATCGTGACTAGAGGGCCGTGTTCAGGAAGGCCCAAAATTTCAAACGCGAAGCAGGACGGAGCCCTTCTGGATAATTTAATGATAATAATTTCAATACGGCCAGACAAGCGGTTTTTGAGACCAATAATAAGCAGTCCCGGATAATATTTTGCCTGAATTATATATACCGACCTATAAATTTTTGGAACACTGTAATATTTTCTGACGAAAAAGTATTTAAATCATGCAATGATGGGTGTATCGACTGGTGCATTCAAGATTTTCTGTACGATATGTTTCACCACGAAACAAGTCTGGACGATTCTCTGTCAACGTTTGGGCTTGGGGTAACCTGGCGCATTGATGGTCGGTTTAATGCAGTAGCTTACCTCGACATCTCGCAATATGTTATTCTTCCTTCTGTGGAACAAGTATATCCAAATGATTTCATATTTCAACAGGATAATTGCCCTATCCACAGTCCACACCGCTCGAATAATAACAATATTGAAATATTACCATGGCCGTCCTGTAGTCCTGATATGAACCCTATAGAAAATGTTGGGGTTTAATTGTCAAGAAAATTTCTAAAAGGAATTTTAGACCTGCAAATGCTGAAGAATTGTGGGAAGTTATTCAAAATGCGTGGGATCAGTTGAGCGAAGACCAAAATTATTGGCGAAACCTTATAGAATCTATGCCCAGGAGATTGGATGCGGTACTAGAGGCTATGGGGCCATGACAAAATATTAAAACCTTTTTTGATATATTTGTATTTACTTTTATGTTCGTTTTAATTAAATGTCAATATCATCTTTCACCTAATCTCAAAATTATCCATTCACACATCTAAAATTTTGCAATATCGTTGTTACTTAATTTTGAATGGGTACGCGAAAGTTTTGAAAGCAAGTGTACATACACTAAATCACAATTCATTTTTTTTACCCCCTTTAGTAATGGGGTGGAATTAGTAACAGGGGTAGTTGAGGGGGTGGCTAATGCCAAAAAACATTATAAGGCCCTTGGTTCTAGTATACACACTAAATCACAATTTTATTTTTTACCCTCATAAGAGGATGGGGGTGGCAAAGGAAGTGGTGGCTTGTGTCAAAACATTTTTGAGGCTTGTGGTTCTTGTGTACACACTAAATCCTAATTTAATTTTTTACCCCCTTTAATAATATAGTGGTTCTGCAATTGGGGTGGTAGGGGGTAGCTAATGCCAAAAAAAAATGTCGATGCCTTTGTTTCTTGTTTACGCACTAAACCACAAATTTATTTTTAACTTCCTTTAATAAAAATATGGGAGTGGTAATGGGGATGATAGTGGAGGGGGGGGGGGCTGCAGGTACCAAAAAATTTCGAGACCTTGGCTTCTCGTACATGTGCTAAATGCCAATTTTATGAACTCTTACTTGCTTGCTTTGTCCACTTTAACCCCGAACCCTTCAATGAAACTAGATCAAAATATAATATAGTTCCAGATCTCGTTATAGTACATAGCTGTATAATAAATGTACACAGGTAGGTATGTATGAAATTTTTTCAAACACCTGTAAATAAGTATTATGAAGCTGTACCAATTTTCCAGTAAATATCATACACCGTTACAGAATAACGGTAAAGTAATTTTTTTTGCTCAAACTTAAAATGTCGATGTTTTATGGCATTTTAAGCCTTTTTCAGCACTACGTGGATGTGGAAGTAAAAGGAAGGTGATCATCCAGTAAAAAACTTTAAAAAGTGTCAAGTAGTTTTTTTTTGACATTAAGATCTACCTTTTTGAGAAAAAAATTTGAAATATCTCAAAAACTATTGAGTTTTGCATAATGTATGTTAAGGTTTTTACTCCTTAGCTCATGTCCTATCACATCTCTAAAGGAATGAATTAAATTACCAGTAATCCTGTATACAAAATTATTCGATTGAGAAAAATAGCATTTTGTAGGTAGTTGACGCCATTGCCAACGAAGAAATAGGCTATATTTTTAATGAAGAATATACAGGGTGGACACCCTAAAAAATAATTAATGAAAGAAATGTGACGGAGGTTCATGATATTTAAGATGTAGTTAACACAAATGTCAAGGACTACTGCTTTTAGTTAAAATATACACGGTGTCACCCTAAAAAATTAGCTAATTAAGAAAACGATGGATGAAATATTATTTAGGGAAAACTCCGGAAATATGATACGGCATATACTTCCACACCTCGACAAAGAAAGAGTACTCGCCGCATTTTTAAATGTGACATCTACTGGTCTACTAAATTGCTATTGGGCTGGAGGGTATCTGATTTTTCTTCAGCGAACTTTACTAAAATTATTACTTGTGTGATGTTCTTATTTGTTAAGAATTTTTTTAGAGCAGGTACACTACGAATGGTTCTCAGTTTTTTGTTCGAGAACTGTTCAATGGATATGAAAATTTAATGTTATTAATATCCTTTAGATGTCGACAATAAATTATTACACACAGGGGCGCCAATTAGTTGCTTTTAAATTATTATTTGATGGTGATAATTAATTTTAATTGATGAATTGATATAAGTAAAAGATTAATTAACCAACTATTAATTTAATTATATAATGTTGATATCATAGAAGTAAGAAAAAAAGTTTAAAATATATTAAGCTTAAAATTAATATGTATATCCTGTGCGATTTTTCTTCTCTATGAAAATAGTAAAATAACTAAGTAAGTGCATAAGGATCAGAGCATAGTATACATGTATATACGCTGATACACATTATTTATGCAACATCAGAATAATAAATATGAGCTTAATTATAATAGGAATAAAATGTATTGTGCAATAAATTCAATGTACTTACATGTACAAAAAAAAATAACAAATTGAATAGTCACAGTTCAACAATGTCTAATGTATATCTTCGGTTGTTCTTAATCTCCCCACTCATAAATTGGCGAGGTTAACTGCAATTGGTCCAAAATCGAAAATTGAGATGTTACCAAATATTTACGTTTTGAAATCCCAGGGACAAGAGAAAATGATTTTTGAAAAATACTATGTGCGTATGTACGTAGACATGATAACGCCGAACTAGCCAATCGATTTCAATGAAATTTTCCACAATATTGATACCACACGTGGGTTAAAAAAGTTATGGACCAGGCCGGATGACGTTTACGCATAAACTTTCCTATTTTTCATCAATTGTGATGAAATGGATATTAATTTTTATTCTGATCCCAACGACATATCACACTTCACCCTTTTTCGTTTATGTGGGAAAAATGTGACCTTTTTGGACAAGAATCTGCCGACAGTAGATGTATCAATCAATTTAAATAAAAAAAAATTGAAAATACCCTCAATACATTGTACTTTAGAGTGGTGCTGCGACAAAGTGGCTTTGGATTAACCGAACCTAAAAATCGTAGATATTACCTCCACATCCAGTGAAAGTATAGTAAAAATTTTTTTTAAGATTGAGCAAAAACAAATTTCTGTCTGTCTGTCGGTCTGTCTGCAACTTTTTTTTGTGCGCACGATTAATCTGGAACCGTTTAAGATATTGACTTGAAATTTGGTACACGTATATATTTTAACGAGATCTGGAAATAGATTATATTTTCATATTATTCTGTTGAAGGGTTGGGAGGTAAATTGGGGTAAATGGAGGTAAATGGGTAAATCAAGCAGGTAAGAGTCCATAAAATTGGTATTTAGTATATACAAGAGAAGCTAAGAAAAAAAATGGCATTAGCCACCCCCATTAGTACCTCCACCCCATTATAAAAGGGGGTAAAAAAAATTGTGATTTAGTATATGTACAAGAACCTAAGGTCCCATTTTTTTTTTACTTCATCAGTAAAATAATTCGTCAGTAAAATAATATTTACAAGTCTAAACGCAACTAGTGACGAGTATTTGGAATATCGTAATGTTTAGGTCAACCCCTTTCATTCCTTTGAAGTATCGATAGGATGCGAGTAAGATTAAAGATGAGATCAGCATCAAAAACCCTGAAGAACAAGATCACTTAAAACTTTGTTTCACTTGAATCTCGAATTTTCATCACCTTAAACCCCCAACTCCTATTTTAACCCTTTAAAAGGGTTATGGTTCATTCGTTAAAAATGATTTAAGAAATTTAAACAATTAACTTATGACCCCATAAAAATGAATTTGGTATCCAATCTACATGAACACTGCTTCGTTTGTTTGTGACTCTCGACCAAGAAGGTAAACGAGGAATAAAGAGGAAAAAAACCGCTGCCCAACGAATCACTACTTCCATATCCAGTTGTTCTATTCAAGTCTCTCACAACGAAAAAAAAATTGTACGTGGAAATAATTGTTTATGGAACTTTAATAACATAATATTTGAAATCGTCTACTCCAAAAACCCATAAAACGATATGCCACATCGGTAGTGGGGTGGAGGTGGTAGAAGAGGTGGTAGTGGGGGTGGATGAAGTAAAAAAAAATTTGAGCAGCACTACTCTAAAGTATAATTAGTGCAGGCAAGTTTTGAGTATGAAGTATCTGGGGACAGCTATTTCTTTATCGAAATTGATTGTTGTATTAATGTAGAATGAGCATATAAAAGTCTCGAAAAATCCCAATGTGAGCTAAAGTCACCGTTTAGAAAAAATGTCAGCCAGAACTGTTTTTTTTAGAAGGACCATTGCTCCGATTTTAGATTTCTTTTTTTTTGTTCTCTTCCTGTTTCTATGTACTATCGAAAGTATTAATTACATCTTTGGCCATAAAATAGAGGATAACTGAAGAAAATAAGACTTCAGTGCTTGGAAATATACAAGGTGTCCAGTTAGTGTTTCCTCGGAAGATTGTGCAAAAACTTTATAAAAAAACTTTCTTAACAAAACTTTCAAGAGTATCACAGTATTTACCTAACTAGTATATTGCCGTGTCCAGATTAGGGCAACAATATACGGAAAGTATGCAATTTCATAATAAATAAAAAAATGTGTAAGTTGTGATTGGCTTAATATCTAAATAAAATTCTCTAATCCTGATAAAAGCAAATAAATAAAAAATAATTCATTGTACGTGTACGTCAAGTAAATCTAAAAATACGTTTTTCTCATAGTGAAATTATAATTTTAAAGAAAACTTCAGGGCATTCGCTATTGCATGAGTGAGGGGTTAAGTTGGTTATTTGACGCCTGGTACTTTACTTGAGGAATGGTTGCAGTTTTTTTTTTTCAATAGATGCCAATCCATTGCGGTATTATCTGTAATTGATACAACAATGCTAAAGAGAATTTAATGCTCTACAGTTTTTACTTCCACATCCAGTGAAAGTATGGTAACGACAATAAAATTTTTGAAAATTTTTATTGTTCAAATAGGCTTAGAATGTCATGAAACGTCTGTCTGTCGGTGTGTAACTTTTTTTGTGCGCACGTTTCCTCTGGAACCGTTTAAGATATTGACTTGAAATTTGGTACACGTATGTAATTTAATGGGATCTGGAACTAGATATTTTCATCTCATTCCGTCGAAGCGTTGGGGGATAAAATGAGGTAAATGTGGGGTAAATAGGTAAATCAAGCAGGTAAGAGTCCATGAAATTGGTGTGTATACCAGAGAAGCTAAGGTTTCAAAAAATTTTTTAGCATTAGCCACCTCCATTACCACCCCTACCCCATTATTAAAGGGGATGAAAAAAAATTGTGATTTAGTGTGTGTACAGGAACCAAAAGCACCAAAATATTTTTTTACTTCATCCACCCCCACCCCACTACCGTGTGGGATATCGTTTTATGGATTTTTGGAGTAGACGATTTCAAAAAAAGTTATATTATTAAAGTTCTATAAACAATTATTTCCACATACAGACTTGGATGAGAGACTTGGATAGAAAATCTGGATGTGGAAGTAGTGATTCCTTGGGCAGCGGTTTTAGTAAATGTCATCTCTGTATCTGAGTCACAGATTTCAAGATATTTGGAGAGAATTGTGGTGCAGTGTCATTATTTCAAATGCGCGAACTTAAGAGTTAAGAGAGTTTTGCTACGTTTATTACGGGTCTCATTTATGAAAAAATTCAACACTATTGAATTATTTTGTCTGAAAATGTCTTATTTGATATTAATTAGTCTTTTAAATTCCGATATAAAAGAAAATGGAAAATGTGATATGTTAATTTCATAATTTATTAGCAATATCCTTCTAAAACCTAGTGCATGTTTGTGTTTGAATAAATAACTATTAAAATTTTTATCGAATGTGAAAGAAATATTGCTAGGTATTTTGCTTGTTAGATATGTAAATCTCAAGGAATCTAATCATCGTTAGACCAGATTTCTGGAGAAAATACGTTTGCTGTTTGTAATTCGATTCACGTACGGTAACTTCTGCGTGATAGATAATCATAAAAGTGCTCGTTCAAACAATTGGTTTCGCAATAAATATTCATGTCACATAACTTTAAATGCATCCCATAAAGAAATCGGTGCATGTAGAATGGGATTATTAAGACAGATTCTTCACTTTCTAGCAAATGAGAACTGTACTGAATACCGAATTAATTTCTATTCAACAGCGTACCTGCATATTGACAGAAGTTATCTCTCTTGTTGAAGTACGAACAAAACTAATAATGATAAATATGACGACGTTGAACCAATTTTCGAATGGATTACACGCGTATAAATAAAATGCAGGCCATGAAAGTCGCTGCAGACTTGATTTATTCGAAACAAGCTGTGCTGAAGTGCGAACACCCACTGGTACAAATTACCATTGAGGTATTAAGCTTCAACATGGAAATAAAGATTTCACAATTTTGTTGACTGCTGAAATGATGCATATAAATCTATAATTTCTATTGAAAAACAGATAAATAATTCAGTCATCACGCCGTCTACATAAGGGCCATAGATATTCAAGATTCAAGATTTAATTTTTTTTACTTAAACCATTTATTCGACTTGCTAACAAATATATTGAGTTTGTAAATTCTAACTTGGTTGAGAATGCAGAACCGATTTTTTGCACCATTTTACTTCCCCCGCTTACCGAAGAGAAGTATTGGGCACAGTGGCGCAGCCAGAAAATTCATCTGGGGGGGGGGCAATAGAACCGGCCTCCCCAGAGGATGAGGAAAATTTTTCAGAAAATGGTTGAAAACGGATGTGTATGTTGATTCCTCTACTACATAATATTTATTTCAAGAGATAATTTGGATACTGCTTTGTACTGATAGAGATTATGCTTCTTTTTGGCTCATGGAAGACGGCTTTGGGGGGGGCATGGCTGCGCCCGCTTCGGCTAGTGGGTTCCTATCAAGTGACGTCACGGGCGATACTCGACAAGGCGGGTGCGGTCCATTTTTATAATTTTTTTAGACGATTAATAGGTCTCACAAAATTCTAGTTTTTTGCACGAGGTCTTAAAATTACAAGGTCTTTCCGATAATCAAATAAAAAAAGTGCAAGCGAGTATGATTGATTCAATTATTTTTAATTACTTTTTGGAAGACGAAATTAACCTGCTTGGTGAAAGAAAGTGAGGTTAAGTTTCACCGCTGAGTAAACTCAGCGTTAATTTTGCCGATGACTAAAACTTCCAACAGTTCGCAATTATCACATTTTCAGCGTTGTCGTTTAACGAACCGCTGCCCCTGCAACTGTTGCCAACCGTTGCGTTCCCTAAACGCACCCATATTGTAATGTATGAAAGAAAATTACCCTCCGAGATATCTCAGATTTCTGGTCTCTGTCTCTTGGCGCTCTATCTACAAAACTGCTTGGTGAAGGAAAATAAAATTTGGTACGTAGTTGACCCTATTGCTAACGAAGAACTGGAATACACTTACAATGAAAATATACAGGGAGGACATCCAACAAAAAATAATGAAAAAATATAACGGAGGACAATAATATTTGGCATGTAGTTAACACTACTATCACGAAAGAAACTTGCTATATTTTTAGTGAAGTATATGCAGGATGAAGAGTCTTAAAGAAATAATTAATGAAAAAGTATGCTGGAAAACAATAATATTTGACATGTAATGAATACGGCTGTCAATGGAGAAACCTGGTATACTAATAGTGAAAGTATACGGAGTGGTCATCCTAAAAAATAAGTAATTAAGAAGCTGCTGTGAAAAAATTTTTTGGAATCTAGTTGACACTATTACGGAGGAGGATATACTTTTAATAAAAAATAATTAAGAAAGAGGAACAAAGTAATTGGAATTTAGTTGTCACTATTGCCAGAAAGAAAAATTTTTATACTTTTAGTTAAGATCATCCTAAAAAAAAACATAATTAAGAACCAATGGTGGAAAAAAATATTTGGAATGTTGTCGACACTATTGCCGAGGAGAAAATCTGATATACTTTTAGTGAAAAATATACAAGGTGGTCACTTTAAAAAATAATTAATAAGAGGGAACGTGAGCTGGGTTCAGACCGTCGTGAGACAGGTTAGTTTTACCTTATATATTGATGACTAGTCATTGAGATAGTAATTCTGCTCAGCACGAGAGGCACCGCAGGTTCGGACATTTGGTTCACGCACTCGTGCGAGCGGGCGGTGGTGCGAAGCTATCATCCGGAAAATAATATTTGGAATGTAAATAAATAAATAAATAGATAAATCCTTTATTGATCCCTCAGGTAAGTACCCACTTACAGAACAAATACAAACTACATAATGTGTGCTATTTAATACCGCAACACCATTATTTTGGAATCCCCTGGCCAATTTTTATTTTTATTTTGAGTCATGGTGCTCGATGAGCTTTATTTTTTACTTTTTTGAAAAATTTGTAACTTTCATATTTTCAAGGCCTACTAAGCTCCTCCAAAAGGGTAAAAATTTCGAGATCCACTATTAGGCAAATATCTCTATACAAAATTTTAGCTCGATACCTCATATAGAGTGTTTGTTATTCAATAGCTAAATTAAAAATTTCTCGCTTTTTGACTGGCCCTGTATAAAGTCGGTTAGGTTTACTAAAAAGGTGAAGTAGTCATTCGTCTTTTGGAACATCATACACTAAATGAGAGAGAAAAAAGAAAAATTATTTTTTAAATAAATAACGCTTCTATACATTATTCGGTTGCTGTACGTAGGTGCCTTAATGAAAATTTTTCAAACAAATGGATTGGATGGAATAGCTTTTCTTTTTTCTTCCTTATTTAGTGACATCAACATCAGATACTAATCAATCAGGTTTTTAAACCCATCCTGCAGTCAGGGTGAATAATTTTGTCGAGATAATGTCACCTTGTCTGACTCCTCTCTCAATAGGGATCCTCCCAGTGACTAAGTCTTCGCCGGCTTTGACGTGGAGAGTGGCATGTTCATATATATCTCTGATGGGAATCGAGTATCTCGAGTCAATCCTCACAGCATCCATCGCATGCAGAATTGCCCAGACCTCCACAGAGTCGAAAGTCTTCTGGTAATGCCAGGTGGAGTGGGACGTCGTATTCAGTGCATTTCTCGATCAGTGTGCGAACTGCCTGGATGTGGTCTATCGTGCTGTACTACTTGCTGAATCCAGCTTGCTCTATAGGTTGGTAGAAGTCGGTGAGATGGTTGGTGATTATTTCGGTAAGGAGATTGTACAACACAGAGAGGAAGCTAATCGGCCGGTAATTCTCGATGTTCGTAGAGTCGCCCTTCTTGAAGGGTGACCTTCATGCATCCGGAATCCTTCCTTCTTCCAGACACTTGTTAAAGAGAATGAGAAGTGCTTTGTCCAGAGTTTATCCTCCGGTTTTCAGCATCTCACTCATCACTTGGTCTTCTCCAAGAGCCTTACGATTTCTCATCTGTTCTAATGCGGCTTTCAGCTCTGACCTACTAATTTCGGGAATCTAGCCTGAACTGACTTTGTGGACCACTCGATCTCTGTTCCTGGAGATGGTCAGATTCTGGTACTGACTAGCTGTATAGTCTCCGGTAGAAGTTTTCAATGATGGCCTTTCTCTGACACAACTACGACCTGCTCATTCCTTATCTTATAGATGAGTTGTTTTGCTCTAGTCGTTCTGGAACGGAATACCCTCATGTCCATATTATCCTCAATGGCTTCTTGACTCATCCGTGTGTTGTGTGCTCTCAAGTCTCTACGAATCGCTCTCTTTACTAATCTACCCAGCTGGCGGTACTCCGTGGTGCGTCTCGATCCATGACTCTGCGCTCTTCCCTCTTCCGAAAGTCTGGTCGAGTCGGGAGTGAGCTTAGAGTTTCGCTGTCCTCCAATTATGCAGACTTTCTTGGTTGCTACTCGTATACTGTTGACGATTTTCCCTGTCAGCTCATTTAACTCCATCTTTTTGGTATAGATGTTTCTAATGGGCCCAGGAATGATAATACATCAAGTCCTCATGAATCCGCCATAAGCTTTCCGCCATCTTCAAAAAATGGCTGAAAATCGAGGATTTTTGCACTTATAAATGAAATATGTCTAACTTAATATTGGAGATATCAAAATTTTACATTGGCTTCGTGGGGGCTCGATGGATTATTGTTTCTGGGCAAATTCTGAACATTCATGCCAAAATTCAGCTTTGTGCCATTTTTCTCTAGCAAAAAAAACCCATTTACCGAACTAATGGAGCGTACTCTGTATTTTTTTAAATTTCGTGTATAATAAGTAAAACGGGTTTGGCTTCAAACTTGTTTCAATATTCGACATCAAAAATATTGATATTCGAATTAAGACAACTCGGACATCTACCCATCATAACGACATAGGTTATGAATTTCAATCAAACTGCCAGATGCCTGATTAAAAAAAATAATATTATTTATTTTATTAACGCCCTTAGAAGTACCAAATGTAAAATTACTGTTATCTCAAGGTTATTTTTTAAATGCCGAACTAAATTTAAATTATGTTTGACATCATTTACAGTATTGGAAGAAATATCTACACAGTGATCATCAAAAAAATGCGCACATAATTTCTTTATTCGTCGCTTGTAAAATTGTACTCGTTATGAAAGTTGGGGTCAAAAGTAAGAAATCTAAAGCATAAACCACGTTACCAAATGAATAGCACGAGATTGATTTTATCCAATTAATCTAGTTTATTTTCACTCAATGACTCAATTCCAATATATTGCCAAAGAAAAACACGAGACAAAAATAATTATTTTTATTTTTATGCATACATTTCGTTAAATTGATCTGGCTCCTCCCCTGAATAGTTAATTTATTTTGGCTTTTCTGGCCGCTTTAGAGATATAGACCTAAAGGGAACGAAGAAAACGTGAAGCGTTCCAGAAAATATTTGCTCTGTTGTATATTTTCTTCTACTCACCAATCTGCTCTATTTTTACCGACAATTTTTTTCTTCACAAAATAAATGAATATTGATTTGTCGATCAAATTAGAAGAGGCCTTTGGTATAAAATTGTCCTCCTCGAGATAGGTGGGATGATAGGAATTTTTCGGCCAGAATTTTGAAAAATAGTAATAAAAAAAATGTAATTTTGGATTTCAAAAAAAAGGGCCTCCTAACATGTTTTTATACCAATAAATAAATTTTGCATAACAAATTTTTTAAAATCAATCACTCAAAGTTAAAATCGATTGTCAGTTTTCGGCGTGGACGTGCAGGCGCCTCGGTGAAAACGTACCTACCTAATGGGAAATTTATTTTTGTATAGAATTGTGTACAATTATACCTATCTCGTTGTTTTCGAGATATCAGCGACTGAAGTATTAAAGAATCAAAGCTTAAAACCAGCATTTTTCCCTATTATTAAGAAGCACCAGCACTAGCAGATCTTGAATGTTTCAACCTATAAAAAATTAGTTTCACGTGCTGAGAGTTTATCTAATTCTACTGGCCTTAATAAGAGATTTTTATATAAACAAATATTCCTGCCGTCCCTGAGCTTCAATAGGCGTGTTTTTGAGAAATAGTGCTAATTAACGAAAACAACATTTCTTACTAAAACAATGTCAAAGAGACCACAATAAAATCTATAACTGAAAGAATTAAAAAAGAAAATAATATTTGTCAGGGATATTCGGATATCATGAAAGCAGAAACTAATAAAATAAAAGGTTAACTTAAGTTTTCATGTCATCCTGTATATACCAAGTGGTATTTTTCTAGTGGAACTCATTCCCAGTAACATTTCAAAAAAGTAATTTATCATTAAGCTCTTCCTAAACTTATTTTTATAAATAAATTTCAATTTATTTAATACTTTTTTATATAAAATTCGAATAGATACCTTACAATGATAATATCAGATAACTTGATCAAAAGATGTTTCACTAGTATTTTATATGTACCTTCAATGTAATCATTACAATATTCATTTATCTTTGTACAATGCAGGTACATATAGTGACGTATAACATTTTTATTAATGATATATTGACATGAAATAATATTTGTTTTGGTATACTGCCAATCTTTATGATATAGTTCAGTAAATCTTATTGATTGTCAGAAAATAATCAAGTAGTAAGTAAAGCAAGCATTATATGACATAAAAAGGTATGGAATAAATCTTATTGTGCATTGTTGAGTATTTGTGTAGCAAATGAGTTTAACTTGGTAAATGTTTATTCTACTTTTATATTCAGAACCAAAATATCAACTGAAATGTCAGGGTATATATTCTCTCTTTCAAACAAAATATTTCTCGTTTTATGCATGCTTCAAACGTAGCCTTTAGATATTCTAGAGTTTATAGGTTACAGATTTAAAAATGGCGTTATTTGAGCACTGTCTGTGTATTTGACAGTACGGTTACCAAATTAATGATATTACTTATACCTACATAATAATTACAAAATACTGTAGCGGATATCTAATCTTCTTTTATTAAGTGTATATTATATAATGGCCGGTGTACCGCAGATGACTAAAGTGTGTTATGTGGCAAGCAAGTTTTCTCACACTCTCTATCGTGAACTGAGATCAATCCCCAGCTTCGACACTGGCAATGTCGATGGGTAATGAATGTTGTCTATATTTTTCGAACGTTTAACTCCCTTCCGGACAACCTTGGCTTTGTATTAGATGAGGGATGTCTACTCTGTGTGGTATGGTATGTTGTGCTGAAAATCTTTTTTTTTTAGGTGCATTTCGAGGAAATAGTACAGAAGACTTCATTTCCAAAAATTTCACTGAACTTCACTGAATTCAAATGTTTGTATGAAATATAACAGATATTGTGGACATGACAATAACTCCCATAGTTCTAAACACATTTCGATGAAATATTTTATATATATTTCTGAGGTCAATATCTAGAATTAAAAGTTCATAAATGTGAGGATCGGTCAAGGAAAGAGGAATACCGTGGTTCATTTCTTTCAGTTAAACCTTATGCGGTCAACGCCTAGGTTAAGTATGTAATTGAGAGGATCGGTTAGGAGCGAAGGGCGCAAAGATGAAATCAATCTGCTTGTGGTATTGTTTTCGTCGGATAGACCACTGACTGATTTTATTTACTTCCTCTCTTTAAATCTTTATACATATCAAGACCATCGAACATTGGAAAGCGCAAATTTAAAAAGTATAGGTATGGGGTGTATTGAGCCACCTCTATTACTCCACCTTTAAGCCACGCGCCCCAGCCAACAGATCTGTACTTTTACTGGTACAGCTTTTTACATATGCCTCCCAACCAACAGGTATAGTTTTTACTTCCACATCCAGTGGAAGTATAGTAACGACAAAAAAATTTTAAAAAATTTTTATTGTTCAAATAGGCTTAGAATGTCATGAAACGTCGAGATTTCAAGTTTGAGTGAAAAAAATTGTCTGTCTGTCGGTCTGTCTGTTGGTCTGTCTGTCGGTCTGTAACTTTTTTTGTGCGCACGTTTACTCTGGAACCGTTTGAGATATTGACTTGAAATTTGGTACACATATGTACCTTAACGAGATCTAGAACTAGATTATATTTTCATCTTGTTCCGTCGAAGGGTTGGGGGGTAAATTGGGGCAAATTTGGAGTAAATAGGTAAATCAAGCAGGTAAGAGTTCATAAAATTGATATTTAGTATAGACAAGAGAAGCTAAGGTCTCAAAAAAAATTTTGGCATTAGCCACCCCCACCTCATTATTAAAAGGGATGAAAAAAAATATGATTTAGTGTGTGTACAAGAACCAGAAACCTCAAAATATTTTTTTACTTTATCCACCCCCACTCCCACCCCCTGTCACCACCCCCACCCCACTACCGATGTAGGGTATCGTTTTATGGGTTTTTTGGGGTAGAGGATTTCAAATATTATATTATTAAAGTTCCATAAACAATTATTTCCAGATACAAAATTTTTTCGTTGTGTGACTTGGATAGAAAATCCGGATGAGGAAGTAGTGATTCCTTGGGCAGCGGTTTTTACAAGTCTACAGTTTTTTGCAAATCTGTATTTCTACTGATACAGCTTTTAACAGAACTGTAAAAGTTATAAAAGTACAGACCTGTTAGCTGAGGAGCGTGGCTTACAGATGAAGTGATGGGGGAGAATTATTGGGGGGCAGCTCAACTAACCTCATACCTACTTTGAATTTATTTTTTTTTTCTTTAAGTCTTCATCAGAGCTGGGTAAAGTACTCTGGTAAAGTGCTTTGAAGTAGTACTTGAAGCACTTTTAGGGCTTCAAGCACTGTGCTTCAATTACTTTTAAAAGAGAGTACTTGGTACTTGGCATTTGAATTACTTTGCATAAGGACTTGGGGCTTTCAAGCCCTTTCAGAGGGCTTCAATTACTTTCGAAAGTGCTTCAATTACTTTTAAACTAATTGAAGTCCTTTTTAGTACTTCAATTACTTTAGAAAGTAATTGGAATCATTTTGAAGTGCTTGAAGTATTTCAAAAGTACGTGCAAGCTCTTTTTAAAATTCATTGGAGGTCCTTCCAGACAAGTCTCATCATGAATTGTCAGTAATTAATAAAAAAACAAAGTCGTCTGTATTCACTGTTCAGTGTTTAGTTATCCATAAATGGCGATTACCATTTCTGTTGTGTATTGTGAAATAAAGAATAGGTTTTAGTTTTAGAATAACTGAGGAGTGATGAGATGATAATTTGAGACAGTTAATTTATTTTCGCCTTAATATATTGCAATAATTGAATTTGCAGAAACATTTTTTAAACTGTAGGTTTTAAAGGTACGTTTAATTGGCTCTAACGAAATTATTTTATGTCTAACCATGTCTTGTATTTTTTTTTTTAATTCGTTTAGCTCTTGTATTTTTGCGATTATTTTTACAAAACTTAAAAGTTTTAACATGTGCAAAAGTAGGTACGTCCAAAAAATTATTTAAAAAAATAAATATCCTCTTATGTTAACTGGAAGCCGATACCGTCATTCTTTTTGCATTAAATTAAAAAAAAATTAATGGCATAATTATTATGAGCCCGCAAACTTTTAAATAATTTATGGCTTTTGGCTGTTTAAACAAATATTTTTCGTGAAATTTTCTGTGGTGGTTAACATCCATAAAGAGTATGTTTCTTCAAAATTTTATGTAAATGGATAGATTATTATTAAAGCTATATTAAATTATTTAAAAAGATATATATTGGCTTGTTCATTTTTTTTTTTTAAGTTTGTACATATTGTATATCTTAATCTGTTTGAAATTTTGTTGTGAACAATCCCCATTTTATATTTTTGCAATACGACCAATACGACAAGAGATATTCATAAAAATGCGATAAAAGACGATATTTTGTAATTTCAATTGTTTGTCAACCTCGCCCCAAGACAAAAATGTATAGTGTCATATGCCAGATTCCAGCAAAAAAAGTCCTCCCGAAACACTATGTATAATATTAATATTATTATGTACCTACATTTACTTACTAACAAATACATAAATAATTTTGTTTTAGAGCGTTTATTTTTCCTGAATTTCTCATGATCGTCATATCATAAAGGTGTGATTGGTGTGACAATAATCTTGCTTTTGTTTTTTAATCTCATATTACCGCTTGACATTTATATTTCTGAGAGCTTGGTACTTGGTGCTTTACTTTTTCAAGTACTGTACTTGGTAATTGAAGTACTTTTGTAAATAAAAGTACTTGGTACTTGATGTTTTAAAGCACTCTGGCTAAGTGCTTGGTACTTGGTGCTTGAAGCACTTTATCAAAGTACTTTACCCAGCTCTGGTCTTCATAAATAGAAATATCAGAACATCAATTTACATTTTACTGTAACTTTATTTCCATTGTATGCAATATTTTTCTAAATGAAACCTTACTGCAAAGAATGTAAATGATAATACAATTTATATTTGTACATTTCAGCGAATTATTTTCGTTATATTTATATTTTAATTGACTTGAAAATAAACCAGATGTAAACATTATGCTCCGTCGAATTATGAACGTTTTTATATAAATGTTGAACAATCTATAGCATAGTTTTCGCAGAGGAGTAAACCAATAATGCATTTTGACATACAAGAGTTGTACAATTGTTCATTGCAATGCATTACAGTACACGGCTGGTGCATTTAAATGACGGCGATACATTTAAATGCATTGCTGGTGCATTGCGGGAAATTGTGATGTATTAACGGTGCATTGTGAGGGAATTGCCCTGCAATTTATTAAGATTTAGATGGATAGAATTTGATAATTTGTGAAAATTTCAATTCATTTCAGTATATCCAAACCTTAGATACTGAATGTTAAAGATTGAGTTTCAGTACAAAGTGCTTCGCCGACTCGTGACGTCATTCTGCATAAACAGTAAAACACTACTCATTTTAAATCAGCAGGAAGATAAAAAAGATATAATTTAACAATCAAATGCCATTTCCATAGAGAAACACAATAAACTCACGCGTTTTCGCGCGGTTCAACTTTGGTAATTCATTTAAGAACTTAAACGTCCTAATAAAATCATAAAAATTTGAAAATTGCCTTAAAAAATGTTCTACTTTCGATTTCTAAAATAAAAAAAAACTGAACGGGCCTATTGCTTGAAAAGTATTGCTTTATTTTCTAATACTTAAAAGTACTGTTCATAATATCAATCATGATAATATCAAGTAATATAGAACTGGTGTGCGGATGGTTTATCAGTATATTACACAGAGTTAAAATAAAATAAAATTACTATTATTATACCCAATTAGAGGATTTGAACACAAAATGTACCGCGAGTATTGGACAAAACTTCGAAAGTGAATAGTTTGGGTCAAAGTAACATTAAAAGTATTTTTCCCTAGGACGTCCTCTGAGAGCTATTCGCGCTTGACTTGAAACTTGAAGATTTTTTGCTCATAACAAGCCGCTTTATCGGTTGTAATAAAATTTGAACAGTATACACAGTAAGTATCTGTAATTGAGAAATATGAATCACTTCGTATGTTATCTGGAAAGCCAGGCGTGGAATATTTCGAATTCCTCAAACATCGACATATATTTTTGAAATTTGAGGTGACAATGTTACCTCGTAAGGTTTATCGTAATCATTATTTTGAAATTGGGATAACTGCATATTATTTTGAGTTATTACTGCAGTCTGGTATTTTTTAGAAATACAGAAATATACTAATTTCATACCGAAATGCCAAACATTGTTTAACGGCGTTTACGGTATACGAACTTTTACGAAATCCGAACAAGAGTGTTAAAAGTTGCGGCGCTAACTTGAGCGCTTCCGGAAAAACAAGATCCCCTAATGAGAATAATTAGAGAATGTTTCTAAAAACAAAATAAGTAATAAAATGTACTAATGAAGCAACATCATATTTATCAAACAAAAGGACGGAACTAAACGAATTTCACCCGCTTCAAATGGCAAAATGAATTTAAAACGAGTTTTGATAGTAATCTTTAATATATTATGTGAAATTATAATGGTCACTAAAATTTACGAAGGAGAAGAAGTTACGTCCACTATTAATTCAATTTAAAAAAAAACGCCAATTTTATACCCATTCTTTTTTTCGACTCTAGGTAACCCTAATAGATTTCGAATTTTAGCAATTTCAACAATCCATATATCAATATTCCTCCAATTTAATGAAGAATACAATGACGTTCTATAGAATTTAAAAAAAAATATATGTTGTAGGTATTTATCAATACATCTATCTTTGGTTTTTTAATACTATAAAATATGTCACCTGTTCTTTCTATATATAGGGTGTTTTTAGTAAGTAATAGTAATAGATATGTATCTCGAGTGCATTCATACTACTGAAGCCCCTGATTTTTTATGTCTATATGTAGAAGGGACCGTGAGACATAGTGGATTGTGTGAGTCGGCCGAAACCCGACTACTGTCTGATTCAACCAGATTAATTCTCCCTCCCGTTTTCGAGGATGCTGAACACCGTGGTGGTGGCAGAATTTCTCGTTTGGCCGTTTTTGTACTGGAGGAAATAAGGAATCCCCCTTAGGAAGGGTTTTGGCCTTTGGATTAGAATCCGGCCTGAATGGAGAAATTCCCTAAATTCGTAGTGGCCTGAGTGCGGCGACCCTTCATCGCCTCGGTAAAAGAAGAAGAAGAATTACATAACTCAATAAAAACGTTTTCTATTTCAATTCACAATAAAATTGTAACTATTACAATGTTAACACTACCTATGTGTGTGTATACGTTATTAAATGTACACAACTGTCTGGTGTTGAAAAAGATGTTGTAAATTGATTTCAACACGGCTTTAGCAAAATATAAATATATTAATGATCATATTAACAAATGTATCGCATAAAGTATTTTCTGTATTTATTTTTCAATTTAAAATATTGTTAGACTGTGTCGTAAATACTAATTCATTTTCAAATTAACATCTATTACAAATTATTTAATTTATCTCAAAATAATTAAAACCTTGTCTAAAATACATCGAATTTATTTAAAATGTCTCTCTAATGAAATATGAATTAACTTAGAGTAAGTTTGAATTTGTCTTCACGTTTTTCTAAATTGTGAGAAATACCTACAAAATAATGTTGATTATTTTATTTAAGAATTATGTATCAATATTTATTTTTACATCATTATATTAAAGCTTTCTCAATATTCGTTACTCTAGTTCTATCCAATTTGAATATTGTAAGACAACATATAGTTTAAATGAAATTAATTTTGCCTATTTACCCCTCCGATATATATAAATATTTTGGTTGTTTTTAATTTATGTTCTCCAAAATGAACATGATATCGGCATCGGATATCGGTGTAACAGTCGAGAAGACAACGAGAGTCGTGGAGTTAAGAGTCTGGGGTGGGAAAGTGAAGGAAGGTTTTGGGATAATAGGGGAAGATAAAGAGAGTATGGAGAAATGGCGGACAGATGGAAGAAGATGGTGAGAAAATGGAAGAATGTGGTGGGAAAGTAGGATAAGTTGGAGAAAAGGTGTAGGAGATGTTGGGATAAAGAGAGAGGGTGGGAAAATGGTAAGAATCCAAGTGAACCTAACATAAGCTAGTTTTTTTTAATAAAACAGTTAGAATTTTGCATTTTCATAAAAACTCTTAAGAATAGAGACTTTTCAAAATTAAACGCTGCATAATTTGAAATACAAGATGCCAATATATTTTGTGGGTGGCTAAGTCTGCAACTTGGAATAGTGGTATTAAGTAAAACCATTATACTTTGATCTGATTTATACGTAGTAGCTACATGTCCACCTATAGCCGGAGAGCCCACGATAGGCATTTCGAGGTGTCTCAGACTACTAGAGACCCTGATTTTATTACGAGCCTATCTTGGAAGATGCCGTGAGGTAAGTGACATGTGCCAAGTATAGTCCCGAAGGTTAAGGTTTCCAAACAGTTTTTCAGCATTTCATATCACCCAAAATCAGTCGCAAGTTAAATATTGTAATGGAATAGATACGAGAAACTTAGTGTCAGATATGTATAATTTAGCATTCACTTGGTTAATTACGTAATTTTTTGCAAAATGATGAATTTTCATGCAAATAAACTCAAGTGTGAAAAATACCAAAAGGGGAAGTTTTGCAGTGGATGATATTTATTCAGTAGGGTTCTGTGAACATGCATCCTCAACCTTGAGGGCTACACTTAGCGTATCTGCTGTCACTTGTTAGTGGATTGTATGGGTCGGAAAAATGCCCGAAAAACCCGACTATTGTCTGATGCAACCAAAGTAGTTCTCCCCCCGTTTTCGAGGAACGTCGTGGTGGTGGCAGAATTTCTCGTAAACGGCCAAAAACCATCCCCAAACAGGGTCTTCTTCTTCTTTTAGCGGGGCGACTGAGAGTCACCGCACTCAGGCCTTGTGGCCCATTGTGCTACCGCTACGAATTTATTGAATTCCCCCATCCAGGCCGGATTCTAACCCAAAGGCCAAAACTTCTTATAGGGGCATTCCTTATTTCCTCCGGCACCGGAAAGCCAATGCCGAAGTGTTTGTGCCTCAAGTACATAAGACTAGGGCAGGAAGTAAGGACGTGGATGGAAGTCTCCTCCTCGTCTCCGTAGAACCTGCAGTCGGGGTTGTCAACCACCCCCATAGTGTGCAGGTGTTTTCTGAAAGAGTCGTGTCCAGTCAAAAGACCTACCACGGTTCTGACCTGTTTCCTGTTTAGTCGCAGGATTTGTTCCGCTCGCTTCGGCAAGGGCCCCGAGATCAGGAGCCTCGCTTGCCGGAGTCCTGGGTAGGAGGCCCAGAAGTAAAAAAACTGGGACCGTGTCCAGTCTTCGACTGACTTCTTGGCATTTGATCTAGGGTAACCGAGAGCCGGCTCCGGACCCAGTAGGGGGTTCTGAGAGCAGCCTCTGGCCAGAGCGTCTGCCCGCTCGTTACCCTCGATGTTGCTGTGTCCTGGCACCCAGAGAAGCTTGACCCAGTTGGATGAGCCTTCACAGAGAGCCTGTCTACAGTTTTGAACCAGGATTGACTTGGTCCGGACTGATGCAAGGGCCTTGAGGGCCGCTTGACTGTCGCTACATATATATATGTGCCTGTTGGAATATTTCCTTCGGATATTCTCCTGTGCGCAGACCAAAATAGCAAAAATTTCGGTCTGGAATACCGTGGCGAATTTGCCCAAAGCATAAGAAGCTTCAGCCCTGGGCCTTTCACCGTATATCCCCGCTCCAGCACTTTCCTCAAACCTCGATCTGTCTGTAAACCAGACGATATCGGCGGGCTTGAGTATGTCCTCGAGTGGGTTCCAGTCTTCCCTTTTGGGGATGACAACCTCAAAGGGTTCTGAGAAGGAGAAGGAAGGCACCATATCATCACTCCTGGCCTCCAGAAGTGAGTGAGTCCCTATCGCGTTGGAAAGGGCTCTAGTGTGTCCTAATTGTTCTCCTCCGGCCTTCCACTGACCACCGCACCTCAGCCTGTAGGCCGCTTTCCGAGCCTCGGCCTCAATCACCAAGTGAAGGGGCACGAGGTCCAGAAGGACCTCCAGAGCTGCTGTGGGGGTTGTGCGTATTGCTCCTGTGACTCCCAAACAGGCGAGTCTTTGGAGTTGTGTTAGCTTCTGTTGAATGTAAAGCCTGGTTACAGCAGGCCACCACACAACAGAAGCATAAGTGATCATTGGTCTTACTATCACAGTATAGTACCACATTGTTACCCTGGGGTTTCACCCCCATGTTTTTCCAAAGGTCCTTCTACATACCCACAGGGTTGTAGTGGCCCTTTGTATTTGTCTCTCTATGTGATCTTTCCAGGTCAGCTTAGAGTCCAGGACAACACCCAGATACTTCACTGTCCTGGAGATCGTTAGAGTCGTGTCATAGAGTACTGGCTCGACGAAACCGTCTAGCCTGCGCCTCCTAGTGAAAATTACCAGTACTGCCTTAGAGGGTCAAAACGTATTGATAATATTTCACGGAATCTAACTTATTGATCCCCCGTTTTCGAGCATATCAATTATGGGGAGGACTCTGGGATGCGTGCCTGACACCCGCCCACCCGCTCAACGGCCAATAATCACCATTCAAAGGGGCGAGAGAGCGCTCTCATCATGCCACTGGACAAAAAGCTTTCCCTTCCATTTTCGAGCATGCCGAACAGAGAGAAGACCACGAATCGAGTGCTTGACACCCGTTCACCCCCTCAATGGCAAAAAAATACCCCTTCAATAAAAACATTTTCTATAATATAATGTAATTAAATAAATCAGATGTTATATAAACCTATTTTTCCCAAAAAATATACATTCTTTTTTTTTCAGCTCCACATTAAATGAAGACGACTAATTTGTTGACGAGATCGAGGTGGTGACACTTTAATGTTTTTTTCCTGTATAGTATTGCCCGGGGATATGCTGAGAACGCACTTTCACCCCTTTGGATGGTTGTTATTGGATATTTACGGGCGTGGGTCACCGCGGGGAGGAATTCCACCATCACCACGGTGTTCAGCATCCTCAAAAACGGGGAATCACCAAACAATTATAATACGCGTTTGACCCCGTTTGGGAGGTGGTTGTTGGTCGTTTGCGTGGGTGGGTCACCCCAACGAGAAATTTTGCCACCACCACGGTGTTCAGCATCCTCAAAAACGGGGAACACCAAGTAAGAGTCCCTCAAACAATTATAACACGCGTTTGACCCCATTTGGGGGGTGGTTTTTGGCCGTTTGCGGGAGTGTACCGAAAAACCAATGCCGAAGTGTTTATGCCTCAAGTTCATTGTGCTCCAAGTTCATAAGACTAGGGCAGGGAGTTGGGACGTGGATGGAAGTTTCTTCCTCGTCCTTGCAGAACCTGCAGTCGGGGTTGGCAACCACCACCATAGTGAGCAGATATTTTCTGAAAGAGCCGTATCCAGTCAATCATGATTCTGACCTGTTTCCTGCTTAGTCGCATGATTTGTTCTGCTCGCTTCTACAAGGGTCCTGAGATGAGGTGCTTCGCTTGCTGGAGTCCTGGGTAGGAGGCCTAGAAGTCAAATAACTGGGAACGAGTCCATTGTTCTATTGACTTCTTGGCATTTAGTCTAGGTCAGCCGAGAGCCGGCTTCAGACCCAGTATGGGCCTCTGAGAACCCCCTGGCCAGAGCGTCTGCCCCCTCATTACCTTCAATGTTGCTTTGTCCAGGCACCCAAAGAAGTTTGACTCAGTTGGATGAGCCAAGTTCACAGTGAGCCTATTTACAGTTTTGAACCAGTATTGACTTGGTTCCGACTGATGCAAGGGTCTTGAGGGCCGCTTGACTATGCTGCATATTCTCTTGCGCGCAGATGAAAATAGCAAAAATATCAGTATGGAATACCATGGCGAATTTACCCTGGGCATAAGAAAAGTTCAACCCTGGGTCTTTCACCGTATATCCCCGCTCCAGCACTTTCCTCAAACCTCGATCCGTCTGTGAACCAGACGATATCGGCAGTCCTGAGTATGTCCTAAGTGGATTCCAGTCATCCCTTTTGGGGATGACAACCTCGAAGGGTTCTGAGAAGGAGAATGAAGACACCATGTCATTACTTCTGGTCTCCAGAAGTGAGTGAGTCCCTATCACGTCGGATAGGGCCCTTAGGTGACCTAGTTGTTCCTCCAGTCTTCCACTGTCCACCGCACCTCAGCTTGTAAGCCGCTTTCCGAGCCTCGGGCTCAATCATCAAGTAAAGGGGCACAAGGTCCAGAAGGACCTTCAGAACTGCTGCGAGTATCGTGCGTATTGCTCCTATGACTCCCAAATAGGCGAATCTTTGGAGTAATGTTAGCTTCTGTTGAAAGTATAGCCTGGTTATCGCAGGCCAAAAGACAACAGAAGCATAAGTGATCATTGGTCTTACTATCACAGTATAGTACTACATTGTTACCCTGGGGTTTAACCTCCATGTTTTACCAAAGGTCTTCTACATACCCAAAGAGTTGTAGTAGCTCTTTGTATTTGTCTCTCTATGTAATGTTTCCAGGTCAGTCAGGATGTCACCCAGATATAACCGTCCTGGAGATCGTTAGAATTATGTCATAGAGTACTGGTTCGAGGAAACCGTCTAGCCTGCATCTCCTAGTGGTAATTACAAGTTGTGTCTCTAAGGCCTTGGCCACCATCATTGTATGATCTACAAGGCCTTTTGTAAGAGTCCGCTAACCTTATTAGGGAATTTTTCCGACATGATAATTAGCAGGTCATCTGCATAACTTTGAGCCAAGAGATCCTTGTTCTCGAGTTCCTGGAGTCGATCATCGATAATGAGGTTTTACACCAGAGAGAAGAGGACGCTTCCTTGTGGGGAGCCTCTCCTTACTGAAACCGTTACTGCCGTTTCCTCGTTGCTTATAAATTGTAACATGTAATAAATAACAGACAGCTCTGGGTGCTTTTGAAAGCTTAGAAATTGCAAAAAATATTATTAATAGTGACAAAGGGCCTATTCCAAATAGTCCAAGTTATTAGGTCACTGTTCGTTGAACCGAGGCACAGAATATGTAGGGATGACAAAATTGATTGATTGCGTTCAACCTTGACATCATTATAAATACAGGAACTATTTTAGTTATACTTTGGTTTTAATCGTATCCAGATGATACAAGGTTGCCGAAACACTGATCGAGTAATGGTATCCAAGGTTTTGATGTTTGTGGAAAGTACCACACCTAAGGTTCTAGCCCCGCCAGAATATGTCAATTATTTTTCGTCATTTCTCCAGTTGATCCACATGTCTACCAGGACCCTCAATTTCGAGTACAAAAAACTAAGCTGGCGTAATCCTAGAATTTTCCATTCCTAAGTGCTGGCTCTGTTTGCATGGCCAAGTCGAAAACCGCTACGTCAATCATGCTGATTTTTCGACTGCACCTGTTTATTCATTAACGTTTATAACGGTTGTTGAGTGAATTTTATGCATAACAATTTCCTGACATCCTTGTTTGCTTGAAACGATGCTTATCAGTCAAGCGACTGTAAAAGCACCACAGATAAAGTGGCGACCAATTGAAATTGTGTGCTTAGTTAATTTTTCCGCGCCCTGTATTTCTCTAATATGTATGTATAATAATTGAATATTTTAAACGTCATAATAACACTATTTACTTAACAGTAAATATTTTACCTATTTCACATAATTTAGCGGTTACATCTGTTTATGTTAAATAAAAATCTAATTCATTGCATGTTACGGAAACGGCAATTATACCCACTTCTAACTGAAAACATTTTACTTCTATTCTGTAAGAAAGGTATAATAAAATTTTGTTGTCGCCATTAAAAAGTTTGGGTAGAATACTATGAAGTGAAGTTTTATACTCATGAATAAGAAATTCAAAGCGGATCACTCATGTAAATGACGTGCCAACAAATCTGATAACCAGCGAACAAGATCGTTTTAAGGGCAAATAAATTTTACTTTACTGCTACTTTTCGAGGTGGGTGTCCTGTGGGTATACTAAAGAGATCTTAAACCAATGAAAAATAATAAGGTGCATTTGTTTTTATTAGTGGTAAAACATGACTGAAAATGTAAGTATGTTATAGGTCACTGCAATTAGACGGTCTCCCATATAGCCACTTGCATTAATTTCCCGGTCCGTGAAAAAAATATTTTTTGGCGCCGTTTGATTCAGCTCAATGAATATAATTTTTATCTGTATTTTTAATAGTCCGGTCGCCAAAACATGGGCTTTTTGCCAAATTCAAATTTTTCGTATTAACTCTTTCTTTTCAGAATAAGTTTAAGGACATTATAAGCCGCAAGAAACTGTATGATACCAAGTTGGGAATTGAGATTTATAATAATAATAATAGTAATAATAGTAATATTTAGCAAAGAAAAATATAATAAATGGTTACATATAAGTTTTCGATGCGGTTTCGACTATTTACGACACTAGTAGTATAGTACTACTACAGTACTATAGTATTACTACTATACCAATACATATTGTCGTACTGTAAGAGCTGCTTTACCGGGGTCAGCCTGAAAAGTATTACTTGCCGGAGTATGAAAACCGGACCAATTCTACGTCTTTGTTAAAATAAAAAAATACGGAAAGTCAAAATTGCTGGTTTAGCACAATAATTTTCCACTCTAGTAATGTAAACAAGCAATGCTATATCTATGTTAGGTTTTCGTCGGATCACAATCATATAATTTATTGCATTGATTTACCAAAAAATATTATCCACGCATGATAGAGAAAAAAATTAAAAGGTAAGTCAGATCTAAGGAAAATACGTGAAAATGTTGATATGATTTTTGTATGATATGATTATAGTATAGGAAAAAACAAGTGATCGAAAAATTAAAAAACGGACAACATTTATCTCTTACAGGTGAACGCCACAAATTTAACTGACAGTTTTAAATAAGCACCCAAGTTCAAGCATGATATGGACTTCGTGCGGCTCACTTTACGAGACCCGCGTAAAACTCTGGGTAGAAAGAATTGGAAGTGGTAGTTCACAAATATCAACTTTACGGTCGCTGTCTCTAACAAGCTAATATGCTAAAAACTTAAAGCGTGCCTACCTTCAAACCTGCAGTTGAAAACACGCTTTGGAATCTGGTCCATCAAGATTGGACCGGACAGATTATGGATTTTTCAAAAATACAAATGCAAAATACTTAGTACCAACATTACCTGAAAACACAGAAGTTGCACCTCCTGACATTTTGCAACCAATAAAATGGTCTTGTGCCAGCACTAGCCGGTGCCAAATCTAAAGATGCCGAAGTGCATTACATTTTGCGCATGTAAAACGAATAGTCACTGTTGCAATAACTTAACATCTGCTGTAGAAGAAAACACCAAGCACCAGAAGAAGAGCCTTATGTAGAAGACAATTAATACATTTTTTTGTAAATTTTTTAATGTTACCTAATTTACCTGTAACGCGTTATTTCAAATAGCCGTTTCGATATATTTCAAATATTCAAATTCAAAATTCTATTTCAGTAAAAATTTTCAGAAACCATTTGTTTCTTAAAAAATTTATGTAAAATATAATTACATACTATTAATTTTGACCTACCCTGCATATTCCGAGTTGCCTAAAGATAACAACTTGTCATCAGTCGAATATATAAATAAATCCATCTGACGCTTATAAAACCGTTGAAAACGTGATACGATAAATTTGGATTTTGGGCTCCGCTGCCGCATCAAAGAGTAGAGAATTAAAGAGGAGACAGTCAGAAAGAAAACAACAATAGTTTAAAAACTCCAATTTAAAGGGACCAGCTGACCCTGATGACACATCAGATGATGTGACGTTTTTTTTCTTTTTGAATAGGTGCCGTGCCTGACTGCAAAAATAGGAAGTTTTCTTCAGATAAAAATATAACCTAACCTAACTGAGTACCTAAGGATGAAACAAGGTAAGTGTATGTAATTTTGGTAATGATGGCTTAGATTGAAGGTTGTAGGATTAACTGGTTCACAGAGTATATTCTTTGAAAAAATTCAATATTGTTTAATTTTTCTACTATACTTCTACTCCACTACATGGATGTGAAGTAATAACAAACGCGTATATAAAACATTATATTTTGACCCTTTTTAAACCTATATAACTTTTGAACTAGTTGAGATAATGAAATGCGGTTTTCCCCAGTCTTCTTGTAATTTTGATAAGTTATTTCCGTCTTTTTGCTCACTTCCGGTTTCACCGGAAATGACAGCGTATTTTCGAGGATAGGGCAACTTCGTTATTTCAAATGGAACACCCTGTATATTTTTCCACAGTTGGAAAGCTCATTGTTTCCTCTTTCCAAGAAGTCCATATTTGTCATGGAAATTATACAGAGTGATGGTTTTATAAGCTTTTAAGGTGAATACTGCGTTTTATTGAAATGCTACGAATAAAATAATGATTCATAAAGTAGACTATTATATGGAAAAAAAAACAACATCACTTGTAAACGTCAAATTAGTTTATTGACAACTCGGGTACTCGAGTTACTTTAACAAAAATGTTTACTTTAAGTGAAAAAACTAAGTGTGTAATCTTTTTTGCTAAAACTAAATCTTACAAAACAACACAAAGAAGATTTAGAACTATGTTTAACAAGGAACCTCCAACAAAAAATTCAATTAGAAAATGGTATAGAAACTTTTAGAATTCGGGTTGTATTGACCGCAAAAAAGAACTCCAAATATTGAAAATAGGCTCAATAATGCAATTGAAATTTTGGAAATGACACAAAATGATCCTTCCCCTTCTACAAGAAAAATTTCTTCCGCAACAGGTATTCCGAAAACTACTGTTCATAATGTTATGAAAAATGTTCTGAAATTGAATGCTTATAAAATTCAGATTCATCAAGAATTAAAGGAAACTGATTTTCCAAAACGATTGCAATTTTGTAACGAAATTCTTAATTTACGTAGAAGAGATAGGCATTTTCTTGAAAAGTTAATTATGTCAGATGAAGTATCATTTCACTTAAATGGCAAGGTGAATAAGATAAGCATAATTGTAGAGTTTGGGCATCAGAAAATCCCAGAAATTTCCATTAGTATATCAGATCCTCTCCAAAAGTTACAGTTTGGTATGCGGTATCAAAACAAAAAATTTAGAGTCTTTTTTAACAATCCAATTGTCAATCCTCCATCATATTTGCACATGATAGAAGTTTTCTTTTATCCGCAACTTGAACAGGATAATTTGTTGAGGGCAGTCTATTTCCAACAAGACGGTGCTACGCCTCAAATGCTATGATAACTAGAGATTCCCTGAATGCCACCTTTGGAAATCGTTGGATAGGGAGGGAAAGTCCTACAGCATGGCCTCCTCGATCCCCAGAACTCAAAGTTTCAGATTTTTCCATATGGGGGTATGTGAAGCCCTATGCCACAAAATTTAGACATAGGCATAAAAAACTTGATGGCATTTATACAAAGTATTTTTACAGTTTTTGTACTTGTTGCAAGTTACAGTTGATGATGGATTTGAATATGAACTTTCAGTAATTTGAACACAAAATATTAAAAACAAATATGTATATGAAGACCACGAACGTTACCAGCTGATTATTTTCAAATAATTCACAAACAAAATAAAACACGTCACAAACGAAGCACATCTGATACACGTGCATGCGTTGTAGATATTTAATTTGAAAGTGTTTGGCAGTTTTGTTGATTTTGGCTTAGTAATAATTATATAATTATTAATAAAAAGGTACTAATAAAATAAATTATATTTTAATTCAATTTTATGCTTTTAGTTATTATAGTATACAGGCTTCTACTGTCTAATAAAATCTGCCACATATGGCAACCCTTCGAACACATCTGATATATGAAATTCAGGCATATGCGGCAACAACGCGATAACGCCAAATTAAAGGGATTAGAGGGACGAAGTCATGAGCGCCATTACTAAACGATCAAAGGAATTCTTTCGGCTGTCTTATTTTTCGGCTGTCTTATCTAGGCTTTGAAGTTTTCATTTTATTTAAAAAATTTGAAAAAAATTGTTGAAATTTCGAGGATGACCTTTCACAGTTTACGTAGCAAGATCGGTAATATATACGACACAAATACACTAGACCTTCTTTGTAGAACATCGAATTCGCTAGAGGAAAGTCCAGGAAAGCATATTACCTCCACATCCAGTGGAAGTACAGTAACGTATTGTTCAAATAGGCTCAGAATGTCATGAAACGTCGAGATTTGAGCGAAAAAAATTTCTGTCTGTAACTTCTTTTGTGCGCACGTTTACTCTGGAACCGTTTGAGATATTGACTTGAAATTTGGTACACATATGTACTTTAACGAGGTCTAGAACTGGATTATATTTTCATCTTGTTCCTTCGAAGTGTTGGGGGGTAAATTGGGGTAAAATTGGGGTAAATAGGTAAATCAAGCAGGTAAGAGTCCATAAAATTGGTATTTAGTATATACAAGAGAAACAAAAGCATTAGCCACCCCCATTTCCACCCCCACCCCATTATTAAAGAGGATGAAAAAAATTTTTGATTTAGTGTAGTGTAGCAGGCATATTGCCGCCCCATAAATTATAAAATATTTTAACTTAAGCGTGAATGTCCGCGGTAGATTTAAATATATTTCTTAAAATTGCTTTTTAATTAAACACAACTGTATGCAACCAGAGTTACGCCTAAAATCAGCTTATCTTTATGAGTGGAGAGGGTAACGAAGCGATGCGATTTATACGCATCGAAAAAGAAAGCAGAACGAATAAGTTTTCCGTTACTAGAAGGTTAGAACTTCGATTGCTCGATGAACTTTTAAATAGTGATGTATTTTCATTAAATTTTTCCTTGAAGACTTCAACATTGAAAGGGTTGATAGTCCCTCTTCTTGATTATGAAGCAGGCCTAATTATCTTCACCGGTTTAATCCGTAAGTAATTTATAAAGAAATAATTTTTTTGGCAGCGGCCATTTTACAACTCACGCTTACACTTCATTTCTTTCCAGGGTTTCACTATTGGATAAATAATTTTATTAATGGATAAACAATTTTCATATTGAATCCAAATAATTTAGTTTTGGACGAAAAATGTTAGTATTGGACAAAGAATTTTTGTATTAGATGCAAGTTTTATTATAAAAATGCAAATCTTCTAAAATTGGAAGCAAGTTTTATCAATCTTGGGATGCACATCGTAGTTATGCATTGCTTAAATATTGTCTAAACGTTGGTTGTGGCATTTTCTTAATTTTTCTCTATTCTTATTGGGATGCTCTGCCACATGTATTCTTCTAAACAATGTCTGAAATCTACAAAATAATACAATTAACCAGTATTTTACTGGAAAATAACCTCTACGCCTGTGACTTTTACGTCAAAGGATCAGTTAGAGGGTGGTTTTGACAAATAATGAACTAGAACAAAAATATAAAAATGACGTATTTTGCTGACGTTTCGGAAAACGAATCTGTTTCCTTTCTCAAAGCGTATTATAATGTTTGTGGGCTGTGTATATTAAATACACAGCTTTAAGAATATATTTGTTATGTTCAGTATCCATAGATACTTACTGCTTACACAGAACTGTTGATATGTCTAATTGATAGTTTTATTTTAAACAATGTTGAGTTTGTTAAGTTCTTCTTTTAACATCGGCAGCCAGGTTGTGCAAACATCTACAGAACAATTGGACACGCATTTATCCTCATTCAATAGTATTATAGCCGTTTCTTTAATTTTTCTATTCTTGCTATCTGTCTCTTTTGTTAAAATTTGTGGCATTTTCTTAATTTTTAATAGAATAAACTGGGACTCGGCAAAAATTTTAACAAAAGAGACAGATAGCAAGAAAAGAAAAATTAAAGAAACGGCTATAATACTATTGAATGAGGATAAATGCGTGTCCAATTGTTCTGTAGATGTTTGCACAACCTGGCTGCCGATGTTAAAAGAAGAACTTAACAAACTCAACATTGTTTAAAATAAAACTATCAATTAGACATATCAACAGTTCTGTGTAAGCAGTAAGTATCTATGGATACTGAACATAACAAATATATTCTTAAAGCTGTGTATTTAATATACACAGCCCACAAACATTATAATACGCTTTGAGAAAGGAAACAGATTCGTTTTCCGAAACGTCAGCAAAATACGTCATTTTTATATTTTTGTTCTTATTCATTATTTGTCAAAACCACCCTCTAACTGATCCTTTGACGTAAAAGTCACAGGCGTAGAGGTTATTTTCCAGTAAAATACTGGTTAATTGTATTATTTTGTAGATTTCAGACATTGTTTAGAAGAATACATGTGGCAGAGCATCCCAATAAGAATAGAGAAATGCATTGCTTATTAACGTCATATTAAATTTTGGGTTGGAAACAAATTTTGTATGGAGATCGCGACGATAGTATGGTAGGATAGTTGGGATTTGTCCTTATGGAATTTCTGGAAGCGTCGAATATGGTATTGGAAACTTCTAAACCTGATCCCGAGCTCTTCTAGAAACCAACAATTATATCACTGTGGGTTGGATTTCACCAACATCATCCCCTACTAAAGTCATCATTTTCATTCACAGAAAAATTCCAGATAAGTGTCACAAATAAGTTTTTTTTATCTAACGTTTTTTATATAAATACTTCATATTTTTACCTTTTAACATTTTTAGAGTTTTTAAAGTATCATGTTCTATTTTTTTTAAAAACTATTTCTATTTTCAATTTTATTATTAACATGTTTCAATGAACAGTTGATATATACTATTTTATCAAGGTATAAATTATCGACGTTACGTCTAATTAAAAACAAATTATATAAAAGGTTCTGTAAAGACTTTGTGATCACAATTTCTACGAAATATTTAGGTATAGTTATATAATAACATTTGACTTTTAAACACCATATTGTCGGTTCATGTTTTAGACAATATTATAAATAATATCTGCATAACATTTTATCGTCCACTCGATATATTTTTTTTGTATATAATTTCACTTAATATTAAGGCCTCAGTTTAGTTGTTTTATAATAAAAACACACCAAGTTTGATTGATTTATAATAAAATCAATTTTATAATCACATTGTCCACTTATTTCAGGTATTTTGATACAAACCAAACTTTACAAACCAAACTTTACAAACCAAACTTCACAAACAAAATATTTCGATAGTACTTACTGTATTAATTATTTAATCTTTGATAATAAATTGAACATCCTTTAGTAATATTCAGAGGTATTAATCTAATCTTGACTTGTGCTAAATTTGAATTATTAATTTACATTTTTTTTTTTTACAACTAGTACTTTCTCTAAATTTTGATTAGTTTATCTTTCTTATAATCAAACTTCAGTTTCAGTGTAAATTATAATTATAGAAAGATTGGCGCCCCGTTATTCTGGAAAATTTACCATTATCTAAGTGAAATTAACATCTCTTAAAAAAAATTTTATAAAAACATCTATCATTTATTAATCTTTATCTACCTAACACGTAAAACCATTCGTAAAGCATTTTCTTACCCATGACTCATCTGCCGAGTCTCTGAGCTACTGGGGTAGTAATATTTTTTCTTCAAATAACATAAAGTGCAGTAAGACTCTCAAACACTTGATGAAAATTAAATTTTATTGAACAGCGAAGAAATAATGTTACAGTGTGTACAAGAAACAGAAACCTCAAAATATTTTTTTACTTCATCCAATAGTGATAGTGAATGAATTTTTAAAAATCTTTTCGACGCGCAGGCCGCTTGGAGAGTAGCCAAAAAAAGACCATTTTTACGCTTGCACGTTGTAGTTCGTAAACCATAATAAATCAAAAACCGCTGCCCAAGGAATCACTACTTCCACATCCAGATTTGCTACCCAAGTCACTCACAACGAAAAAATTTTGTATGTGGAAATAATTGTTTATGGAACTTTAATAATATAATATTTGAAATCGTGGTAGTGGGGATGGATGAAGTAAAAAAAAAACATTTTGAGGCCTTTGGTTCTTGTACACACATTTTGTTTTTCACCCTCTTTTATAATGGGGTAGCGGTAATAATGTGAGTGGCTAATGCCAAAATTTTTTTTGAGATACTAATATTTACTAAATACCAGTTTTATGGGCCTTTACCTGCCTGATTTATCCATTTACCCCCATTTACCCCAATTTACCCCCCAACACTTCAACGGAAAAAAAAAGTTACAGACAGATAGACAGAATTTTTTTTTGCTCAAGTTTAAAGTCTCGACGCTTTATGACATGCTAGGCCTATTTGAACAATAAAATGTTTAAAAATTTTTTTGTCGTTACTATACTTTCTTCACTGGATGTGGAAGTAATATACTTTCGTGGATTTCGATTTTCTACAAAGAAAAGTCATCGAATTTTTGACGTATCTGTCTATTACCGTTCTCGCTATGTAAGAGGTAAACGCTGAAATTTCAACAATTTTTTTTCTAATTGCTTAAACAAAATAAGTGCTCACAAATACTAGTCGCATTGCATTGGGCTGAATGGAATGGCATAAAATAATTTTTTCGAGTACCGAGACACTCATGCAAGTTATTTTATCAATGATACTGCATTGTTATTGAAAATAATACATTTTTGTTTACTTAGAATCTCCCAATCACGAAATTAAAAATAATTAACTGAATTATTGTTTTCTTAAACTTGATTTAAACTCGTCTATTTAGAAACACGTTTTTAGGTAAATTGTACAGACTGAAATTTAGAGCTGAAAACATGTTATAAATGATGCCTTTTCAATAAAGCTATTTCTATGTCATTAATTACGAAACTCTGGTTGGTTTGATAATAAAACAAATAACATTGCGGAAAACCACATGTCAAAAACAGTAACTAATGGAAATAAGTTAGATAACTCCGTTAGTTTTTCACTACTTAATTTCATTACCGTGTCGGCGACATACTTATCTACAATATAAATGGATTTCTGTTTATCAAATATCTACTTTTCTAATCGAGTTAAAAGTTCCTTCAATTATTATAACGTAGAGTACATTACTGTATATAAATAGGTTTGAAGACGCTTTCTTATTTGCTATTTATGTTTCCCTGTTTACATCGTTAAGTTAATTTTAATTTTGTTGTTATAATTATCTAGCACAGAACATCCGGAATATAAATACTAATATAATAATAATAATCATACTTCCAAATTGGTTTGACCACTTAATATAGATTTTATTATGCGCATATTTCACTAATAATTTAACTAATTGAGAAAGTTTGAGTCACGTACAATATATTTACATGAGTTATGAAAGGGTAACAAAACTTAATAAAAACAATTTTAACAACCTCAGAAATATAAAAAACATCTAAACAGTATGTGATACAATTTCGTTTAAAAATATCTACACATATGACACACTTTGCTGGGTGCAATATGCAAAATAAAGATAAATCTGGTGATTAATGAATCAAAAACAAAATTTTAAAATTGTTTTTGTAATAAGTAATTTCCAATTATTTTTAATATATTTATATTACTAAAAAACTACTTACAAAAAAAGTATAAGAAAACAGAATTTTAAAGAAATTATCATGTTCAAATGAAAAGCTGAATGTGGAGTAGAAAGTATTTGGTACTTGGATAAAAGATTAATGATAGTAATTTTTGGTATGTGCTTTAAACAGCTTAGAACTAAAATAATGCATTTAGACCTATAGGGGTAACTAATTGTGAAAAATGGTTGTGTATGTTTGAAATTAACGTAGTCTGACTCAGTTATACAATAGGGGTGACACATTTTATTTTAGGATCAGTTCAATTATCTTTCATAGATGTTATTTTGCAATGTATTTATTTTTGAAATATTCTTAAGGGGTGAATTTACTGTAATTTTAAAAAAGTTATGTACGTAATACATACGTACATAATAATATACAAAGTGCGCTAGCTTTCAATCGGGATAGTTAAAGAACATCCATCCATTAATGCGTAAGAGATTCACTTCTTAATGTTATGTATATGGTTTTGACATTTTTCTTATTATTAGGAATTTTACGAACATTGATAGTTCTTGACAAAAACGCAAATAACTTTTAAGCGAGATCCCGCAAAATAACACGAGTTATACAAAATTGTCTTTCGGAACGGGTTACATACAAGATTTGTTCTAATTTTAAAAGTTTAAAAAACCCTTTAAACATAAATGAAATAAGCGTATTTAAAGATCTTGAAAATCAAGTTAGTCTTTTTCATAGTTACCTTTGCTGCTATTATAGTCCACGCAAATTAGAGATTTTAGAAGAAATAATTTGTAAAGTAATAATATTTGAGATGCGTACTCTAGATAGGGTTAGAAATATATACCCAAAAAGTTCCCCCCATTTGGAACGTCCCCTTTTTGCAAAAAAAACACCACTAACGAGGACTTAAAGCTGGTTCTTCACTTTTGTCTTGTAAACCGTTCGTCGGAACAGAAAAAGGTATAGGAAATAAAAATTTGCATAAAAAATGTCCTATTAACCTTGTAGCTTATCCTCACCTATTTCGCGCTAACAGGTTTGGAGGGCACAGGTAAAAATCGATCCTATTCGAAGTTTCACAGCGAATATCTCAAAACCGGTTACTTTAACGAGAAAAATGCTCAGGAATGAATTATCTCTATAAGATGCATGTATAGCGGGTTTTGACGCAAGTGATTTTTATTTGTTTTCCCTTTTTTTCCACAAAGCTGAATTTTTTAATTTGAGCTCGTTTCCACACCACCCTCGAGGTAGAGCTCTCGGTGCGTTTTTTTTCAGTGCTTTCCCCTGTAGGCCTATTCCACTAAAATTCTGCCCAATTTTACTCATTGAGGGGTTCTTCATTGACGAACTCTTCTTCAAATTCGAAATTGCTATCCAGCACTTGTAATCTTCTTTCGTTGACCTACGGTTGTTGAATATACGGACAACCCCTTCAAGATATTTTCTTTTATTTACGCATTACACCGTTTGCACTTTTCCTTTACCAAAGAAAGCTGAAGTGATATCGCATCTGAACGCGTGGACAAACAAAACTGTCTTCTTACAGCTTTTTAAAACTTTCGAGGACTGCAAATCATGAGAACTGTACACTTTATTTTCTATTTTTCCCTGAGCCTCTCTTAAGGAACGCATATCTTTATCTATTCTTCAGGTGCGCGAACGACAATCAATATCCGACGATGACCAGTGTATCAAGTGCGTCAGAGTCGTCTACAGCAGTAATTGTTTTGATTCCTTCGTTTTTAAATCTCTCCACCAATAGCGGAATAAACCGGTCCTTATTTGTGAGATTGTTTATCAATTTATTGTGCCTTTCACTCAGTGGCGTTTTCTCACTGAAAATAATTTCCTGTGAAATGCGTTTTAAAAGTCGCTGCTGTCTTTCGATGCTCTTCGTACTGTAGACATTGTCAGTTTTTATTGCCGTTATCCTTCCGGGTATAGTCTGATGCCGTTGTTATATATACGTCGGTACTATATATATTTTACGTATAATTATAAACGCATCTGTGTGAAAAAAGGGGAAAGTAAATAAAAATCACTTGCGTCAAAACCCGCTATACATGCATCTTATAGAGTAAATTCCGCTCTATAAATTCATTCCTGAGCATTTTTTTCGTTAAAGTAACCGGTTTTAAGATATTCGCTGTGAAGGATGGATTTTTACCTGTGCGCTCCAAACTATCGGAGGCTGTTAGCGAAATAGGTGAGGATAAGCTACAAGGTTAATAAGACATTTTTTATGCAGAATTAAACGACAAATTTTCTATTTCCTATACTTTTTTCTCCTTCGATAAACGGTTTATAAGATAAAAGTGAAAAGCCAGCTTTAAATCCCCATTAGGGGTGGTTTTTTGCAAAAGAAGGGACGTTCCACTCCTAAATGGAGGAGGAGAACTTTTCGGGTATCTATTTCCAAACTTATCTAGAGTATGCATCTCAAATATAATTACTTTATTATTTCTTCTATTCACTGTTTTTTAATCTAATTTGCGTGTACTGTTATTACACATTATAATTTTAATGTCAAAATTAACAAACGTTATTTAACCAAATTATAATATTATTTGAAATCCTAATTTGATAGCATATGGTAAATCGTGTTGATGAAAAAGTTTTGTTACCATATTTTGAAGGAAAAAAGAATTTAACAGCTTCCATTTTATGGACTCAGTATTCAATTTTGTGTTGAATAAACATTGTTTCTTTTTCTTTTTCAGAGTTGTTTATTTTTCTTAATTGATGATATAACGAACTTTTCCTCACCAGTTAGGGAAAATTTAACTTTTCATAACTGGTTAAGAAAAGTTGAACGTTTTGGCACTTACGTCAGTTTTGAAAAATGTCATTGTCACTATTTCAAGAAAAGCTCAAACATTTTAATTCAATGAACAAGTTGACATTATTGATGTTAAATTTTGTGAAAGACGCTGTAGAAGAAGTGTTAAAGAATATTAGCTGTGTATATTATTATATGTGTATATACTTCTGTGTTTATTATATTTATATATTTGTATTTTGTTTTATTGTTATCTTTAAATATTATTAGTATGAAGCAAGTTCATTATGTAAATTTTTCCCGTAATTGAGTGTTCTACCTGTTGCAAAATAAATAAATAATATAATATAATAATATTTCATAATTTACCATTCTTACCACCAAAACTTCATTGACACATTTATTTTAATGCGACATAAGTTCTGTCTGGAATTGCAACGTGATTCCGACCCTACTATATGCATATTTCGAAGAGTCATTCTGAACATATTTATCAATTCCGGATTTACTGAACATTTTTTGATTTTTGCGAAGTTCTAAAAAACATGTATATTTTGAAGGTATAGAAGTCTGCAGTGAAGCACAAATTTTCACTATTCTGATGGCTGTAAATCGTAAAATATTAACAATAGTGAAGAAAGACTTGAATACAAGTTGTAGTTTGTTTCATTTTATACTATATTGGTAATATTTATTTTAAGGTAGAAAGGAGATTAATTGATAAAATCCAATTTTTGACCGTCATATTTTCAACATGGCGGCTGTAGCGGCAACGTTATTTTTATGGAGCACATTAATTAATGATTGTTGGAACCCCCCCTACATTATACGAACAAAAAAATTTCTTGTAGGAATTATTCACGGGCTCGTTCACGGTTGAAATGAGAAATTGCCGGTACTATAAGTAAATTCTAATTAGTTTGTTTTTTTTCTCCTCATTAAATACTTACCATTTTACGGCACTTTCATGCGTAAACTCAACTTAATATAAAACTGCAATATATAAAAGTTATTGTGATTTTTCTAAGTAATTTATAATCAAAGTCTCCTAATGTACTTAATCTTGAAATATAGTTTATACGGAACGCTACTCCCACAGAATTTGTTAATAATTATTTTACAAAATAATTATAAATCATTTAAAGAATATTAAAAAAAATGTGATCCGTTAAATACTTTAAAAAGTATCGAAAATAAAAAAAATTACATGGACATGGAAGTGTTTCTCTCTAAGTTTTCTTCTATTTTTTTTTTAATATCCTCATTATCCATTTAGGAAAAAAGTTGTGTTTTTGTTAGTCAGCATATATGGTATTGTAAATGTAGTGAGCTTTATATTATAATTCAATTCGTAATTCCTTTTATTCGTACTTCATGTGAAAACCCTTGCTCCTATAAAAATAAACATAAAGACATTATTTACGTAAAATACATACACTTTAAAGTGAACTAATTTATGTATAAATTCATATCTAAGATATTCAACTAACTACGATTTCTTTTTCGGTTTAAAATCAATTTTTTTTCTAAAAGGGAATCATATTACATACAAACTATATTTATTCTTTTTTAACATGCATTTATCTACCTTCACTCAAATATTCATGCATTTTGGTCGTTTTTCAGATTAAATTCGACTGGGTATCACTTCCTTAAATGGAGAATAAGAATATTTCAATAAAATACTCAAATCCCCTATTAGGTGTTTCCGAGGATGTTTCGCTCTTATCAACGTCATTATACAGTATGTTCATGAATGGACTTATCTATACTTGTAAACTTTTTTATTCTTGGTTTATTGTTAAAAAGTCATTCTTCATATTTTGGAAGGTCCTTAACCATTCTCAGTATTACGGTTGACTAAACACAGTGTTCGAAAATGAAGAAAGATATAAAATTTTACCCAAGAGTAAAATAAGTTTCTCTAAATGAATATAATCAAGTCTTGAAAAGAAAGTTATAGCTAATCTCAAATACAGTCTGAATGCAAAGTTTCATAATCGTAGTACCTAATAATTAATTTTCTGCACTTGGTATTATTTACAGCTTGGTAAAATTTTGTATTTTCCGTATTTTCGAACACCTTGCACAGTAAATCGTAATCCATTTCAGGATTTTTCGGCATAAGAGAAATTTTTATGAGGAATGACTCTTTATCAGAAAACCAAAAATAAAAAAGTTTAATAAGTTAAGTCCATCTGTGGACACACTGTATATTAATACACTTAAAAGATCTACCATTACAAGCGTTACAGTTGTAAAATCCAAGAAGATAAAATTCAAAATGCAGTAAGTTTTTATGCATTTTATTTCCAGATTTATCTCTTGACAAATGTTGGAATGATTGTCGGCGTTTTTCTGCGAAACTTAAGAAATATGTGTGGATTTGTTAAGTTACTGCTCTTGGCCTCTTCAGTCGTTTCAGTGCAGCTGTTTTTGTGGCTACCCACTAATCTCGAGATTTTTGTCGGCATACATCACGAGTTTTCAAGGCAGGTATTTATTCGGATCCACTCCGTTTAACTGAGAAAAATTGCCTGTTTACTAAGCGGAATTAAGAAATATATACCTACTTTCGTATAGCTAAGAATAATTTTTATTAAGATGAATGTAGGTGCAGCAACAATATTTATTATTTCAACTTCTGGCGTCAATCATAGGTGCAATCAAATGGGCTTTCTAATACTACAACAAACATAACGGGATTGGATTTAATCCAATGCAAAAGCAAACAATAAGACTATATGCTTTATAATTCTGCGTTAAACGGTCACCATTCAAAACCAAACATTAATCTTTCAAGCTGGTGTCTGTCTCTGTACATATATTACTGTTTAAAGTCACAATGTTGGCTCCTAAACAATCGTATAATTTGTGCAAACCAGTCGCTTGAAATAACTTCAATTGCAAACGAACTAAGTTATGATATCATTCAGGTATATGATATATATGCGATATATATCAGGTATATGATATCATTTATTTAATTATCTTTACAGAATCTAGCTTATTCGTAGGTACTGTCAATTTAAACTATTTCGAACTCTGATGTTATTAAAAAATTAATCGAGAATATACAAGGTCTTTCAAGATTTAACCAAAAACACTTAGTGCCTCCTTATCGAGATACAGCGTGAAAAAGTTAAAAATTAAAAAATTATTTTCATATATTATTTTAAAACTACTTAATATTTCTTTCCATATTTGGTAGATAGTGTTAGTGATCCAAGACGCATAATATCAGCACGGGGTTCACGAAAGGGGGGAAGGAGTTGCCCCCCTTAATTTGTACGCCAATGGCCAAATTTTGTTTTCTTGGTTTTATTTTTATTTTTCAATGATTTTAAGACATTCGTCTAGAGTGCTTTGGAATACCAAAATTTGTTCTACGGCAGGTAAAGTCTAATAGTCGGGAAGCCCTCCCTAGCTGTACGTGCACCCCCCGCCCGATCCTTGGGGACAATGTTTTTCATAAAGATTGAAGCCTAAGGAACAATTTAAGACATATTCTAAAAAAAAAACTGGCTGTACTTTCAAAATGGCGGCCATATATTAATAAAAACTGTTGCCAATGTTGTTTTTGTCATTTAACACAAAAACTAAAAAAGATGGACAAAAACTTTCTTCACAAAAAAAAACGTGCATAAAATTTTCTACAATTTTGTACCTATACAATATTTTGATAGGAGTTACCATTTTCCAGATAAATGAGTCCAAAATTAAGAAAACATGGAAATTCATATATCGGTAAATCACTTAGAAGAAATAACTGTGACAATTATTGTAAGGCGTATAATATAACTTTATATTATTAACATAAAAATTAAATAAAACAAACTGAAAAAAATTAATAATAATAATAATATTATAATTTGCAGACATTTATCTCGAAAACGGTAACAGTGGTATCTGGAAAACGGTAACTCCTATGTATAGAAACAAAATTTTATGTACTTTATTTTTTGTACAGAAAGTTTTTCGGACGCCATTTTGAATGTGCAGCCAATTTTTTTTTTTTAGGACATGTCTTAAATTGTTCCTTAGGCTTTAATCTTTATGAAAAACTTTGTCCTAAAGGATCGGGGGGGGGCACGGACACTTAGGGTGGGCTCCCGTAGTATAAGGGAAAAATATAATTTTTCGTTTAATTTCATTAATAACTATTTAGGAACTTTTTTTTTTTCAAATAGGAAGGTGGTGGCTCCTACTGTTCATTAAATTATATTTTTTTTCTGAATTCATTGATATCCGTTTCAAATCTATGCTGTTTGTTTTTCTATTTTATTAAATTCATTTAAAAATAAAAAATCACTTTCAAAATAATTTTGATTGATCTTTATAGTTTGCACTAGTACTTATACCTATTAAAAAACAAAAGAGAGAACCAAAAGGCTATTATTTACAAGAAGGTAGTTATTTACATTTTATTATTAGACATATGATTTTTGCAAAGGCAACTACGTTAAAGTTCAAGAAAAATTATATTGAAAGTGATTTTTTATTTTTAAATAAATTCAATAAAATAGAAAAATAAAAAGCATAGATTTGAAATGGATATCAATGAATTCAGAAGAAAATCTATCTTATAGACGAATGTCTTAAAATGATTAAAAAAACTGAACATCGACTCAAAAATTCGCGAAAATCTCATGGTATACTCAGAAGGTTTTCATGAATCCAAATATGTAAAAATATACAGAGTGTTCCATTTAAAAATAAAAAGTTGCTGTCATTTCCAGGTAAACCGGAAATAGTCTCATACCGCTTTTTATGTCCAAAAATACATTTTGACAGTTAGTTTAGCCACCAAATTTCAAATGGATAGGCTAAAAAATAAAGAAAATATAGGGGGGAGCCACTTGCCTGTGGTACCCGGTAGAGTGAGAGTTAGGTGGCTTTTTCGGCACGTCATCGTTTTATGAACTTTGAATTTTTATTTTTTAATGGATGTTAATGATTCATAAAATCTACTTCTGGCAAGGCACCTCCACACTGTCTAAAAATCTGTGAAATTATGTCATCGTTACAAGTCTCATTTCTTTTGTGTGTACACATTTTATGTTTAAAATGAATAAAATAAGATCGCCAGAAAGTATGGGCCGTCAGGTGGCGCAGCCAGAGAGGTCAAAATTGGAAAAAAAACGGAGTTATATCACGTGATCGTTACAAGCCTTTTTTGGGTTGAGCATATGTATTTAAATGTTTTGAACACAGAAAAAAATTCCCAGAAAGAAACTCCTGTCAGTAAGGCTGGCCAGAAAGAAAATGTTGCGAAAAAAGTCAAATTTCCTTCAAAAATTCTAAACATTTCCTTCTGGCTAGCCTTACTGACTATCTTTCTGGGATTTTTTTTCTGTATTCAAAACATTTAAATAAATATGCTCAGCCTAAAAAAGCTTATAGCGATCACGTGATATAACTCTTTTTTACAACTTTGCCTTTTTGGCTGCGCCTTCTGACGGCCCACTCTTTCTGGCAATTTCGTTTTATTATTCTTTTTGTGTGTACATAAAATATGTACACACAAAAAAATGAGCCTTGTAACGATGACATAATTTCACTGATTTTAGATCATGAACCATGGCTAACTCGACGTGCTGACATGCCAGAAGTATATTTTGTCGTTATTTAAGTTCGATAGAATTATTCAACGCATAGAAAATACTTGTAATGATGAGTTTCCGAAAAAGTCACGTAGCTCCCGCACCAATACATTGCTCTAGAATGCCTATTTCTCGAGATATTTGAATTCGAAAAAGCGGCTACATGGTATTTTAAAATTACAGAATGCTGTCCATTTGATCAGAAGCCAGCCCAACATATTTTTTAAAGTAAGTCTTTAGTAAGCAGTAGTAAGTAAGTCTAAGTTTAAATCTCTTAGCACAAGATTAAGAAAATCGAAGTCAATGCAGCCCAATTTGAACATTTATTAAAATAAATTATAACTATCTGCAAAACGTATTGTTTTATTTTCAAAGCTTTTTCGAATTCAAATATCTCGAGAAATAGGCACTGTAGAGCCATGTATTAAGAGTACCTTTTTTGCGTAAAAAATATTAAAAAATAAAATAAAACTAAGAAAACAAATATTTGGCCAGTGTCATACAAACTAAGGCGGCGAAACTCCTCCTAACGTGGACCTCTGGAAATAGTGAGAAACCAGTTCTTTCGCTGATATTATACGTCTTGGACCACTAACACTACCTACCAAATATGGTAAAAAAATATTAAGTAATTTTAAAATAATATATGAAAATAATTTTTTAGAGTAGCATTTATATATACTCTACAAGCTCATCTACCGTGACCGTAAACAATCCATAATAATCTAATCATAAATATCATCTGAATATCACCTAGCATAGACTACTTCTTGTCAAAACACACGTAAATTACTAAAGGAAAGGAAAACACATTAAAAGATTCCTTCCACTTTATGAAGACAATGGGAACATACCCTATTAAAAATATGATCTCAGCTTGTAGTCTCATTATTGCAATAAATCTTTTATATCAATCTGTTTCGTAAAGAGAAACAACTTCGTGCATTTGTGATTAATTTTTACACTCGGCATCTTAATAAATGTCACCGACTAAAGTAAATGAATAATATTCTTCAAATAAATGCGCCACGGGATACGTACCATTAAAGAGACCATTAATAGATAGTCCCATTAAATATATTCTAGACATAAGTTAAAGGTCAAGAAAAACATAAGCCATTTCATATACTCTCCTTTTATACTAATTGTTACATGTTGCCTCATACATTATAAATAAAATTATCATGCTTAATTTAGAATTGGAATTAATCAAAAATTATGATTGTAGAGTCCTGTTAGTGGCTGGCTTAGGTATTCACATTTCTTTCACTCCACATGTATCGTAAATGTTCTTTTACATCGGCACGACACACCTATTAATCGTTATATGCCTTGATTTTTACACCTATCACTTGCTTTATAAAACCGAACATAGCTACATATCTAGAAAGTAGGAAATACAGTATAAGGTATGAGCGCAGATCTTCAACAAATGCACACGCAATCTAGCACTTAAAATATTTTTATAATAAAAGTTATCTCAGCATGACTTATTACGTAGGTAGATTTAATTACATGTTGTTTTGGTTAATTATATTTACTAAAAAATGTCGTTTCAACGTTATTGTATTAGGATGACATTCACAAATTTTTACTTTCTAGCGAAAATGGGAATGAGGAAAGTCTTGCAATGGCAAAAAAAATAGAATTCGAGATTTGAATAATTTTGACGTTTCTGGTCTCATTATAACAAAAAAGCGTGTTTTAGATATCCGTGCATATTTCATAAATCGAAAAAATCAAGAATGGGTAGTTTACTGAAGAATGGAAAGAGAAAATCGTGATTATCATTCACTATTATCTCAACTACACAGAATACATAAAACACTTTTTTTTATTTCTCTTTCGCCATATCTCGGAAAAGTTGCCAACCACCTAGCTAAGCAAATTGAAAAAAAAAAAAAATTCAAATAAAAAAATTGCTTCCGGTCGCGCATAGCACTCAGTTTTGAGAAATGGCAAAATATTGCTGTTTTACGTTAATTTTTTATAATTACTAAACTCACTACTACCGAGACGCTATAGATCGTAATGTGGAGTTTGGTGCATCAGGAAGGCACAAAAAATTTAAAACCTATTTCAAAATATTTATCGTTCGCACAAAAGGCTCAAAAAAAATGCAATTTTTAGTAGAAATTGCAATATTTCTTAATTTCTGCTAATTTTACTTTTTCATTTTGAGTGAACAAACGGTGAATATATTTATCAGTTCTAATTTTGTTATTCAAAAAAGTGCGCTTTAAAGTCAGATTTTTATGAAAATTCTGACTTATAGTCCAGTACGTGGGTATCAAAAAGGGGTGTTTGAATGCAAAAGGTGGGGTAGTAGTGATTTTTTAGTATGTTGTTAGGCTTGGGGCCCTAATGAAAAATCCAAGCTATCGACCTAGAGGCGCATGCGCTCGAGCCGCCATCTTGGATTTTAGGTATAAAAATTTGGTTTTTTGATAATAACTCAAAAACGGTGGCTTTCACGACAAAAGATGTTCTATACAGAGTTAAAGAGGACAAAATTTCCTACATTTTTTGTTAAAACAATTTTTTTGTAGCACACATATGTTAGGAGTTACAGCTCGGTGAAGTTGCACTATTTGAAAAAAAAGAAGAACAAATGAAGAACAAATTTGAGCTGGCTGCATTTACAGTTAAACAAGCTGAAGATGATGCCGATGTGCTAATTGTCAACACTGCAATTTCTTTATGCAGTGAATCAATATTTGATGCTGTTTTTGTGGTCGGGGAAGATGTTGACCTTTTAGTACTTGTGACAGCCTTAGCACCAGCCGAAAGTTCTATCTACTTCCATAAACCTGGAAAAGGAAAAACTGCTGAGAGGATATATTCAGCAAGTAGCCTCAAATACGAAGAAGCAACCAAGCACATTCTGTTCTTGCATGCCTTCAGTGGTTGTGACACAACGTCATCCCTATTCAATCAGGGAAAAACTAAATTTTGTACGCTGATAGAAAAAAACAGAGCGGTTCATGAAATAATTGAAATTCTCAACCAACAAGATGCCACGTCAGAGGAGACTGCCGAGGCCGGAGTACGCTTTCTCGTAGGTTTATATGGTGGCAACATGGATAAAGAGAGTTTGGAAGAGATTCGTTTCCAACGCTTCGCCAAATCTACGCTGAAAAGCAAATTTAATGTTGCCTCTTTGCCACCTGCAAAAGACGCGGCGCAATTCCACGCCTTTAGGACGTACCACCAAGTACAGAAATGGAGAGGCATAGAGAAAAATCCTGAAGACTGGGGTTGGAAGCATGGCGCTTACGGGCTCACACCCATAACAATGGCGGAAAAACCAGCTCCCGATTCCTTATTAAAATCGGTATCTTGTAACTGCAAAAAGGTGGGGCATGCAGCTACCGAAAGGCTGGACTTAAATGTTCGGTTGTATGTGGCTTCTGCAACGGAGAATCTTGCGGAAATATACCGGAAATCCGCATTGAAAGCGAGGACGAGGATGACGACATTTTTCAGCCTACGGACCAAAACTACGACCAGGACACCGACAATAACCAACCCGGACCATCGAAATGTACCAAAATGTAGTAGAAATTAATTTTTGTAACGCTCTAAAATCATAATTTACTATTCTTAAATTTAAAAAAAAATGCGATATACTTTTCGACTTTAACTTTGTTTACGATAAGTATAATACTGTTAAATGATAATATTCAAGCGCCTTTTAGTTTTTTTTTTATAATTATGTACAAATATAAATATAATAAGAATAATAAAATAAAACTCAACCAAAATAAAGTTTCCGCATTTTTTTTCACGTGCACGTTCAATAGTGCAACTTCACGGAGCTGTAACTTCTAACATATGTGTGCTACAAAAAATGTAGGAAGTTTTGTCCTCTTTAACTTTGTATAGAACATCTTTTGTCGTGAAAGCCACCGTTTTTGAGTTATTATCAAAAAACCAAATTTTTGTAACTAAAATCCAAAATGGCGGCTTGAGCGCATGCGCTTCGAGGTCGAAAACTTGGATTTTTCATTAGGGCCCCAAGCTTAACAACATACTAAAAAATCACTACTACCCCACCTTTTGCATTCAAAAAACCCCCACGTACTGGACTATTAATAGATCTTAATAGGTTGCAACGGTGTGCCAGTCTGTATTAGATTTTTTATGTCCTCATCCGTGATATTCCTTAATAGAGATATTGCAACTATCCCACCAAATCATGTTGACGTAGTCTGTTGCTTCGAAGATGAGTTTTGGCGTGGTGAAGTTTTGAATAGTCTTTCCCTTGGAAAGTGATCGAGCTTTCTACACTCGACGTAGCTCCAGTTCTCTGATATGTCTTCTATCATCCACAATCATTACAAGGATTAAATTTTCGGGGTGAGCAAAGGAATGAATTACTGGGTTGGTAATTGTAAATGTTGAGTTAGGTACCGTGATGTTCTGATGGCTTCAAAAACTATCTTTGGACATTGACATGTGACATTTTTGCTGGTTTTAGTTTTGAACCAGAGAAATAAAATGTAAAAACTGCTTAATTTCATTAGTAGGTTTTTCTCACGTATAGTCTGAGAACTCTGTTTGCTGTCATCAACCTTCTTGAATGTAAAAGCGAACCAGGATCACGAGCTGCTAAACATTCTAAAATTGTACCTAACTTTATGGCAGCAGAAATATCAGGTAGGTATAATTAATTCTTGCTCAGCACTTTTCTGTCAACTTAAGGAATGGGAATCTAATACAGACTGGCAACCGGATTTTCAAAGCTTCCTCTCGTCACACCCAGGCTGTAGAACGGTGTGTCAAACTTGTGACAGAAGGAACTTAAAAAATTGCACGCTGACGCAAGAGATGCTTCATTAGGATAACCATTCTATCAAGATCTATTACGCCAGAATTTTCCCAAAAATATGTGTCCTCTTTTGAATAACAAAATTAGAAATGATAAATATATTCACCGTTTGTTTACTAAAAATGAAAAAATAAAATTAGCAAAAATTGCGAAATATTGCCATTTTTACTGAAAATTGTGTTGTTTGGGCTTTTTCCGCGAACAATAAATATTTTGAAATTACAGGTTTTAAATTTTTTTCGAACTCCTCATGCCACAAACTTCTCATTAGGATTATAGCGTTTCGATAGTAGTTAGTTTAGTAATTATAAAAAATTGATGAAAAAGAGCAAAATTTCGCCATTTTTCAAAACTTTCAATGCGATGCGCGACCGGAAGATATTTTTTTATTTGAATTTTTTTTTTTTTCATTTTTCTAGCTAGGCGATAGCTTTTCATTTTTCCGAGGTATAACGTGCGGTGGATCTGTCCATTTTCTTGATTTCGTATTATATAACAAACCACACAAAATCCATTCAAATAAATGGTACGGATGCACAGTACTTACGGGGGAAAAGAGGCATGTTTTCTGTTTTGTGAAGTGAATTACTTTGACAACCTATACAGGGTAAGTCATGAGGAACTGTACATACTTCTACCGTAAGTAGAGTCGCTTAAGACGAATACCAAGTGACCATTAAAAAGTGTTTGTTCCCTTTCTTTACTATCATACAGAGTGATTTATGAATTTTGTCCAAAAATTGATTTGGTTATAAAATTTTAACGGTTAATCAGATTTGCCTCATTTTTTACAACGATGTACACTGTTGCCTAACAATCATCATACACATCCAAATTAAAAAAAATCCAGGGACGGTTTCAAAAAAATTTGTTGGATTGCTTCGTATACGATAGTTCACCCTGTATATGATTTATCTAAAACTTGATATGAAATTTGTACAGGACACAAATAGGTAGTAAAACATGAGTATTTGAAATTTTTGTCACACTTTCAACAAATTTTTTATTAACGATCAATTTTCAAGTCAAATGAAAAGTTTGGCAAAATGGAATATTTTAATGTATATTAATATTTATTAATACAAAAATTTAGCTAAAAAAAATAATATCTACATACCTCGTGCCTAGGTTTATCATCATTTTAATCAATTTCCAGGTCAGGTCTTAAAAATGTGGCTGATGTGGTTCATAAAAAGTTGCCTCTGTATGTGATTTCTCCAATTAGTCAAATTGCTTCCAAAAAGGACAGAAATAACCCAAGTAACAATTTTAATACCTTTTAGATTTATTAAGGTTTTATCAGAGTATTAAAATTGATAAAACCCTTATAAAACCTCAATAAATCTAAAAGGCATTTAAATTGTTACTTGGGAAGTAGTCTAATTTGTGTTATCTAACTTTCCCCCATTTAAAGTGTCCAACCTAAATATTCAGTTTAAGATCAATTCGATAACTATAAATTTTTCGAAATATTTTTAAAAGCCATCATATTCAAATGCAAGCATTGAATTTAAAATAAATACAACATACGGATCTACGTCCTTTAGTGCTTGTTATTACGTAGATACTTCCATTTTATTTAATTTTCAAGCAATGAAAATATCAAATTGTCACAGACGTCTATGATCTCCATAAATTCAACAAAAATGGATGCATAATGTCTGAAAATTAAATAAAATGGAAGTACCTACATAATAACAAGCACTAAAGGACGTCGATCCGTATGTTGTATTTATTTTAAATTCAATGCTTGCATTGAACAGGATGGTTTTTAAAAATATTTCGAAAAATTTACAATTTTCGTTAAATTGATCTTAAACTGAACATTTAGGTTGGACACTTTAAATGTGGGAAAGTTAGGTAACACTAATTTGGCTACTTATTTCTGTCCTCTTTGGAAGAAATTTGCCTAATTGGAGAAATTACATACAGAGGCAACTTTTTAGATTAACCACATCAGCCACATTTTTAAGACCTGGTCTGGAAATTGATTAAAATGATGGTACTTATTAAACCTAGGCACGAGTTATATAGATATATATTTTTTTTTAGCTAAATTTTTGTATCAATAAATATTAGTATACATTAAAATATTCCATTTTGCCAATCTTTTCATTTGACTTGAAAATTGATCGTTAATAAAAAAAATTGTTGAGAGTGTGACAAAAATTTCAAATAGTCAGGTTTTACCACCTATTTGTGTCCTATTCAAATTTCATATCAAGTTTTATAAATCATATACAGGGTGAACTATCGTATACGAAGCAATCCAACAAATTTTTTTGAACCGTCCCTGGATTTTTTAAATTTTGGATATGTATGATGGTTGTTAGGCAACAGTGTACATTGTTGTAAAAAATGAGGCAAATCGGATTAACCGTTAAAATGTTATGACCAAAACAATTTTTGGACAAAATTCATAAATCACTCTGTATGATAGTAAAGAAAGGGAACACTTTTTAATGGTCACTTGGTATTCGTCTTAGGTGCTTCTACTTGGGGTAGAAGTATGTACAGTTCCTCATGACTCACCCTGTATAATAAAATTTAATATTTTTTCAATTTAAAGTAAAAGGGTTTCTGCAGTTAAAGGAGGAAGGTAAGAAAGGCGTGGGGGTAAACATAAAAAAGTAAGAAAATGAAAATCCATGAAAAATTATACACAAAACACTTTTTCTTTCACGTCATTATTATTTAAAATCTAAAATATCCCATTTCTATAGTTCAAATTCGCGGCATCTAGAGTCAGGCATTTCGATTTCTCCAATTTTAACAAAAAAAATTTTAATTAGCGACCTTGAAAACCTCCTGATTAAATTTTTTTTTAACGAAAAATGTTCAACTGTGTACTCCACTGTTTGTTTCCTGTGCATGCATATTATGCATGCGATTTTGGGCCACTATATGGTAATAAAAGTTTAAATAATAATAAAATAACACATTTTAAATAAATTTAAACTTTTTTGAACCGTATACTTCTTTTGCATAAAAGTACATATAAATATATATTTACCCACCTACTAAGTCTACGCGTTATGATTTTCTGTTTGTGTAGACCTCAAACAAGAATTCCATGCAAAAAATCTGTTGGAGAAAATATTTCGACCCCGAATCCTATTTCGGCTGGACTATTTGTATTCTTCGCCTAATCTAATATTCGCAATCTACGAAATAAAAGTACATACGGACGTAATATTTTTTTCCTTTTCGTAAATATTTGTCTAGTACTTCGTCCTTTAATAAAACCTGCCTGCTTAGGAGGTATTTGCAAAGTTGAAGTCTAGATTGAAGAATATACAGTATTATTTTACTGGCATGTAAGAATATGTAGTGAAGGTTGAGGTTCTTCAATCATTGGTCCAGTTCCGGTTTGCCATATTTTTGGGCATATTTTTTGAAGAACTATCAGTCTATCTTCACCAACTGACTTGAGTGTCATGGCCATGATATTAACGACTACAGCTGCTTTGTCACATTTTGTGCCTCTACCAGAGTATTGAAGGTTCGCATTCGTAATCCTGCTGCCACTCATCGTCTGGCTCACGATGATTGTTTTCTAAAAGTTTTTCGCAGTATTGGCGCCAAACCTCAACAATCTGATTCCTGTCAGTACTTAGCGCAACAAAGAATATCACGTTTTGGGTTCAAATTTACACGTAATCACCTTTACTGTTAGGAAAATTTTCTTGTTATTGTGATCAGTATGACTCCAGTTCTTTACAGAGGGTTCTTAGCTCTTCGACAAAAACTCTGAATTCTACGCTTCACTCTGTCAAATTCTTTCGATTTCAAAGCAACGTTGTCACCTTGGGCCTTTTGGTTCTCCGATGACAAATTTACCAACAACAGCTCTTAACCGATCATTTTCTAATGTGAAAACGACTTTGACGTTGAAATCCATAAAAATGGTAATTTCCCTGTTTGGAATGGTATGAAGTAAGGCTTCTAGATCTTCGTCTTCGTCTTTGTTGTCTCCTTCAGCAGCAGTTGTACGTCTAATACTTATACCAAATTCACTATTGTTGGCTTGGCATTGATCCTTAAGGAGTTTGTCAGACCACTGACAACTATATTCCAGGACTGTTCGAGATACTTCTTTAGAAATCCGGAATCCTACTTGATTTCGACACACGTTATTTCTTTCCAGATTTACTTCCCATCGTGGATCTAATATGTTTGGAGCTCAATAGAGCATCTCGGAAAGATTTTTTATTCCAAATAATCTTTTTCTGAAATCAATCGGCAATGTCTACATTTTCGGCGCGATTTCAGATCGAAAAATGCACAATTCCAGTATTTTAGTCCGTTGCTAAGTAACTATCAGAAAACAGACCGGAAAAGATCCGTTGCCAAGCAACGATCAACAAAACCGTACGGGAATGGCCGGGAAAGTAACATTCCCGTACGGTTTTTTATGTATATTTTAGACAGTAAATAAATACACGCAGACAAACCAACTCACATTAAAATTGCATTTATTACTAAGCAGTTAGATTGTAATGAAGAAATGTTATGCATTAATAGAAATTCCTCAATTTGTAATAATGTTGATTGTGATTTCAGAAAAAATATTATGTGTACTTCGATGCTTGTTGGCCTCGGCTAGCGCCTCGACCAACAATTTGCATCGTCGTCCGGGAATGTATTGCTTTCACACCTAAATACACAATATACTATTATTATACTCTTCGCAAAAACGAAGAGTATATTGTATTTGATCGGCACATTTCTAAAATTGTAAATATCGCTCGTAGAGAAAAAATTTTCATATCATTGTGTTAGTGAACGAATTCTGAACAACTTTCAAAATGTCCGTCTGTCCGTCTGTCCGTCTGTCCGTCTGTCCGTCCGTCTGTCCGTCTGTCCGTCCGTCTGTCCGTCCGTCACGTTTCTTGTAAGCACGATAACTTAAGAAAGAAAAGTCCGATTGCATTGGAATTTAGAAAATAAGTTAGTGTTAGCTAGAGGAAGAACCCTATTGTTTTTGAAGAAAATCGATCAGTAAATAAAAAAGTTATTAATTATTTAATTTAAAAAAAAATTTTTTTTGTTAATTTTTGTGGCTTGTACTAAAATGGAAATCGCGAGATATTATTTCCATAACAAATTTTTTTTTTGTGTATGAAGTTTACTAATATTTCTTAGAAGTGAAATATGTATGAATGTCGACAGATATATATTACAGACAATCAATTTTCCCAGCAACAGGTGGTGGCGCAGCGGCTAAAGCTTTTCGTTGCAATCCAAGGGTCAGGTGTTCGAATCCCGCAGGTTGGATTTTTTTTTCATTTTTTTTTCATACAATTTTTTTCACAACAAAGTTTATATCACAAAATTTAGGATGTCCAAAAACTAACCTTATTTACAAGAAAACTGCGAAGAGTATCCTATAGAATGTGTAACAATTATATATAAAAAGCTCAGTAAATTGGCGAAGAGTACGTTTTTAGCTTGTTTAAAGATTAAAATCATAATTGACAATATTCTGAGCAGCAAAATAACCTATAAGATTTCACTACCAAAGAATGTACAAATTATAGTCCCATATAATCATATAATAAATGTTACAGGTAACAGGTAATGTTAGCAAAAACATAAACATATATTGCGATGAAAAAATTCGAGCTCGTAAGGTAGTAAGGGCCAATAAAATATAATAAGTGTAAATAAGTCAGTCTGTCTACTTAGAGTTCTACTCAATATTGCACTACACAAATACAAATAATCAACTGTGCTCACTCTTTTTCGTGTAATTCTTGCATCGCCAATTATATTCTACAGATCGCGTAATTTCAGTAGATGTGACATTTTTATTAAGAGATACTGATTATTGCATCAACTAGCTGAAGCATTTCAAAACACGATATTAAAGTAACATAAAAAAAATTTGCCCAGTTTTCCGGTTAATTGGGCATTGTTACCTAATACCAATATTGAAGTCAGTTAAAAATATGTATGGTTTCGTTATTTATTTATTTTTACACAGACCTCTATATTATAATTTTTTTATTATTAAAAACGCGAGCAGAGTTTGAGATCCGTAGTACTCAGGTCCATCGGCCCATTGTACATTTCCGACAAGTAATATCTAGAAAAGACCAGTGCTCTCCATGAAGGACAATAGTCCATGCCAAGATAGATCCCGTAGTTCTTCCGGCTGTAATAATTAATTTTGGAGATAAATATGCCTTGAGGTTCCTATTGATGCGCAATTACATCGAATATGAGTGATGGTTTCATCCTCCACTTCACACATCTGACAAATAGGATTATCTTCGACCTCATTGTACATACGTGTTTAGTCAAAAAACAGTGTCCTGTTATCGGGCCTACTATCCATCTAACTTTTACCTTCGAGCCTAAGCAACCACTTTACGGTAGAGTAAGTTGAAGGTCCCTTTACATGGAGCCTTGACTGCCTAATTCCAGGAGGAGCCTAATAGTTGTAAAATTGTACAATGACCCAGTCCCGTAACTCTGAATAAATCAAACTTTTTGACAAACCGTCTGTATACCATTTCAGATCTCAGGGAGTCAGATGATGATGCTTTTTATCGCGTTTCGAATCATCTTGATTAGGGATCACGTCTGTATATGGATTACACAGCCCCACAAAAAAAAAACAAGTTCAAAGCAGCGAACCACACCCATGCATCCCTATGTGTTTTCGGTCGCTGAATCCGAAAATCGTACACCCCCAAAATCATTAGCTAGAGCCAAAAAACACCCTTGAAATGGGGTAAAAAGAAGATTAAGCTACGAGAATAGTTGTTATATCAATTAAGGTTAAACATCAGCGTACATACAATAGATATGAAACACACCCCCAGGGAGGGGCCAAAACTAGCCCCAATATATAAAAAAATTGATCCAAAACAGCAATGACTGCTGAAAAAGCTTGAAATGTCTAAGTTTTGTTAAAGTGATAAGAAATTGCATTTGGTCCGACGTAATCTTCATAAACTGCCCCCATAGGGTTGAGAACAACCAACCTCAAGTTCAAAGGACACGAAAAAAACAAGAAAAAACGTGAAATCCAACAGGATTTCTATTTTCATGGATGCTATGATTGGCTGAAATTGCGTAGTACTCTAAAATAGAGCTAGAAACTTACGTATCATCAACGTCCTAGAGTGTCAACCCTCAGAGGGTGTGAAAACTACCCCCATGTAAGATTTAACTATAAAAAGTTACAGTGACTTCTATAAAAATTCGAAACACCTGCGTTGTGTGGAAGAGAGAAGAAACTAGACTATGTTCGATGCTGTGCTTGAAAACCACCCCCACGGGGTTGCGAGATGCTACCTCTATATCCGTAGGATGCTGGAAAAACAGAGAAAAACTAACCGGATTTACATTTTTATGGATGCTATGATTGACAAAAATCATGTTGCACACTTAGGGTTTGAAACTCACGTCCTATCAATGTTATTAAGTATATCCAGAAAGTATATAAACTACCGTAATTCAAGATGCAACGAAAAAAATGCTGCAGTGACTACTGAAAAAGCTGTACTGCTGCTTATTCGTTTCATTTCCATAGTTTTTTTTTCTTTTTTTATAGGGGTGGCGTCTCGCAATCCCGTCGGGGGTGGTTTTCAAGCACAGTGTCGAACATAGCCTAGTTTCTTCTCTCTTCGACACAACGCAGGTGTTTCGAATTTTTGTAGAAGTCACTGTAACTTCTTATAGTCAAATCTTACATAGGAGGTAGTTTTCACACTCTTTGAGGGCTGACACTGTAGGATGTTGATGGTACGTAAGTTTCTAGTTCTATTTTAGAGTACTACTTAATTTCAGCCGATCATAGCATCCATGAAAATAGAAATCCTGTTGCATTTTACGTATTTTCTTATTTTTCTCGTGTCCTTTAAACTTAAGGGTGGTTGTTGTCAACTCTATAGAGGCAGTTTATGAAGATTACGTCGAACCTGATGCAGTTTCTTATCATTTTAACAAAACTTAGACATTTCGTGATTTTTCAGCAGTCATTGCTGTTTTGGATCGATTTTTTTATATATGGGCTAGTTTTCGCCCCTCCCTGGGGGGTGTGTTTCATATCTATTGTATGTACGCTGCTATTTATTGTATGTACCTTTATTTGTATAATTCGACTGATTAAGATATAGCAACTATTCTCATAGCTTAATCATCTTTTTACCCCATTTCAGGGGTGTTTTTTGGCTCTAGCTAATGATTTTGGGGATGTTCGATTTTTTTTTGACCCCGGATTCGGATTCAGCGACCGAAAATACACAGAGATACATGGGTCTGGTTCGCTGCTTTGAACTTTTTTTTTTGTGGGGCTGTGTTACTGAATATATAGACGTAGAGACACTGGTCATCATCTGGCTGAGTGAGTACTTGAACTGGTAAAGCCTTAGTGTGCCCCAGCCCTTGGTCCGTCGCATTCCACATTCCATTCTTTAATAGCCTGTTTGTTGCTTTCCTGGCTTTAATTTCCTCTTCAACGTGTAAGAGAGTGAGTTCAAGAATGACCTCCAGTGCAGCTGTTGGAGTGGTCCTGATTATTTATAGGCGGGCTAGCCTTTGAACTTGACATAGGCGAGCTCTAATTGCGGAATGCTTTTGGGAGCGCCAGCACAGCAAAGGCTTTACCATAATATTCAGGTCGAATTAATTTCTGTATCCTGGGATATTTCTGTCAGTTTAAATGAAAATCAACGGCACAGAAAATAAAAGCATCTATATAGACTTTAATATCTATATTACGTAAGGTCCAATTAACGGAGTGTTTGGATGGAACTTTATTGCATAATTTTTAGTAAGCTTTACTTTTGAAGACGACTCAATATCATCCAAAATGTGTTTCATCCTGAAAGAAGATTTTGTTACATTAGCATGCTGAATGGTGATATCCCAAATGAATCGTCATTTCTAGATAATTTGGTGAATGTGCTGGTGTTGAATATTATTTATAATTGACTAATTACCCGGTTAAATATGCTAATTCAGGTATAATAATAACGTCTAAGTCGGAAAATTATAAATCGTTTGTAAAAGATTCATAAGGTCATTCTCGAAAGGCGGACAACTATTACATAGATGCACACATCCAGGTAGAATTGAAAACTGATTAAAAATAAGTTACTATAGTTGACTACACTCATAATAAGTTTGTAGTCAGCTATACATGCAGTATCGATTCCATTAGCCATGTTTATGGTATACAGACATAGTTTGTCTTGTTTTTTACAATTTTAATAAAGGCTAATGAAACTTGAAACGAATTACAGGTGCCTAATACAGAGATAAATTACAACATAAACACTAATTTGCTTGAGTGAATAAAAGTTGACAAAGTGACTAAAATAATTTTGTTTTAATATGGGGAATACCGGGTGGCTCAGCCGATAGGGACACTTGTAACTTTTGAATGGGCTAATAGATTTTTTTAAAATTTGGTGAAGTGATATGGGATGAAGTTTTCAATTATATGACTCAAAGAAACAAAATGGCCGACTTCCGGTTTCGAAGCAATTGACATAAAATCAAATTTTTAAACGGGACAACCTGTATATTCTTGCATATTTGGATCCTGTTAGCCAAAATACATATGATCTGATCCTCAAATATTATTTTTATTTTCAAAAAATATAGATTTGTTAATTTTTAGTTTTAATCATAGAAGGCCGCGATTTTGCCAAAATTGTTAAAAATCGGTCTGCAAGCATCTTTAAAATATTATCTCTTCACATACTAACATTAAACACGATTTATTCTTCATTAAGTTCAACGATATTGGTTTTTCTACGAAAACCATTTTTTTTTTTAATGGAACTCCTATGGGACAATCTTTTAATTAGATCTTTAAATTACAAAAACAATAATATGCATAATGCCTACCTTATTTTTGTACTAAATTTATAATTAAAAAAAGAAATATTTTGATAATCGATTTATCGATATATTTTTTGAAAATCAATATAATATTTGAGGATCAGACCATATGTATTTTGACCAGCAGAATCCAAATATGTAAAAATATACAGGTTGCCCCATTTAAAAATTTTCATGTCAATTGCACCAAAACTGTAAGTCGGCCATTTTGGTATTTTACATGATATAATTGAAAATTTCATCCCATGTGACTACGCCAAATTTTAAAAAAATCAGTTTTCCCATTCAAAACTTACAAGAGTGTATAACAAATATGTATAGGTATGTGTAATAATATTAGCGAAATATGTTTATTATTAAAATATACTTTTTTTATATATATATTTATTTAACGTCGGCCTATTTCCGCTACCAGGGCTTATCACCGACGCCAGGAGACGAGCTACCCCCAACCTGGAAATTTTGCCGAACCTCTTCCCTTAAGAAGAGCAGGGATCTTTTACTTGCATAACATTTAATAGACAAGGGACCGCCTGCTTTACATCCCCTCCGAAGGATGGTATATCCACTACGTAATCCTCGTCTGAAATTATGTAGCTTCCGCGTATACACTGATATAAAAGCCGCTAGAAGGTGGGACGAGAACGCTGTATTTCCCAAGTACTAACCGCGCTCGACGTTGCTTCAACGGAATATCGACTGACATTCACATTTAAGTCGCCTCTACGCTCGCCCCTAAAACATACTTCAAAAAGATAAATGTTCGCAATGTATGCATACATTCCTTGCAAGGAATTTATAAAGAAAATAAAAACTGTAATTAAGTTATATATAATTTTTTTTAAATTTATTTTATTAAATCGTCAACATATACAAAATATTTTTAATCTAGATTCCTTTTATATATCAAATAAAAGAAAAATAATAAAACAAACTCGTGCGGTTGCGAATGGGATATGTTAGAAATGTGAGATAACAAAATAAAGATAAAGGAATCTTGTACAATCTCATAAAAGTTACAGTCATAGTCCGTAAATTATTTGTACTCAGTCTCGAACAAGCTGAATAAATTTTATGATACAATCGTGGCCAAGTAATGTTGCGACATCTATTAAATCCTAAATTTGCAATATAAGTTGAGGAAATCGATCCAAATTTATAATATATGCATACATTAAACCGTTCGATTTATACCATTTAATATATAAAATTGTACCCGTGTCTCAATGAGACAGATGGTTGAAACTAAACATGGAATTGCCTGAAAATCCGATAATTATTTTTTCTTATTTAATTTTGAAATTTTTTTTATTTGGTTGTTTTCACGGCAGGTAAACAATTCCGTTATTGGTTTTTCAAAATTCGATTCAACTGACAATCAATTGGTATCCAAATAGTAATAAAGTGAAAGTGAAATTGTTCTTTACTGTTTAAATTAAAACTAAAAGATATTAAAATTTTTGAAAGAATCATCAACCGTTTCAAAGATATATCAATCGGTGCCCGCCGATATGACTATCTAGAGACATGACTGACAGGCAAACAGACAGTACTTATGTCACTTGTGGATCTATGTAGATCATGCTTCCATTTTGGTGGTTTATAGATGGAGAATTTATTAACATAGAACAAAACAATACAAAAATTCATATTACAGTAAAATATGTTTCTGTTGTTTCTAAATGACCACTGTTCTGCTCAGTATTAGTGTCTAGTAAAGAAACCGCAAGGCTCACTATCGTCCTGGCTTCTTTATGTTTTTGTTTAAATACTTATGAGTTTCTGTTGTTCTCCGAATATCGTTATATTTTATAAGTACGTACCTTTGGCACCTACTTTTTTGAGTAAAAAAAAATTAATAAGAGTCACTATCCCACCATACGCATTAGTAGCGTAGCCTGTTAAGTTAAACCTTTCCCCTTTCCCGTTTTATTTTAGTTTTTCTTTCTTTTCTTTATTTCAGAATTTCAGGAAACAACTTTTGACGTTTTTTTCTTAGCTTTAATGTTCGGAGTGCAATTAATTTTTTTTAAATAATCAACTAACTAATGAAATGAGCATTCATTTCGAGCCATATCTTAGTAGGGAAAGGAGGATAGTAGTCAATGCACATAAGGCCGTCCATCTTAAGACCCTTGTCTTAGGTAGAAATTTGTCATGTACATTGTATACAACTCCGTGGCTGGTTACCCAGTCACACAAAAAAGAAGTGGTCTGGCCTGCGGACCAGACCAGTGTATCCTTATGTATTTGGACCCGCTGAAACTGAATCCGAAGAATCGGAATTGTCAGATTACTTCTTTTTTCACCCCCAACCTCAAAAAAGTGGCCTGGCTTGCGGACCGTACCAGTGTATCCTCATGTATTTTGACCTCCTGAAACCGAATCCTAAGTCAGAATTATCAGATTCGCTCGTTTTTCACCCCTAACCCCAAACATCACTCCCTCTCCAAAAAAAAAGTGGTCTGGCCTGCGGACGAGATCAGTGTATCCTTATGTTAGTAGAGAGCTCATGCGTCCGAAAGTACCTTAAAAAATGAATCTGTAGGGCTTTAAATACTAAAAGCTGACAAGTGGATAAATCAATAGCATATATATAGGCAAATTCCCAAAAAAAGTTGTCCAAAGATTGTCCTGTGCAAAAGGGCGTTATTCAATTTTTTCGATTTATGTAGTGCATCACATAGCCGAAGTACATATATTTCTTTTGTAAAAATTGCATAATATTCTCTGTAGCTGTACGGCTGTAAACAAATAAACTATTTTCAAAAAAGCATTGCGCCTTATGAAAAACGCAAACTTTAAGTGCCTGTATCTCTTTTCGACCTTCGCTAGAAATTAATTCATCTTGCCATTTTTTACATTAGACACTCAATTACTCGAAAACTAAGTCTCAAATAAAAAAATATATTCTTTATAAAATGAAGGCCTATGCTTTCTGGCTACGACGGTACTTTTTAAAATATTTTTAGGGCAATAATAACTGAGTTATGAATTTAAAACTAACGCGGTTACAAAATATAGAAAAATATTACATATTTTTTTGTCGTTATAATTAATTTATGCAGCATTATATACAAAAGTATTGTGCATTATTTGAAATAATCGAAAATTATGGCCCGACAAAAAGTTCTTCGATGCCAAATACCAATAATACGAAAATTTGTCATATTTTCGATGGGATGTTTATAGTACAAGCACTGGGTAAACCATCTAATGCCAAAACATTTGGTGAATATTCAAAAATATTCTCATGTATTGTTTTTAGAAATGAATTCAATGCTGACAGAATTGATGTAGTTCTAGACAACTACCAAGAGCATTCCATAAAAACGACCAGAATAAAAAGAAGTTCTTTTTCGTCTATTGATAAAGTAATTAATTCAGGAGATGTACTTCTGCCTCAACAATGGAATTTATTCATTAATTTAACTTCTAACAAGCGACAATTAACAAATTTTTTATCATTACAACTAAGTGTATTATCTAACACACAAACAATTCAATTTCTAACAGGTGGCGGATTTATTGATGTTGTGGAATACCGAAGCAATTTTAAGTTAGTGGATGATTTGTTAATATCAAATCATGAAGAATCTGATATTAGACTTTTGCTTCATATTTTATCAGCAAAAAAAGCTGGGTACAATAAATGTATAATTGATTCCAAAGATACCGATGTTTTGGTACATCCTGCCCACTCCATGGAGCACTTAACACCCGAAATTTGGGTAAAAGCTGGAAATGAACGATTTATACCAGAGCACGATTTGGTAGTAGATCAGGCGTTGTTAAATAACTTACCAGCGTTCCACGCAATCACAGGGTGTGACACTACTAGTCAATTTTCTGATATGGGTAAAAAATACTGCTGGAAAGTATACCTATTACAAATTGCTTGGTCGTATTGGAATAGTTAATTTTGACGATATTTTGTTCGATATTTTGTAGAGAAGTTCACACCTTTGTTCTAAAATTATATACAAGCAACGAAGATATATCGTCGGTGAATAATTTACGTGGTATCCTAGCAGCTTCGAAAACGCTGGATAAATTACCACCTACTGAGGATAGCTTAAAACAGCATTGTTTACGGGTTCAAACCATTATTTGGCTCAATGTTTTTAGTCCCATCATAAACCCCCTTAATGCGCTCGAATATGGTTGGCAATCTGTCAGTGGTAAACTGCTACCGCTATTTCAAACTGCTCCAAGTTTCCCACAAGATCTCACCATCTTAAGCAGTTGTGGATGTAAAAAAGGTACCTATAGTTAAAAATATCATTTCTTCAGAGAGAAATAAATAATGTTTATTTTCAGATTGCAGATATAATATAAATGGTGCAGCTGTAAAAAAAATAAAATACCGTGCATAGAATCTTGCAATAGCATGGGCCAAAATTCCTGTTCAAATATCTCCTCCAAAAAAAAATATAATTGATGAAAATATGTTTATAGAAGAAGAAAGCGGTGAAGATTTAGACTAACATTTTTATGAATTTTTTTTTAAATTCAAGTAGTATTTTCTATAAATTTAGACGTTACTCCAAAAATCGTTTAATTATTATAATAATGTTAATTACTGTTGTGAAATAACTGATACATACACATCACATCACAGACGGATCGTAGGCACCGCGAGGAGTAATGCGGGCGACCGAGGTTTGCAGTTCTAAGCGCTTGGAGATTTTGTAACCGCGTTAGTTTTAAATTCATAACTCAGTTATTATTTCACTAAAAATATTTTAAAAAGTACCGTCGTAGTCAGAAAGCATAGGCCTTCATTTTGTAAACAATATATTTTTTTATTTGAGACTTAGTTTTCGAGTAAAAAAAAATGGCAAAATGAATTAATTTCTAGCGAAGGTCGAAAAGAGATACATGCACTTAAAGTTTGCGTTTTCCATAAGGCGCAATGATTTTGAAAATAGTTTGTTTTTTTTACAGCCGTACAGCTACAGAGAATATTATGACAATTTTTACCAAAGAAAGATATGTACTTTGGCTATGTGATGCACTACATAAATCGAAAAAAATTGACAACTTTTTTTGGGAGTTTGCCTATATATCTGCTATATATTTATCTACTTGTCAGCTTTTAGTATTTAAAGCCCTTCAGGATGAACATTTTGAGTCTTCGAGCTCTCTACTATGTATTTGGATCCGCTGAAACCCAATCCGAAGTCGAAATTGTCAGATTGGTTCGTTTTTCAACCCCAACCCCTAAAAAACATCTACCCAAAAATGGTCTGTCCGGAGGACCATACCAGTGGCAGTGTATCTTTGTATTTGGTAAGCATACACTGGTCTGGTCCACCTTTTTTTTGACAATTCTGACTTCGGATTCGGTTTTAGCGGGTCAAAATACATAAGGATACACTGATCTGGTCCACAGGCCAGACCACTTTTTTTTATTTGGGAGTTATTTTTGGGTATGGGGGTGAAAAAAGAAGTAATCTGACAATTCTGACTTCGGATTCGGTTTCAGAGGGTCAAAATACATAAGGATACACTGGTATGGTCCGCAGGCCAGACCACTTTTGGGGAAGGGGGTGTTTTTTGGGATTGGGGATGAAAAAAGAAGTAATCTAACAATTCTGACTTCGGACTCGGTTTCAGCGGGTTCAAATACACAAGAATGCACTGATATGGTCCGCAGGCCAGACTACTTTTTTTGCCTTGGGGGTGTTTTTTGGGGTTAAGAGTGAAAAAAGAAGTAATCTGACAATTCTGAGTTCGGATTCTGTTTCAGCGGGTCCAAATACATAAGGATACATTAGTCTGGTCTGCAGGCCAGACCACTTTTTTTTGTGTGGCTGTGCTATTAAATTAGGTTGGCTTTATGCTAATGCTAATAGGTTAATATTAATAGGTTTTGTGTTTTCAAACGGATGTATATTAATATTGTTTGTATTATTTGTGGCATATTCATTATTTCTTACTGTTTGTTGGGTACTAATATTTTTGCGTGAGACATTTTGTACTAGAAGTATTAAAAACCAGCCTCTGTCTGATCCTTTTGGCGCAGAGGTTTCTTCATTAAATTTTGAAATATTTTTACAGTGGCAAAATACCCAACAAACAGTAAGAAATTGTTTATATTAATGTTTGTATTATAATTGGTTGTGATGCATTAGTGTGTTTATGTTGTTACTATGGCCCTTTTGTTGCTATCCAGGCACGAAACTAGAAGTAAAAAACTAGGTGGGCCCAGTCCGAAACCGGCCCAGGGAGGCATATACGTAATCTACAGACGCATAAGGCATAGCTGACCGCTTCGCGTTTTTAAGAATAATATGATCAATAAAAACGAGAGTAAATTGCAGACGTAGTTATTGTAGTACATCTGCAGTTTACTACATTTGCAGACCCACCCTAGCCCCACCGTAGTTCCGTGCCTGTTGTTATCTGATCTTTTTATTCGCGTTTAAACTTAAGTCGTTTAAAATAGATTTTGGGTGTGTTTTATATATGTTTTATGTTCTTATGTGTGTTTTAGTGTTTTCTTTTACGAGATGTTACATTAGAGTAACCTGTTTACGTAATGTTACGAAGAATGTTAGGTAAATGTCTATCGAATACAAAATTTCTGAATATTTAAGTGCCTGAAGAATCATGTAGACGTTATTTGGAGTGTAGGACGTAGGTGTGATGATCGAAAAGCATATTGGTGTATAAATGATAATTATTGGTCGGATGTAAGATTTATATATGGTTGATGAGAGGGAAAGTTAGATACTATATGATGTAACATTGTTATATTGTTTACGTTTTCTTTAAAGGTAAACCTCCTGTCTAATGTTGCCACAAGATAATCAGCTTTATCCATCCGGTTAACACCTTAATTTTACTTGGTGTGGTTGTTGCAGGTATTATTGTTTTTTACAAAACAAATATATTGTGTCTTATTGGTCTTGGTTCTAGGTACCAAGTCGTTATAGTGTCGGGTGTATATCTGTCTGAGTTTGTAAGAGTTTGGTCGTTATGCTCAGGTTTTTTGACGTAGCGAGTATTGCCGTGTTGTCGTCTGCAAATAGATCGACAACCATATAGGTGAAGTATAAGTGATTATTGGGCGTAAGATTTATATATGGTTGATCCAATATAAGAGGGGGAGTTAGATATTTTAGAGTTCTTTGCAAGCATTTTTTATATGGTTTACGTTTCTTTAAAGGTCAACTTGCAGTCTAATGCTGCTCCAAGGTAATCAATTTTTTCCAGCCAGTTATTACTTTAGCCCTTTATTTTGATTGGTGTGGTTGTTGCAGGTGCTATTATTTTTGTAAAACAAATACATTGAATCATATGTGGGTTGGTTCTGAGTTCCCAGTCGTTGTAATGTCGGGTTGTAATATATGCCTGTGTTTGTAAGACTTTGGTCATTATACGCGGGTTTTTTGACGTAGCGAGTATTGCCATATCGTCTGCAAAAAGGCATAGAGTAATCTGTTGAAACAGAGGATGCCATGAATATATTCTAAAAGAGATTTGATCTCTAAAGATTATTTCCGAAAAGGGTCATTCCATGGCTTGATGTTCCTTTACTAATTTATTTTTGTAAAAACAATGTCGTCAAATAAATATAACAAAATCAATATTTACGGTTTTTAATGCAATATTTCTCTTTGAATTAAATTACAATGTTTCTGGGTAATCAATCTTAAAATTAGCGCCCATTAAAATTGATATTTTCAACCCATACTTATGTGTATGTACGCAATATATTTCTATGTTTACTAGCGTTAATTATTTTTTATTACTGTTATTATCAAACGTATTTTCAGCCTAGAGTCGTACATTGTATACATTTTACAAATGTGTGCAAAATTACATGTTTTTCATATAGGTATTAATTAACATGATATTAGAACCGCCGACAAAAGCATGTAGAAAATCTCTATACATTCCAATGACTAACCGGGCTTTTGCAAACTCAATGTTGGTTAGACTTTAGTCTGTAATTACAGTTCGAAGGAATTAAATATTTTCCGTAAAGCAACCAGACCTCATAATATAAATATTTAAAAGTACTGTGATTAATAGATTAGAATACATAAATTATGGTAACCGTATATAAAACATTAGAGGGTACAATCTTGCTTTCAAATCATTTTGTGGTCAATATAATACAGTAAATCTGTTATCAATATTGCATATTATAAAATTAACTAAGACTTTCGTTAAAACAATTTCTTTCCATGGTCAATTGTTTCAATATCACAGGAGCTTGAATTTTGAAAAATTTTCTCGAGTTTCAGAAACATGACTGCATCAATTGTTCTGACAACATTAATACTCATTAATAATTCTGCAATCAATAAAACAGCGTTATTTGTTAGAATCTTCTTTGATTCTTTGAGTGATTTTGCGTAAGTGGACCTATTTTCACACCACTTCACCTTCCAATGTCATCTAAGCTCATTGTTGCTTCTAGTGCAGCACGACGCGACGTCCAAGTTCCGTTCTCTTCATTATGGAAGCATTGTTTGGAGTTTCTGTAATGTTTAAACAATTAGCCGAGGAAGATAATTATTTAAACAAAAATTTTATAATGTACAATGTTGATAACAACTAATTATCAAGTAGGAGCAACGGGGACAGACAGTTTTCACTTTATTGGACACTAATGTATTAACAATAGATAAAAATAGTTTAAATGGAAATTGTAGCTTTGTATTCCCTACAATATTGGTAACAGCTATTTTTTTGATAATCGTGAAAAACCTATTTTAACCGCCAATTTTTCAGCATGGCGATCATATCAACAACGATATTCTTGTGGAAAACTTTTACTAATAATTTTGGCATCACTTCTTACATTATAAAAATATTGTAAGATTTTTTTAAAAACATTCAAACCTCAACTGCCAACTAAAACGCTTCCCTTACTAAATGTTAAACATTTCCTGTCAAAACTGATGAAAGATATATTACTATTATGTATAGGTATACATACAAATATAAAGGCTTGTTCTTATTTAGCCTGAATCACTTCATAAAACAGTCATTATGGCCCAATTTTATTACTATTAAAGCCATTAAAAGCTATAATAAAACCGTATTTAGATTTGAACAACGCTTTATAAAATCAGAGATCTGATACATCTGACTTTCAACAAGCTTTTATTTAACTTCACTTGCTAGTTAGGGCCAAATTTTGTAATACAATTTTGACCCGATTCCACATATCCGATGGAATTGAACTTTACATATTTTTTACAATTAATTATTTTTTATTTATTTGCTTTTATCATGTTTAGAGAATATTATTTAGGTATTATGCAAATCACAACTTACACACTTTTTTATTTATTATGAAAATATAATAAATAAAAAAGTGTGTAAGTTGTGATTTGCATAATACCTAAATAATATTCTCTAAACATGAACTTTACATACATACGAAGTTCATTATTTTCAATAATTGATCATTAATGTATTGATATTAATTAGGGAGAGTGAAACTGAAAAAACTGTAATAGATTCTGTGCCTACTATTTATATATACGGGGTGTTTGGTACATCGATAGAAAGTTTTCACTGGGTGAAAGTTGGGGTCGTTTGGAACCTATATGACCATATTTGCCCATATGTAAAGTCTCACCGTTTTCGAGATATCGGCATTTTAAAATATTTTTGCGAAATAGTTGAGTTGTTACTAATACATGTTATTTTTTATGATACTAAATATTTTTTTTAGATATTTTTAGCATGCACTTTATCGAAACAGTACAAAAAGAAATGCCGAAGTATTGGTATGAAAGTTATGTAGAGCAATTTATGTGCTGAAATACATGGGTTCTATTTTTCTTTTCTATTTTAAGCAAAATTTTCTCAAATGCGGCGGCACTACTTCGAGAGATTCAAATAATCCAAATAGTTTTAAAAACTTCTCTATTGCATACTCTTTCCAATGGTATACCACGTTAGGACAGAATTATAGTTGATTAAACTAAAAAAGAAACATATTAGTACGTTTTTAATAAGGAAAGAATATTAAACAAAATGATAATAAATTCTTTCAGTCGCAAATCGGTGATATTATTTACTAATATTTAAAGACAATTTTCTGTCTCTGACATATTGAAATAAAAACAAACGTATTCACAAGTACAGTGAACAAGAAATGAAATAAACAAAGGGTAGATATCAGGCGACCAGACGCAAAAAAATTGTCTTCCTTGGATACTAGTGAGAAATTTGAACGCTAGTGTCAAACGCTGTTTTATTTGATTGTTCATAGTATTGTCACATTCTTCTGCAATGGCATCTCTTTCTAATGCCGATATTCTCTTTATGTACGGAATGGCCGACGGAAATGAAGCAGCAGCTAAAGATTTTTATCGGGAACGATTTCCAACAAGAAGAATTCCCAATGTCCAGGTGTTTTGTAACACATATCAACGTATACGTGAAACAGGTAACCTTCATCATAGTGAACGGGCGCATATTGTGCAATTCTTATGACTGAAGAAAAATATCCATTCCACTACACGCCTGTTTATGGACTCGAAGAAGGTGACCCAATACGGAGAACTGCCTTTTGCCGTTTTGTGTTGAACGCTATCTGGAAAATGAACGTTTTCTTAAAAGTATTTTGTGAACAGACGAGTCGAAGTATTCTGGAGAAGGAATAACAAATTTTCACAATCTTCATTACTGGGCTGATGCTGACGAAAACCCGTACATGAAAAACAAACCTCTTTTCAATACAAGTTCAGTGTGAATGTATGGGCGGTAACGGTAACTGGCAGACCTTTCATTGGTCCGTATTATCTTCCAGACAATTTAAATGGAGACAGTTATTTAGAGATTTTGCAGAATAATATCTTAGACAACTAAATGTGCGAGAGAGCTTGATGTTTCAAAACGACGGATATCCTGATATCCTGCTCATTACCGAATTACTGCGAGGGAATTTTTAGACGAAACATTTATTAATCGTTGCATTTGGAGAAATGGGCTAATATTGTGGCCGGCGAGGTCTCCAGACTTGACGCTCCTTGATTTTCATGTCTGGGGTCGAATGAAAGACTAGTTTTTGAGATTGAAATAACAGGCAGGTGCCAGATTAAGGGAAGAAATGACCACTACCTACTACTCAAATACGACACGTAAATGCATTAGAAATGGAGGTTCCCATTTTGAAAACGAAATGTTATTAGTTTTAGTTACATTTGTATGAGTAATAAAATGATCATTACTTATTTAATTTTTTTCCTCATTAAAAATGTAATATCTGCAAATATGTTTCCTTTTTAGTTTAATGAACTATAATTCTGCCATAACGTGGTATACCATTTGAAAGAATATGCAATAGAGAAGTTTTTAAAACTATTTGAATCTCTTGAAGTAGGCGCCGCTTTTGAGAAAATTTTGCTTAAAATAGAAAAAAAAAATCGAACCAATGCATTTCAACACATAAATTGTCCTACATAATTTTTATACCAATATTTCGGCATTTCTTTTTATGTTGTTTCGACAAAGTGCATATTAAAAATATCTAAACAAATATTTAAAGAAGCTGAAAGTATTTATTATTATAAAAAAATAACATGTATTAGTGACAACTCAACTATTTCGCAAAAACATATAAAAATGCCGATATCTCAAAAACGGTGAGATTTTGCATAAGGGTAAATATGGTCATATATGTTCCAAACGACACCAACTATCACCCAGTGAAAACTTTCTAACGATGTACCAAACACCCTATATATTACACCTTAACAGATGGCGCTGTCATCTGAGATTGAGAATTTAAAATTTGAATGTTACAATGGCCAGGTAATGTGTTTTAGTGAATACGATTTTGAAAAGGATACATAATTTGAATAGATACATTGTAATCTCATGAAAATTTAGGACTTATAGTAGTAAGAAATAAAAATATATAAAAAACTTTTTGAAAACAAGATTTTCAAAATAAGTTTTCAGCTCTTGGTATTTCCAGGCTTATATGAATAAAACCGTGAGTTATTAATTATAAAATTTCACTTCTTTGCACGTAATTTTTTTGATACATAGCCATTTTGGAAAAACTTTCACCACGCTATTATTTCAGAATATCGGTTGGAGATTTTTGCTACAAATTCCATCACATCAACATAACATATTGTTTCTTGAAAAGATGCGTCCTTCAGAGCGACTCTCGAGCATCGTCGTCGTAAAAAATGTTCAGTAAGACTGTATATATGGTTATTTCATAAAAGTTATAAAAAATTTAAATAGATTCCTTAACAGCGTTACTGATTTTAACAACGCTGCTTTATTGAGTATTTTATTCCAATGACTATCACCCCATTGCCCATTAACATTCTTTAAAAATTTAAGTAACGTAAGTTCTAGTATTTTATGCTATAATATATGAAGAAGACAGAGATAATCAGAATTTTTTGGATGTACTGTATACAATGTTATGTGTCCCACTTTTCACGGTAACACTGTCGTAGCTCAGTTATTAGTCATCCAATTTCTTCCAAATTTCGATCGGTATCAAAGACCTTTACTATGTCTCTTTTATGTAAAACAAAACTTTTTTCAGTCATTGGAGTGCATTTTTATGAAGAAAAAAATGTCGATTTTTTCGTCATACTAGGCATATTTTTAATGAAAACTAATGAAATTTATTAATCAGCATGTACATTCAAAATTTAATGACATTTTGAATTAAGGTTTTCGAGTTATGGCCCCTTTAAAATTCCATTTTTCAAATAAATTAATAACTTGGAAACGAATTTCTCTTCGAAAAAAAGCCATGCCTTATTTTCTATTTAAAATCACACACCAATAACTGAAATAAGCTTTGTTTTACTCAAAAAAGATACAGTAAAGGTCTTTGATACCTATTCAAATTTGGTTGAAATTGTAACGGTCCATTTTATCAGGCCCTTTATATATAATTCACAATTGCTAGATTGTACTGATTTATATTTTGTTGCTAACCTCTTTAGTATTTATGAAACCTTAAAATGCCTGGTGTGGCCCTGTAGTCGGATTTTTGGTATTCTTAACTTGAGCCGCTATGTGAAGATGACGTCATGCAATGGCGCGAGTATTACCTCATTCTTCCTTCCTTATGAAGTAGCATTTGTTAAACTAGGCAATTGGTGCATTTCCATTGTTACGTTATGCCAAATTGTCACTCCCCACCCACCCCCATAAATAAAAGAGAGAATCGGGAGTCGAGAGTCGGAAGTCAAAGGGTTGCTTGCCTAAAGAAAGGCTGGCTTATGCCGGCCTTCATTTTAGAATCCTCAGTCTCTGAAGTACAGCCAAATGAATTAGAACCCGAAGGGCAACCTAAATGAAACAAAGTAATGCTCAAGTTTGAGTAGTGCATAGTAAAAACAATTTTTGGTGTTTGCTAGCTGCCTCTAAAGATGGTTTAATAAGTTTTAATTAACCATTAGGTGTGTTAGTTTTACTGGATATCAAAATGTAAGTACATTTTAACTTTCCCAACATCGGCCTCTTCAATCTGCAACATAAATTTCCTGGGAGCTGTCTACAATAGTGCAACTTAAATTTGAGTGTTGTGCTTTGTTTTACTGTAACTTTGGTAGAAAGCAATGTAAAATCCCGTTTGTCGTGTGAACGATCAAAATTAGATGATTGTTATAATTTAAATTATTGAAATTGTTGTTTCCTGTACATTTAATCCGGTCAGTTAGACAATTGTCTTTATTCATATTATTGTAGTTGCTGTATACTTTACTGCTTGTTACTTGTTTGTCTTTTTACCATTAATTATTTTTATTTATTTGCCTTTATCATGATTAGAGAATATTATTTAGGTATTATGCAAATCACAACTTACACACTTTTTTATTTATTATGAAAATATCTATTTTCTGTATATTGTTGCCCTAATCTGGGCACGCTAATATACTAATTAGGTAAATACTTTAAAACACTGATTATTGGAGAACCAATCAAAACAACTACTCTTCTAGCTAATACTGACGAAGTATTGAATTACATGATAGGATTCTTAGCATTTTAAAGAAAAAAAAATATATTGAAAATACTTAAATCATTCATTTACATTTAGTCATTCACACCTTTTTTATTTAATATGAAATTATCTACTTTCTGTATATTGGTACCTTAATCGGGTCACGCTAATATACCACTTAGGAAAACACTTTAAAACACTCATTATTGGAAAACCAATCAAAACAACTACCCTTCTAGCTAATACTGACGAAGTATTGAATTACATGATAGGATTCCTGGCATTTTAAGGCAAAAAAATATATTGAAGATACTTAAATTATTTATTGAAATTCAGTCATTCACAAGAATTATTGAACCTTACATTCTATTTCAACTCTAGAAAAGTTGTACTAGTTTTTTCGAACTCATTAGTTCTCATCAGTAGAGCATAGAAACATTCATTCATTATTCTTGATTTATTTTTTACCATTAATTATTTTTATTTATTTGATTTTATCATGATTAGAGAATATTATTTAGGTATTATGCAAATCACAACGTACACACTTTTTTATTTATTATGAAAATATCTACTTTCTGTATATTGTTGCACGCTAATATACTAGTTAGGTAAATACTTTAAAACACTCATTATTGGAGAACCAATCAAAACAACTTCTCTTCTAGCTAATACTGATGAAGTATTGAATTACATGATAGGATTCTTAGCATTTTAAAGAAAAAAAAATATTGAAAATACTTAAATCATTCATTTACATTTAGTTATTCACACCTTTTTTATTTAATATGAAATTATCACCTTTTCGTCTTAAAATTTGATTCTATTTCAGCTCCAATAATATATATATATATATATATATATATATATATATATATATATATATATATATATATATATATATATATATATATATATATATCTTTTAAGTGCTACCCCACGAGAGGGGGTGGCATCCCCCCCCTATAAATTAGCAAGCCCCCGCACAATATAGAAACTTTTCTGTGAAGCATTTACTGTTATACTGCCAAAAATGAACGAAATCCGTTCAATATGACATTATTCCGAAGTTAAAACCTCTAGTTACTGTACTATGTAGAAAAATAATAAATTATAATGACCAACATTCAAATATAAAATACTAACAATTTAGCCATGTAAATATGTGTAATATTTACCCTCTTATTATATGTAAACTTTCAGAAAGGATAGAGAAATGTAATTTTTATGAAATGAGACATTTTACAGATTTATAACAATAGATATTGTAATATGTTGCAACCTCTTAAGATTTAAGGTTATGTTGGTTGCACTGAAAAGTAGGCACAGAATTCAGTAGTTTGGATGTCTGAATGTGGAAAGAACTTACTAGAAGGTCTAGAGTGATGACATATCTGTTCTGGAACTGTCTAGAGTATGGTGACGTCATCAGAGAAGCTTCTAGATCTGTCATCTTTAGGTATATAAGGCATGGAGTAAACCAAAAGCGAGAAGTTAGTGCAGTACTAATTGTCAGTTGAAATGGTCAGAGAGTAAACACAGTGATAAAGTGACTGAATAACTGAATTGTAGTACACAGTGTATTATTAGTCAAGTAAATTATTGGTTGTAATTAGTAGTTAATAAATTAGTGTTTAGTGTTACCCTGGTTGTAATAATTTCCGAACCCACGATACAGGGTGTTTACAAAAAGGGTGTAAGCACGTCACAATTGGTGTCAGAAGCGGGATTATAACAGAAGATTTCTGGACTGTTCAAGAAGAGGTTTCTACAGTGTTCTTCTCGGGAATTAGTGGTGACACGGAGGATTAACTTACGGGACATTGTTTAAGGACTATTTTTGGACTCATACCTGTGAAAAAGTGCGTTTTCGGGAAAGTGACAGAGACACTGAAAAAGACTCATTTGTGCTAGTGCGTGAAAATTACTAGAACTTTTCTATTTGGACATTAGTGGAGATTATTAAATTCTCTGAACTGGATAGTGACAAAAGACTCTGGATAAGACTTTTTCGTGCTATTTCGAGATTTGTCTGGAAAGTTCCATTGCCGATATTAACGTGACAGTTAAATTTATTTTATTTTAATTTCATCGTATGCCCGTAACAACAAGAAGTATGGCATCCGATAAACAAATACAGGACTTATTCGAACATTTCCAAAAAATGATGGCGCAGCAACGGCAGGAAGACAAAGAAGAACAGGAGAGAAAACGTCAAGAAGAAAAGGAAGAGCAAGAAAAACGACGTCAGGAAGAAAAAGAACAGCAAGAAAGACGACGTCACGAAGAGAAAGAGGAACAAGAAGGACGACGTGAAGAAGAAAAAGCCGAATTGAAAAAAATGATGGAGGACCTGAAAATACGACAGCAAGAGGAAGAAGAGGAACAAAAAAGACACCAGGAAGAATTAAGAAAGATTCCGAATGAACAAATGAAAATACAACAGGACGCTATTATTTCTGCCAATGAAGTACTAAAATGTGAAGTCAAAGAAGAGATAAACAAGGTCGAAGGTAAAGTAGGAGTAGTCGAGACAGAAGTCAGTCAAGTAAAAGGAGAAGTAACTGAAGTTAAAGAGAAAGTAAACAAGTTCGACGAAGAAGTCAAAGGAGAAATAGACCGGCTTAAACGACAGTTGAGAGATAGAGGAAGCCAGCAGGTGATATCATCGGGTCAGCGACTAAAACCTCCTTCTTTTGATGGCCAAAGTTCCTGGACAACGTACAAGAGGCAGTTTGAGGCAGCAGCATGTGCGAACAACTGGGATAATGAGGAAAAAGCCATGGCATTAGTTTTAGCACGGCATCGGAGTTATTTCAGACTATCCCAATGGAAAAACAAAGGGATTTCAAAGTTTTGGAAGCTGCATTGGACCTGAGATATGGCGACCAACACCTCGCCCAAGTATACCAGGCTCAACTAAAGTCACGGACACAAAAGGCTGGAGAAAGTTTACAAGAATTCGAGGCTGCCATAGAGAGACTGGCACACCTGGCATATCCAAGTGCTCCAAGAGAATTCCAAGAACAATTAGCCGTCGGGGCCTTTTTAGATGGCATAAGGGACGAAGAGGTCAGGCGAGTTCTGAGGTTAACGCGGTACCAAAGTATTAGCGAGGCTCTGGTGCGTGCCCTCGAAGTAGAAGCTGCCTTTAAAGACACCCCACGGTCAGAAGTGCGTGCTGTGACCGTTGAAAAGGCACATGCGGATCAAGAGAACATGAGCACTATACTGAAGAACATGCAGAAAATGATGAGTCAATTACTGGCCAAGTCGGATTCTCAAATGAGACAGGACAAGCAACAAGGTGGAGCAAAACCAAACGGACGTATCTAGTGCTATCAGTGCGGTAAGTTAGGGCATATTAAGAGAGATTGTCGACAACAAAGCCCAGAGAAGGTAAATGCCGCAGTTGTCGAAGAGTCGTATTGGGACAAAAATAATCTGGAGACTTTACTGAGAGACTTGCACAGAATGGTAAAGCAATTGCTGGAGAGTTTTTCAGGGAAGCAAAGCAAGCAACCAAGCAGTGGGGAGCCAAGTGGGGGTATTCGATGTTATAGCTGTGGAAAATTAGGGCATGTAAGACGAGATTGTCAACAGTGGAACACTGAGGTTGTACATGCCACTGGAGAAGTGCTGGCTGGTGAAAGCGATGCCCCCAGGGAAATTTTTTGCCAGCTTCGAAGAATCCCAAGTAGTTTACCATCACAAGGTTGTGTAAGCGAAACGAAAGAGATTCCAGAGAATTGGACAAAGGAAGCTTTAAGACAATGGCAACTGGACGATACGGAAATTGGACCTATATTGCAAACAAAAGAAAAAGGAACGCGACCAGAATGGAAGGATGTTTCAAACAAAGGAGTAGGAGTGAAGGCTTTATGGTCACAATGGGGTTACGGTTGTAGACGGGCTGTTGAGGAGAGCAAGGGAGAGCCCGGATGGGAAGCAGGTTGCCATGCGTTTAGTGATTCCCAGGTGTCGTGTAGCAGAAGTACTCCAGAAAGCGCACAACATCCGGCGGACACCTTGGAGTAAACAAGACGTTGAGTAAAGTACGAGAACGATTCTATCGGGTCAATAGTCGCCAGGATGTGGAGGCTTGGTGTCGAAAATGCAAGAATTGTGCTGCCAATAAGGAACCACTATCCGAGAGCAACTATGTGAATGAAAGTCGAAAACAGCCAAAGAATGACCGAGAACAGATTACCAAAACTTGTAACCGAATGAAAGCTCGTTATGATCGGAATGCCAGTACAGGAGGATTCAAGGTGGGAGATCGGGTCTGGCTGTACAACCCACAGCGGAAAGAATGGAAGTCCCCGAAGCTTCAACCACCTTGGGAAGGACCGTATTCAGTCATTACCCGAATTAATGATGTCGTCTATCGGATTCAACGAAGTAAAAAGTCCAAGATGAAGATCGTACACTTGGATAGACTGGCGAAGTATGTGAAGGAAACTGAATTGCCTGACCGGGACGGGACGTTCAGGCTTAAGGAGAGGGCAGTGTAATATGTTGCAACCCCTTAAGATTTAAGGTTATGTTGGTTGCACTGAAAAGTAGGCACAGAATTCAGTAGTTTGGTTGTCTGAATGTGGAAAGAACTTACTAGAAGGTCTAGAGTGATGACATATCTGTTCTGGAACTGTCTAGAGTATGGTGACGTCATCAGAGAAGCTTCTAGATCTGTCATCTTTAGGTATATAAGGCATGGAGCAAACCAAAAGCGAGAAGTTAGTGCAGTACTAATTGTCAGTTGAAATGGTCAAAGAGTAAACTCAGTGATAAAGTGACTGAATAACTGAATTGTAGTACACAGTGTATTATTAGTCAAGTAAATTATTGGTCGTAATTAGTAGTTAATAAATTAGTGTTTAGTGTTACCCTGGTTGTTATAATTTCCGAACCCACGATACAGGGTGTTTACAAAAAGAGTGTAAGCACGTCACAATATATTTCAAAGGTTAGGCTTATTAAATTTGAAATATATCAAGCATTACCTTACTGTAATATTGCATGCCTAAATCACGTTATATAAAGAGTCGGTAATGCAGGAATTGCAATAATTCATTTTAATGAAAATATTTACCCTTCTGCATATACCCGCCACTATTGCTTATGGGATGTTATGTTTATCTATCCTTTTTAATGGACATACAATGTGACTATGTTAGGAGCAAACAAGGTATGTACTGAAGAAATAGCTGTTATGTATCTAGGAATAATTTCTCTGATCGGAGGTTCTTATTAAATTTAAATTTTAATGATATATAGATTTTTTCAATTTAATGAAATGGCAAATTTTTACATTCAACGATATGTTTTGTGTAAAAATTTTTATTAATGATCCTATGTTATCACAAAGAGGCGAAATTCGAAAGATCCGACTTTCACGAAGTTTTAAAACTATAGATAAATTAGGAAAGAAAAGACAAATTAGGAAACTGAGAAACAGCGGGGCGTACACACGAAGGTATATAAAAGATGATGAACTTAGAGAGGTGTGTTCCGAACGAGGATAATAGCGAGCTTGATTGATAACACCATTCACCCCATACGGATTAAGACCTGATGTTTATTTTATTGGCCGTTTACGTGATAAATTCGTTGCATAATAAAGTAATATTGCATATACTTTATTATGACCAACACTTTTTACTCATGTAACAGCAATAATCAGATTTTCGTGGATTTGCTCTTATTATCAATACTTCAAAATAAAAGATTCTCAATTTCACTTGTATCTTTAACTGCGTATAACAGGCCATTTTTAAGGGATAATTGTGTGGGCAAATACCCACCCAGTTTTGATAATTGCCCACCCAGTCACAAGGAATTGCCCACGGACCGAAAAAATAAATAATAATAAAAGTATTCAGTAATAGCAAAAAAATTAAATAAATAGGATCAAAAAAGAAGTCGTTATTTATTTATAACAAAATAACTCCATTTAACGCAATATTCAATCATCAGCCTTGTCAGGCCAGGCCAATACATGGAATCAATGCATTCAATTAAAAATGTTTTAACTGATGTGCCTAGATGTAGGTGTTATGTTTGTTCAGTGTTCAGAATGGTTAAATTTGCATTCAAATTGCGTTTTTAAGAGTAAATCTTTAAAAAAATTCTCCGGCCCCTTTTGCCCACCCAGTAATAAAACTTGACTAAAAACGACCTGGCGTACAATTTGAAAATGTCTTTTATAAATAAAAGTAATTACATTATGTGAATTCTGGTACCTTGACAACAAATCATTGGTAAGGACGTATTTTATATTTTAAGAAAAAAACTGACAAAAGGCTTACCTAATGAAATCTCCTCTCCCGAACAGCTGAAGTTATTGAAGTACTTACTCTTTCACAGTTTTAATATCCTAACCTATGTTATACAGTAACACCTTGTCTTAACCTACTGCATGCAGTAAAAATAACCTAAATCTACATTAATGCTGCGTAAATATAATAACAAACACGTTGACGAGAATAACTAATGATACGATAATAAGCCTTAATAGCAGCAGTACGTACGGCAGTAAAAACAAAAAACCGCTGCCTAAGGAATCACTACTTCCACATCCAGATTCTCTATCCGAGTCACTCACAACGAAAAAACTTTGTATGTGAAAATAATTGTTTATGGAACTTTAATAATATAATATTTGAAATCCTCTACCCCAAAAACCCATAAAACGATACCCCACATCGGTAGTGGGGTGGGGGTGGTGATAGGGGGGTGGATGAAGTAAAAAAATATTTTGAGGTTTCTGATTCCTGTACATGCACTAAATCACATTTTTTTTTTCATCCCCTTTAATAAGGAGGTGGGGGTGGTAATAGGGGTGGCTAATGCCAAAAATTTGAGACCTCAGCTTCTCTTGTATATAGGACTAAATACCAATTTCATGGACTCCTACCTGCTTAATTTACCCATTTACCCCAAATTTACCCCAATTTACCCCCCAACCCTTCGACGGAACAAGATGAAAATATAATCTAGTTCTCGATCTCGTTAAAGTACATATGTGTACCAAATTTCAAGTCAATATCTTAAACGGTTTCAGAGTAAACGTGCGCACAAAAAAAAGTTACAGACAGACAGACAGACCGACAGACAGACAGAAATTCTTTTTTCGCTCAAACTTAAAATCTCGACGTTTCATGACATTTTAAGCCTACTTGGACAATAAAAAATTTTTTAAATTTTTTTGTCGTTACTATACTTCCACTGGACGTGGAAGTAATTATTGTCTCAAGGTGTGCAGTTGTATTACGTTTTTGCGAAATGAATACTTATAAGAGTGCTGAAATATCTCCTGAACAGCTAAAGATATCGAAGTAATTATTCTTTTACAGATTTAATGTATTAACCTACGCTACAGTCATAATGTTTTTTGCAAATTTTTTTAAAACAAATTGACTTTGAAAGGGGCTGATATATACGGAAGCAACCCAACGGCTTGTACACCAACGCAACTTGGAAAGTATAGAGGTGTACTCTAAACAGTAGATAAAAGTATATGCCATTTTACTGTGTGCAAGCGAAAATATCAGGAGAGGTTTTGCAGACAAACATATTTATATATGCTGCGATAGCCAGGTGGCTTTGGGAGCTCTTGCATCAAACAAAGTGACCTCTGGGCTGGTACTGGATTGTCGAAATATTTTGACTGAGCTGTACGAACTCAGTCAAACTCACATGGACACAGTCGCGTGGAGGGCAACGAAGAAGATCGCTAGGCGGGAGAAAGACAAAAACTCCTTACATTGACCTTAAGTCAGCCTTCCGTTTGCCAAGAAGTCTGACTGAGGCAGAACTACGAGACTAAACCACGGCACAGTTCAACAACTGTTGAGCTCATGCCCCTGGGATAAGGCAGTCAAGGCTCCATATATAAAGAGGCATTCATCTCTCTCGTAAAGTAGTTGCTTGAGCTTAACAGACAAATAATGAGACGAATTGTAGGCCTAAAAGCAGGACACTGTCTCGGAATAAGCACCTACATAGAATAAGGTTGATGATCCTATTTGTTGGATTTGTTGAATGCGCACCACCAGCAGTGTCAAGGTAGCTCAGTCGGTTAAGCCGTATTGTGTAGCGAATATGCTGATCGACTGTCTATCGCGCTCTGGGTTCGAGCCCCAGCCCCGGTACTGACAATACCGGTGGATGTATGTCTGTGTTTTTTCAAATATGTAACCCCCTTCCGGACAGTCTTGGCTTTGGAAGCACTTGTCTTTTCTAGGAAATTCTATAGTACAATGGGTCGACAGGCCCGAGTACTGCGGATCTTAGAATCTGCTAGCGTTTCTAATAATAACTGTAGAACGAATTGCTACCCCCATTTTCACCCCTTCAGCTTGAACAAAATTTTGAAGGCCTAGGAGCATACACCTTTTTTTTTTTTTTTCTTTTTTTTTTAAACTATTTAACGTCGGCCTATTTCCGCTACCAGGCTAACATGTCATTATTGGGCTTGCACAACTTCAGTATCGTCGAACAATTTTTTTCTTGATTTTTTCCCGGTTTCATTTTAAAAGTTAATAAGCTAAGAAGAACATAGGTTACGTCGATTAGAAATGGTTTCTAGATGAGCGGGAAGTACCAAAAATAGTCAGGAATATTTTTTGCTAACAGAGGGAACCACACGTTAAGGATTATATATTTTTTACTTTTTACTAGACAACTAGGCCACAAAGACATTGTGCGTAGGGATCTACAATTTAGCGTGGACTACAAACCACGGCCCTCGTCTACCAACTTTAACCTGCCCTGGGTCATCAACCACCTTTCTGGCGGTTCAACGGTCCGGGATTGTTTCTGTTGATAGCCTACCGGCTATTAGATGAGATACTTGAATCACCATCCAAATGCCGGACTCGCTCAGCCTTTCTTTGCTGCTTCACTGATCGACTGTCGGAATTTAAACCGGTGACCGTAACTCATCCCCGCAAAATATATTTAATTCATTATCTAAAAAGTAATAAGCAGATATGAACAAAATTAAATGGAAAAATTGCGTTTGCATATAAGTAAATTAAAGAGTTAAACTTTTATGTATTTGTGAATTCGCATGTGCTATAAAGGTTATCGACGATTCCGCTTTTCGTATAAAATTTAAATGTATTTTACTTTACCAATAAAAACGAACCAATATTGACTCTAGAATGGATATAGCAGTGTCTATATATTATACTATACATATGGGAGCACTTCTTCAAACAAAAACCTAGAATGCTCTCGTAATAAAAGTTCGACATAAAGGATAGTTGGTTGTCTACTAACAGCAGTATGATCCATACATGTGCTATTATTATTACTGTATATTTCTATACATACATAGTACAGTACCTAGAGGTAAAAACTATGCAAGTTTTGAAATAATGTCACATGTAATAATAATTTCCTCAATGGATGATTTTGTATTAGAAGACATTGTTTTCAGTTTCTAAATGGTCCTGATAATTGTTCTAACCTCAAGAGGGAAAATCACCCCAAAATTGAAAAATTTAACATTTAAAAATTATTGATTTATTTTTTAAACTTTAATTAACGTTTTTGAGGTCGCTGATTACAAATTTGAATTCAAAATTCAAAAATCCAAAAAGTAGGTCCAAATATGGTGGATAAAATGTTTTATCTAAAGCAATAGTTTTGAATGAACAGAAACAGTAGGTAGATTTTTTTTAATTTTTGGGTAATATTACAGTAACAGAAACGGCGACGTTTTTATTTGAAAAATCTGAAAAAGTATATTGTTTCGGTTATAAATACTTTATGATTCATGCTATAGAAATTATTTGAAAACTTATTGATAATACTGGCAAGCAAAAAAAATAAATTTTGCCGGTGCATTTCAATTTTTCTTCTATTACGTAGGGTTCCCTTGGAATATTGAAAATTAAATTCTGCAAAAATATTGCAATTATTGCAGCCCTATTGGATTCGGCATTTTGAATTCGTAACTTTTGAGATCAGATTCGTTATTCCCCACTTCTAAAATACCCAACTACCAATTTTAATGCAATTCCTACAAAATTTGAATTTTTTTTTTCACAAAATTAAATTTAATAAAATTAAATTATCACTGGCGACTTCGCCGAATTCTCGACTAAAAAAATAATCTTATTTCCGATTTTTGCTCATCTCATACTAGATGCAACGGGATGAAATTAATAGGGGACCACCGACGAGCCACACTTTACAGTTTGAGAAAGATTTCAAAAAAACCCCTTAAGCTAATTCACAGTAATGTCTGTACACATATAAAAAAGAAAAAACATGCATACAGAACCTCTTCCTTTTTTTTTTAAAGTCAGTTTAAAATATAAGAAATATTTGTTTTTCTTACTGCTGTTTACTAGTCACTGTCATAAAAAATTACTAAAAAGATAGCGACGAGGGTGCCGCTCACTGCCTTTGTATTGCTGCAAACGCTTCTTATATTTTGCCAAAAACGTTACATTATACTTGATAAAAAAAAATTGGCTGCCATTTTCGTATTCTGCACGTCAAAATTAACTCAAAACGATGGTTGCTTTTAAAAACGCCAATTTGTCGCAGCCCTGTGTAACCACTTATGTTGATTGGTAGCATTACACAGCCCCACAAAAAAAAACATGTTCAGATCAGTGAACCAGACCCATGTACCTCTATGTATTTTCGGTCGCTGAATCCGAATGCGAGGTCAAAAAAATCATTAGCTAGAGCCAAAAAAACACCCTTGGAATGGGGTAAAAAGAAGATTAAGCTACGAGAATAGTTGTTACATCTCATTCAATCAAATTATACAAATTAAGGTTAAACACCAGCGTACATACAATAGATATGAAACATACCCCCAAGGAGGGACGAGAAGTAGCCCCCATATATAAAAAAATCGACCCAAAGCAGCAATGACTGCTGAAAAAGCTCGAAATGTCTAAGTTTTGTTAAAGTGATAAGAAACTGCATCAGGTCCGACGTAATCTTCATAAGCTGCCCCTATAGGGTTGAACAACCACTTTAAGTTTAAAAGACACGAGAAAAACAAGAAAAAACGTAAAATCCAACAGGATTTCTATTTTCATGGATGCTATGATTGGCTGAAATTGCGTAGTACTCTAAAATAGAACTAGAAACTTACGTACCATCAACGTCTTACAGTGTCCCTCAGAGGGTGTGAAAACTACCCCCTATATAAGATTTAACTATAAAAAGTCACAGTGACTTCTATAAAAATTCGAAACACCTACGTTGTGTGGAAGTGAGAAGAAATTAGACCATGTTCGATGCTGTGCTTGAAAACCACTCCTACGGGGTTGCGAGATACCACCCTACGTTCGTAGGATGCTGGAAAAACAGAGAGAAACTAACCGGATTTACATTTTTATGGATATTATGACGTTTCGAGTTTTTTCAGAAGTCACTGTAACTTCTTATAGTTGTTTCTTACACAGGGGGTAGTTTTCACCCCCCAGGGGAGTGGACTTGAATAACAACAGTGGTACGTGACTTTCTAAGTCTAACTCTGAGTACTACCAATTTTAACCAATCATAGCATCCATAAAAATGGAAATACTCTTGGATAAATGTTTTTTTCTTGTTTTTCTTGTGTCATTTAAGATGAAGGGTGATTTTTGGCAACGCTGTCGGGGTAGTTTTCAATAATTGAGCCAAAACTACTGCCGACTCTTCTCATTTTTACAAACCTCCGGAGTTTCGAACTTTTCGAGGGTCCTGCAGCTTTTTTCAAGTTGAATGTTTTTTTATTGTTTTTCTTGTGTCATTTAAGATAAAGGGTGATTTTTGGCAACGCTGTTGAGGTAGTTTTCAATAATTGAGCCAAAACCACTGCCGACTCTTCTCATTTTTACAAACCTCCGGAGTTTCAAGCTTTTCGAGGGTCACTGCAGCTTTTTTCAAGTTGAATGGGGGTAGTTTTCACACCTTCTGAGGGTTGACACTGTAGGACGTTGATGGTGCGTAAATTTATAGTTCTATGCAATTTCCTGTCGGATTTTACGTTTTTTCTTGTTTTTCTCGTGTCCTTTAAACTCGAGGGTGGTTGTTCTCAACCCTATAGGGGCAGTTTATGAAGATTACGTCGGACCTGATGCAGTTTCTTATCACTTTAACGAAACTTAGACATTTCGAGCTTTTTCAGCCGTCATTGCTGTTTTGGATAGATTTTTTTACATATAGGGGCCAGTTTTCACCCCTCCCTGGGAGTGTGTTTCATATCTATTGTATGTACGCTGCTGTTTAACCTTAATTTGTATAATTCGATTGATTATAACAACTATTCTCGTAGCTTAATATTCTTCTTACCCCATTTCAGGGGTGTTTTTTGGCTCTAGCTAATGATTTTGAGAGTGTATGATTTTTTTGACCTCGGATTCCGATTCAGCGATCGAAAATACATGGGGATATGTGGGTCTGGTTCGCTGCTTTGAACATTCTTTTTTCTTTATGGGGCTGTGTTATTAATGTGGGTGCCATATTTTCTAAGATATTTAACAGTTAAGCTAAATATTTCGTCTAATAGCAAAAGGACCTTGGTCGACAGATATTTGGTTTTACCAATAAAGTACTTTTATTATTATTATTATTATTTCGTCTAATAAATGTTCACACGGCATCTTTATACTTCCAAATTTCCAAAACTATTAATGATACAGAACTTAGAAAAAACAAAATTCATCCGAAATTTAGATAGAAGCTTTCTTAGTGATATCTGGCATTTTTTCGCTAAATGTGGTACTTTTCGAGTTATTCGACGAAAAGTTAAAATTGCAATTTTCAAGTGATTATAATTTAAAGACTATCAATTTATGCAAAATATTGCACAGAGCCTCATTAACCAAAATTTTATTCTATTTAGTTCCAACGATTATTATTATTTTTGGTACCACCCGCTACGGATTAGCAAGCCTCCGCGTAATATAGGAACGTTTGCTTGAAGCATGTACTATTAAAGTGTATAAAAAACAAGCTAAAAACGTACTCTTCGCCTGTTCACTGAACTTTTTATATAACTGTTACACATTCTATAGGATACTCTTCGCAGTTTTTTGTAAATAATGTTAGTTTTAGACATTTCTAATTTTATAGTACGAAATTAGTTGGTAAAATACTCAGTGTAAAATAAAGTAAAATTAAAAAAAAACTATGCCATACTCCATTTGGGTTTCGAACCCGGATTCCGAGTCAAAAGCGTAAGGACCACACCACCACCTTACACGTAAAAAAATGTTAATTTTTACATTATAATACACGAGCTAAAATCAAATGTTCACGGTTGCATATTACATTATGAAATGTATATTTGTAAAATATATAAATATTTATTTATTTATTTATTTTTATTTAATCGCCTTATTTATATTAATGTCCTGGCGGAGTTTAGCCTTAGGCTATTCTACCACTCAACCAGGACGGACACACACACATAGACAATATCACAACACCCATTCCCTGCGACACTGCCATCTGCCGCAGCTGAGACTCGAACTCAGGAGAGGAGAGCGACTAGATTGTGTTGTCTCTCACACAACAGCAATCTATTTCACTGCTACCATCTCGGCAACACATGAAAAACGCCACTACACATCCATACCCTAGCCAGGATTCGAACCTGGGACCCCGTGGTCGCAAGCTTAACACCTTAGCACTGCGCCACCGAGCCGGTAAAATGAAATATCATTTCACCAGATTTCTATTCAATTACAAAAACATAAAAATAAAAAAAATTTTTTTTTCAAATTTAAATCATTAATAACATTTTTATTTACCGATCAATTTTGTTCAAAAATAATAGGGCTCTTCCTCTAGCTAACACTAATTTACTGTCCAAATTTCAGTATAATCGGACTTTTCTTTCTTGAGTTATCGTGCTTACAAGAAACGTGACGGACGGACGGACGGACAGACGGACATTTTGAAAGTTGTTCAGAATTCATTCACTAACACAATGATATGAAAATTTTTTCTCTGCGAGCGATATTTACGATTTTAGAAATGTGCCGATCAAATACAATATACCCTTCGTTTTTGCGAAGAGTATAATAACAAAATTTACTTTACGTCACATTATTCCTAAATTAAAACATCTAGTACTGCTATGTATATAAAAGGTACGATTCGGCTAGGTACCACTAACATCTTGACGCTGAATGGAAATATTAACACGATCATAAAATAAAATTAATAAAATTAGAAAAACCTGAAAGTAGCGGAAATTTTTACTTTCACCATTCTTGAACTGATTAAGAGGGGCTTTACATAAGAAATCTTGGAGTATATCTATCGATGACTTTGATTATTATCGCATAATGAAAAATAATTCCATTAAACATCTTAAAATGGAATAAAATCCAATAATGACTACATGGTATTTTAAGCATATCTAAATATTTATTACGAAAATATTTAAAAATAAATAAGTTTATATTAGATGATTCAATGGCAATATTTTATTACGAACATTCTATAAGGAATATTACCGGTATGTTTTGAAAGTATATTAAAAGAAAATATATTAAAAGTAAATATTTGCTTGAGTCACTTTTATCACTATTCCCTAATATAAGATATTTGCCGAGGGGTTATTTTTTTACATAATTATATGGACCTAAGTGACAAGTGAGAATAGTTCATACTTACTTTTCAGTTTTTCGTCTTAGAAGTGTAAAAGAGTATTCAGTTATCAATGGGTATACAAAATTTTTAATCTTTTAAACACATTTCCATGATTTTTACGTCCACATCCAGTGGAAGTATAGTAATGCCAAAAAAATTTGTATTGTTCAAATAGGCGCTTAGTATGTCAAGAATCGTCGAGATTTTAAGTTTGAGTGAAAAAAATTATGTCGGACTATCTGTCTGTAACTTTTTTTGTGTATTGAGGTACACGTCCTCTAAAGGAGGCGTCCGGCCTTGTCATGTTTTGTAGGCTGATTTTAGCGTATTATTAGATAGGTATTAGTTGAATTTCTGCATTTCCTTGATTAAATGATTAACTTTAAGTTTAACCTCTCGGTAACTGAATGTAAGGCAATCTCATAGAACCCACAAGTCTGTTATTCAGGACATCGATCAGATCACGGAAGCAGAAAGAAGAAACTCTATGATAGTAATTAGGATATTAAGATATGATAGATCAATAAGCAGTATTCAGCGTTAAGACCGTAAGAAGGCGGAGACTTTGGAGGAGTTAGTAAGCAATGCACGGTAGGTACGAACTACATTTTCTCTATTATTATAGGATTCCGGGCCTAGGTCGTCTCGTATAACTTAACCGAACCCCACTGAAAGTAGAAGGGAGGAGCGTGACTGTCGCCCTTAATAAATAATAGTGTCACATCGAAAACACAATGCTCGATTCTTAAGTTAAATGGGCGAGTTAAAGCAAAATATTGTTTTTTCTTATTATTATTATTTATCCAATAGGGACTGAGAACTAGAGGAATGTTCCGCGAAAACCCGTACTAGCGTTAAATAATTATTTACAATGATTAAACTACTCGGTGGATCGTTATGAAATTCAACAGAGTTTTAGCTGATAGTAGATGAACCGATTAAAAAAAATCAAGCCAGTCCGATAAGGACTGCGTCCTGTAAACCGTTTCCTTCCTTGAGTGCGTGCGTACACCAAGTGACGGAAGAAATGCATGATAATTTTCAATAGTAATTTTAGAATTTAATAAAATTTCAAATGAATTTAATGGTACCATTTTCAAAAAACTGTAATTGAAATCAATTCCATGCAGCATTAATCAATTAAAAACGACTTTTCAATGAAACTGAGCGATGATGCGCTGAATAAGAATAGAGCACACACTCGGCAGGGTGTGCAATAGTCCATTTACTTTTATATTTAAAATTTTCTGTTCATTTTAATTTCCCAGTTCTGAACTATTTTCAGTATTAGCGGACTCTATTGTGCAAAAATATATTTTTGCAGGTATTTTTATCAGACTTAAAAAATTTACAAAAGAAGGAGGTTCTCAATTTGACGATTTTAGTTGAAAATGTTGTAACATTTGGCGAAGGCGCCACCCAAGTTTCGTCGGAATTGCGTTAAAATTAGTAAGTAGTGGGTATTTAGGAGTAGCTGATTCCGAATCTGATCTCAAAAATTAAGATTTCAAAACTGTGAATCCATTATGGCTGCCATAGTGTATGATTATTGCAAATTTACATGAAATTTGATATATGGAAATTTCAGTATTCTCAAAAATTGATGGACATATTAGTTTACTGTTTAAAAGCAGAAAATCATTGGACATGAGGAGCCCCAAGTACTACCAAGTTCAATATCGTGAAATCATATTTTCTAAAATCATATGTTCCTTAATTCAATTTTAATAATAATTGCCATTCTTGTGAAATTAATATAATTATTAGTGATTGTGAGTACACTTTATTTAGACCTTTCTTCACCTTCAGAAAATATTAAAATGTAAATAAAACACACACTTCACCAACTTCTTATTAGTCTATGAAAAAATGTATTATCGTTTTTTGCTTATTTTGCTAAGGAAAATCTTGAACATCTATCAGATTCGTACTTCGGAGGGAGGGACTTTACGCGTTACCAACCGAAATTATTTAAACAAAACTGTGAAAAGAAGGAAAACCGCGGGAATGCGCCGCGCATTTTTAATCCGTACTTGTGACAAAATGGAATCGGTCTATTGTAAAATCAAATCTTTTTGGAATGTGGTTCAATTTTTTCTTTTTTAATTTTCTAAATGTATTTTTGAAATATCAGCGAATCAACCACGGCACATGCCGAGCGGGCTACATCATCTATCTTACGATTAACATGGTCGACAGGATGGCGCCACTTGAGCTACATATCTAGCGTATTCAATAAAATAAAATGAATATAAATTATTCACAACATAATACGTATTAACAATTTTCTTTTTCTCAATGATACAACAATATTTATTTGAAATAAATATAAATATTTTAAACTTAGCAGATTTTTTAATCGATCCCTGTATATGAGAACCGGTTTAACTTCAAATACCAAACAAGCTAACAGGAATATCACAGCAGTCATCAGTCTCGACATCTTATATGTGCATTATGCCTTGTTAATTGATGCAGATAAACGCAAAGCAATATTGTTAGATTTGTAGTTGCCTCTAGGGAAGAACGTTATTACCCAAGCTGTGGTAGCGCTGTTGGGAGTTGTAGAGATGCAACCCCTATCAGTGACCACTCAGCACCCTGAAGCCCCGGGGGGCTCGTCTACTCACCCCAATGTTTGGTTACGCCTTATTGGCCGCTGGTCTTGACTCTGCTTCAAACTGCAATAGCACTCGATAAAGGAAATTTTCTACCAAAGTTGTTACTGTGAGGCTCACACTTAAACCAAAACATTTCCAGAACTTTTATATTATTTCTCATGGCCTTCCTTCATAATAAGTTTCCAGATGAAAAAATAAGATATTCCTAAACATGTATAGTATCATAATCAAATTTTTTAGAAGTTGTCATATTTATAGCGAAACAACGAAATTCATTAAACAGTACCCTTAAAACTTCGTTTGTTTGACTTTTTATTGTTTCTAAATTAATAACTCAAAGTTTGGACTTTAAAACGTTTATTCAATATTTCATTACTGACTACGAGACCCGGTTCCAATTTCTCGATTTTTTTTTGGGGGAATAGAAATTTGAAAGTTAATAGGTATAATTTGTAATAAAAAATCCATATTTTGCACTTTTAGATAAAAAATTTTAGCGGAAGTGACATCATGTTGTTATTGTTTTTATTTTTAAATAGCGCCCTGCCCTGCGCTGTCTTTACATATTTGGTTGCTTCATGAAATTTCCATTACAACCCAACAAGCAAAATTTAAACGTTATACAACTATTTTGTTTTATCACAATTTTATAAATGTAATAAAAAGCAATAAAACAAAATTTTTGCATGAATGACAATTAAACAAATTTGGTTATTGTAGGCATTTGTTTTTTAAATGGCATCATAATTACTAAAAAGTGAAAAGTTAGTCTACTAACTAAAAGACTGTCAGTACGACTTGAATATGGAGTATTTCTGTCATCTCTATCATATTTTCTTTAATTGTCAGAATCACCAAATCTCTACTAATGTTACAATAAGAAACTTAGTTAACATTAATTACTTCCACATCCAGTGAAAGTATAGTAACGACAAAAAAATTTTTAAAAATTTTTATTGTTCAGAAAGGCTTAGAATGTCATGAAACGTCGATATTTCAAGTTTGAGAGAAAAGAAAATTTCTGTCTGTCTGTCGGTCTGTCTGTCGGTCTGTAACTTTTTTTGTGCGCACGTTTACTCTGGAACCGTTTGAGATATTGACTTCAAATTTGGTACACATATGTACTTTAACGAGATCTAGAACTAGATTATATTTTCATCTTATTCCGTCGAAGGGTTGGGGGGTAAATTGGGGTAAATTTGGAGTAAATAGGTAAATCAAGCAGGTAAGAGTTCATAAAATTGATATTTAGTATAGACAAGAGAAGCTAAGGTCTCAAAAAAAATTTTGGCATTAGCCACCCCCATTACCACCCCCACCCCATTATTAAAAGGGACGAAAAAAATATGATTAAGTGTGTGTACAAGAACCAAAAACCTCAAAATATTTTTTTACTTTATCTACCCCCCACTCCCACCACCTGTCACCACCCCCACCCCACTACCGATGTGGGGTATCGTTTTATGGGTTTTTGGGGTAGAGGATTTCAAATATTATATTATTAAAGTTCCAGAAACAATTATTTCCAGATAAAAAATTTTTTCGTTGTGTGACTTGGACAGAAAATCCGGATGTGGAAGTAGTGATTCCTTGGGCAGCGGTTTTTCCTGGTTGATGGTCTGTGCTTTAATGCTGGTAACAGTTGACAGGTATAAACTAGAAAGGTATTAGGAAAATAACTTTTTAAATAGTCGACGTTTCGACACAATTTATTGACCTCCTCAGGGCTCTACAATTGAACATATTAATTTAGTTATTTGTAGGACAATATCATGTTATTATTAAAAACCGTTGTGATTGTTTATCACTGAATAAAATATATAACAATTAATTAAACAAACCAAATAAATGAAGATTAATAATTTTTCTATTAATTCTTATTTTGCACTGAAAATGTTACTTATAACAAGGACAGATACTAAATTTAAAAAGTAATGTTGGAAAGTAAAAATGAAGTAAATTTTCGTGTAAAATTATCAGGTTTAAAAACTTTAATTATCTTTAATTATCTAATGAAAAATTTATTAACTTACATTTAGATGAGTTTTCTTTTGTCACATTGGGTTTAAATAATAAAACAAAACGCATTGATATAATGCAATAAAACTTCTCAACGTATGAGTAACCTAGTCTCTACTGATAAGAATTATCTTCTCCCACCTACATTTAATACTTTGGAAAAAAAATAACAACAAAAACAACAAAACTATGCAGCTATTTCATTTTACCAACAATCAAATAATAATTGTGAATAAAATGACTTATTAAAAAAAACGGTGTTATAGTTCAGTCAATGGAGGAGGTGTAGAGTGCGTGAGCAGGGATCTAAGCTATTCCTTTAGAAAGTTGTTCAGGGTGCTTAGGGAGTAAACATACTGAAAGTCCTGACGTCTAGGAGGTGAGCCGGAGGCACAATGAAAGTCCCACTTTTGGTTTTTTCGCATATATCTCAGGGAAAAAATTCCGTATACCAAATGAAAGCTCATGATATTCTCTACAACTTTCACTTCATATATTTTTTTCGAATTCGCAACCGTTTTCGAGCTACACGCTCCGGAAAAGTGAAAATTTTCGAAAAACAGATTTTTACCTGAAAATAGAAAATTTATTTTAAAGGTGATAAAAAAAAGCTGCTACTGGATCTTCTGTTATAATTGGCACCAGGGTGTCTCCCACATGTTCCACCCACTCTTGAGGGGGCAGCTCATTCACGAGCCATTGCTGCACTTGGTGGTAGGTGCTGTTTAGCTGCGCTCTCAGTTGGTGGGGAGAGCTAATGTCAGGCTTAATATTTGCCACTGACCTCATGAACGACTGGAAGCGGTACTGGTTGAGGGGGGTCTGTCTTGCTGGTGCCCCACACCATATGAGAAATCTTCCCAGCCTCTTCAACCTCGCCTTTAGTGGAGGAGGGGTTATAAAAGATCACTTCCGCTCCCTTGATGATTTCTTTAAGTACAATTCAATTTTGAGAAGCCCATCTTGCTTTTTCTTAAATTTGAAGTGTCGAACTTTTGTAAAAATCTGTTTTTCGAAAATTTCGAGCGTGTAAACGGTTGCGAATTCGAAAAAAGTATATAAAATAAAAGTTGTAGAGAATTTCATGAGCTTTCATTTGGTATAAAATTTTTCCCTACCACGCACCGTTTTCAAGATATAATTGAAAAAAACAAAAGTGGGACTTTCTTTGTGCCCCCCCCTCTCCGGCTCACCTCCTAGACATCAGGACTTTCAGTATGTTCACTTACTAAGCACCCTGAACAACTTTCTAAAGGAATCGCTTAGGTTCCTGCTCACGCACTCTATACCACCCTTTGGGCTATTCGTTAACTGGAATATTATTAGACTTTAAAACGATTTTATTTTTTTCCATTGCAATTTTGCTTGTCCTTATAATCGGTTATTTGTGGTTATTTTTTATTCTTTAAGTGGGACAGCAAGATGCCCGTGCTCCGCTTAGGGTATCGTTAAAAATTATAAGTTGACTCAAATTGTGGACGCGATATTGAAGCCGCCATTCTGAATTTTTCAAGTTCATGTATTTTTTGGGAATCGGGAAGGCACTTCCTATCTTCATGCCAAATTTTAAGTTTCTAGCTCGTTGGGAAGTATCCATACATACGTAGATAAATAGTTACACTCTACTGTTATATTATGAAACAGAGTGTCACAAAGTTTTTACCTATATTTATCTGTCTAGTGAATTGTTTGGGCACTTCTCGATGAGCTAGGAATTTGAAATTTGGCATGGAGGTAGGACGTACCTTTCCCATCCTCAGAAAATTCCAAAATTTGTAAAATTCAAAATGGTGGCTCCAATATAGCTACCAATGCGTAGATACAAAATATAAGTAGAAAACAACACCCACATTAAAATTAACATGCTGCCAGAATGTTAGGAGCGGTGAAAATACTACAGGAACAAAGTTATAGAAAATTAAATTTCACATAAAATCGTTAGTAACGTATATATGTAACATTTATTGTTTTGGCAATATACGCGTTTAAATTCAATGAGTACGATGCCAACCTCCGATTAAAGAACTTCTATCTAGATACATAACAGACATCTTTTCACTATATACCTTGTTTGCTCCTAACATAGTCACATTATATGTCCATTAAAATGGATAGATGAACATCACATACCATAGGCAACAGTGGCATTGTGTGTGTAGAAAATGTGTAAATATTTTCATTAAAATGAATTATTGCAATTCCTGCATTACCGGCTCTTTATACAACGTGATGTAGGCATACGATATTACAATAAAATAATACAGTAAGATAAATATATTATTATATTGAAAGGATATTAAAATTTAATTGGTATTCACTTTATAACTGTAAACTGAACTTCATCATATTATGACTATGGAACGATCGATTTTCTTCTTTTCTAAACTGCTTTCTGCAAACGGCACAGCACTTTGCACAAAATATATTGTCACTAAACTGTGTAAATATGAATAGAGAATATTATTTAGGTATTAAGCAAATCACAACTTAAAATAAAAAGACTTCTTCACCACATTTTGATCGAAAAACACTTATTAACATTAATGGCGGATACTGTCAAAAGTGTCAAACTGAGATTATGATAATCGAACTGAACCGATCGGGCCCGAATCGGCCGCGAATAGATCGACTAACCAATCAAGAATTTATGGGAAGAAGTGCCTTAGATTGTAACTATCTCAGCAACATATAAATCAGTACAATTATGTATCTAGATATAAGTTCTTTAATCGGAGATGCCAACCTATATACGCTTTCTTTGCACATTTTATAAAAGATAGATATATGCTCTTAGCGACTTTTTTGTACAGAATTTAATTCTCTAACAGCTTTGCCTGTACATTTTTTTCATATCTCTTACCATTTTGGCAGTGTTCGCATTTTAATGTGTGTATTGTAAGTGCAATATTAGCGAATAATATATAGGTATTAAGCAAATCACAACTTACACACTTTTCTATTTATTATGAAATTACCTACTTTCTGTATATTGTTGCCCTAATCTGGACACGCTAATATACTAGTTACATAAATACTTTAAAACACTCATTATTGGAGAACCAATCAAAACTACTCTTCTAGCTAATACTGACGTAGTATTGAATTATATGATATGATTCTTAGCATTTTAAAGCAAAAAATATATTAAAAATACTTAAATAATTTATTTAAATTCAGCCATTCACATTTTTTTATTTAATATGAAATTATCTACTTCCTGTATATTGGTACTTTAATCTGGTCACGCTAGGAAAACACTTTAAAACACTCATCATTGGAGGACCAATAAAAATAACTACTCTTCTAGCTAATACTGACGAAGTATTAAATTACATGATAAGATTCTAGCATTTTAAGACAAAAAATTATATTGAAAATACTTAAATCATTTATTGAAATTGAGTCATTCACAACAATTATTGAACCTTACATTCTATTTCAACTCTAGAGAAGTTTTACAAGTTTTTTCAAACTCGTTAGTTCTCATCAATGGAGTATAGAAACATTAATTCATTATTTATAAGTCTATTCTTGATTTATTTTTCCAATTCATTATTCTAGAGTTGAAATAGAATGTAAGGTTCAGTAATGGTTGTGAGTGATTGAATTTCAACAAATGATTTAAGTATTTTCAATATATTTTTTGCCTTAAAATGCTAGAATCCTAACATGTAATTCAATACTTCGTCAGTATTAGCTAAAAGAATAGTTGTTTTGATTGGTTCTCCAATAATTAGTATTTTAAAGTATTTACCTAACTAGTATATTAGCGTATTAGTATATTAGCGTGCCTAGATTAGGGCAACAATATATAGAAAATAGGTAATTTTTGAAATAAATTAAAAAAGTGGGTAAGTTGTGATTCGCTTAATACCTAAATAATGTTCTCTAATCATGATGAAAGCAAATAAATAAGGAATAATGAATAGTAAAATGTGCAATATTATTATGTATTTTTTACGATATTTGCATATCAAGTTTAAGTCAGTCATTTTGAATCCATCATTTTGAATTTTGCAATTATAATATCAAAATCATAAGCAGTGGTCTCGAAAAGCTCTGCGTACATTTTTTTGTAGTTTCATTATTTAAATTATTTTAGTTCCCACAGTTTCAAAATATTTTTTTATGAAATATTGATGTTTTCGGAGATTTTTCAAAAGAAAAAAAAAATATTTCCACACCTTTTTAATGGGCAAACTCTTAAATTGATTATTTTTAGTATACGTTGCAAAACGTTTCATTCGAATCCCTTAAGTTCAACGTATTTTTATGACAACGCACCTTTTTCATCTAAATGTACTGGACTATATTTTCTCTTAAAAATATGCAAATCTACAACCTATTAGTTATTTTTCTAAACACTAACTATTGTTTTAACTGTCACCGGTCTGTTTTAAATTAGGTTACCATCGTATTCTTTAATTGTCTTTCCTATTGTGATATATATCCCCTTTCCGTGGTCTGTCCGTGTAATCAACAAAAAAGGTCCTGGCAGACCCCTGGACGAAAAGAGTGTGTTCTTGTGAAGAATCCTATGTATTTTATACGGTTGTGTTAGGTCATAATTAATTAGGCAATAAATATACATTATGCAAATGGCTAATGGGGAAAATTCAACGACAAAAAAAATGAGATGACAGGACTTTACTACGTTGTGTACAATCTAAGGCTGTAGTATGAACCTTACAGATAGCGCCATTCACAATAAATGAAATTAAATATTTTCTCATACTGGAACCAATTTGCTACTGCCATTCTTGGACTCACACCCTTGCACGTTGAAGTGGAGCTTGAAGCTAGGAAAGCAGCAAATAGACTGGTTAAAAATGGAATGTGGAACATGACGGGCCAATGGCTAGGGCACACGAAGGCTCTGGCTCTACCGGCAAGGGACCAGGTTATCGTTTAATCAGGTGATCGGTGTCTACCCGTCTACACTTTCACAATTCCATATACCGCCGTGTTCCCCAGTCGAGAGGCTTGGAAACGCGATAAAACGCATCTCCTGAGTCTCGGTGATCTGGAATGGTACACAGACGGATCCAAGACTCAGGAGGGAACGGGCGCAAGCATACACGAATGCAAACCAAGGGCTCGTATATCGATGCTACTTGGTAGGTACCTTAGTGTGTTCCAAGCAGAAGTGTATGCTATACTACGGTGCGCAAGCGAAAATCTCAGCAGAGGATTCGTAGACAAACCTATTTATATATGCAGCGACTGCCAGGCGGCTCTGAGGTCCCTTGCATCAAATAAGGTGACCTCTAAGCTGGTGCTGAACTGTCGAATTATTTTGACCGAGCTCTGTGAACGTAACACAGTTAAACTCATATGAATGCCCAGACACAGTGGTGTGGAGGAAAACGAAGAAGCAGATCGTCTGATGGGAGGGGGAGCGAAAACTCCCTTCCCTGGCCCTGAGCCAGCCTTCGATTTGAAGTGGAGTCTGATTCATTCAGAACTGCGAGACTGGGCAGCGGCACAGTTTAACAACTATTGGCTTCAGGTCCCCGGAATGAGGCAGTCGAGGCTCCACATAAAGTGGCCCTCGGCTGCCTCTATCGTAAAGTGGTTGCTTGCGCTCGATAGAGAAAAAAATGAGACGGATGGTGGGCCTTATAACAGGACACTGTCCTCTGAACAAATACATACAATGAGGTTGAGAGATGATCCTATTTGTCGGATATGTGGATTGGTGGATGAAACCATCACTCACAACCTATGGAGCTGCGCTCCACTAGGAGCGTCAAGGCATAGGCACCTCGAGAGACAATTCTTGCATCCAGAGAAACTACGGGATCTCCCTAGGAACAGGTTGCTGTCCTTTGTGGAAAGCTCTGGTCTCTTCGTCGCGAATATACAATGGTCCGACAGGCCTAAGTACTCAGGATCTTGATATCCGCTCGCGTTATTGATAATAATTTGCTGCTGCGCATACAATTCAGCCGCATAACTACTGTCTGAGTGCTTTATATAATTGCATTTGTTAGAACAATAGCAAGTGCTGAAAACCAATTAAAAGATTATATGATATGGTAAACCAAAAATAAACGTAAATTTCTCTTTCACTCTGCAAGAAATCCTTTTACACAAAGAATGCCTTGAAATTTTAGATTGACATTTTTCGAAAGGTTCAACTTTATTATAATCGAGTGACATTTATCTTAATTTATGATAACTTAGTAGACTCTGTTGCTGTTTTTTGCAATATATCATTATAATTAATATTTAAAAATGCCTGATTACACGTTCTTTGAATGAACAGACGTAATTTGGTCTTTGAGAGAATGTTTCGGTAATAGTCCTACAGCTGTGAGACGTTATAACGAGAAATTCACGAACAGAAATGTTCCTGATACGATACGTTTTTTTTAAGCACAGATAGGCGACTCAGAGAAACAGGAAGTCTTCAAGTGAAAAACAGAGATGCTGGTCGTCCAAAAACCGCACGAACTGTTAAAGTTGAAGAAGAACATTCTACAATAATAAGTACTAGAAGATTTGGTTTAGGAATAAACGTTTCCCACCAAAGCCCTTTAAGAGTACTATATGAAAAACAATTGCATCCATTCCATTATCGAAAAACGCAGATATTATTTGCTGAAGATATGCAAATAATTTGTGAATTGTTGCTTAAACGAACGCAATATACTCCAAATTTTTCATGTAAAATTCTATTTACTGACAAGGCTGAATCCATACGACAAGAATCCACACTGAATCCACACCAGAAGACAAGATTTCTCGGGATATGCATTTTTGGGCTGAGGAAAATAGAAACAATACAAACCCACTCTCAACATACTTTCAAAGTAAATGTGTGGGCAGCAACTCTAGAGTCTCTTAAAGTCTCCAATTTTTCCGTTGAATCTAGGGAATCTAGGAATCAGATTTTTGGATACTTTATTTTTCCTGGAAATTCAAATGGTGATGTATATATAACGTGACTTTTTGGAAAACACCCTACATGAACTATTAGGCAATATTTCATAACGAACAAGAAGACACATGTTTTTGTGTGTGACGACGCACCACCGCATTATAATGGAATATGTAGAAGATTGTTAAACAACCGCTATCCTAATAGATGGATTAGTCAGAGTGCAAATGTACTTTTTATGTGTCCTGCTCGCCCTGAAGAAAACCATAAAATTCCATAACTCCTTAACCCCATGACCCCTCAACCCCATAACCCATGGAATCCGATGAAAACAGAGGGGAATTTTGATTGAGAAGTTAATGAGATTGTGACGTCGAATCCTTGTACTTGAGTATCATACATCCACAACCTTATGATTCCATGACCTCAGAATCCCATAACCCCGTAACTCCTTAACTCTGGAAATCCAACGGAAAAAATAGAGATTCGTGCCATTGTGATATTAGAATCTTGGAAACAAGCACTCTTTGACGCCATAGCTCTTCAGCGGCAATCCCTTTATCCTCATAATCCCATAACCGTGAGAATTCACTAAAAAAATAGAAGGCCCTCGATTGCTTAAGCAATTAGATTCTACCCTCGGAACCTTGTTACTTTGTTACCAATTAAGCGTATTATTCTAGCAGCAAATCCTTCTGCTACATAACCCAGTAACCCCGTAAACCCATAACTGCATGATATAATAGAAGAATGGGGATATAATAGAAGAATGTGAAGAATCTGAACAGGAGAATTCATGAGATTGTGTTCTCGGAATCTTGAAATCGAGTAGCCCGTGACTCCTTAGCTCTTGAACAGCAAAACTTTTAGCCGTTTAACCCAGTGATTCTGGGGATTCAATAAAAGCACATTAGGGAATCTTAATTGGGGATTCAGTGAGAATGTAACTTTGGAAGTGGAGTATCGTTTCAGGTGATTTCTCTTTAGGTGGCTTTATTTGGTATCTGGCTTTTGCGAACTGTTTTATCTTCGAACGATGTAACGGATTTCTTTTACGCTTCTTGCTCTACATCACGTATTCCTTCTTCAACGTCCAACTGATGTCTGCTGTCATATGCTCATCCCACATTTCTTGATATCGTAAGATAAAAGAATTGCAAAAGCAAGAGATCACATGAAGTCATTTAAACAGAAATCATCTGAAAAGATACTCCACTTCCAAAGTTACATTCTCATTGAATCCTCAATTAAGATTCCTTAATTTGCTTTTATTGAATACCCAGAATCGCGGAGTTATACGGCTAAAAGTTTTGCTGTTCAAGAGCTAAGGGATAACGGGCTACTCGATTTCAAGATTCCGAGAACACAATCTCATGAATTACCCTGTTCAGATTCTTCACATTCTTCTATTATATTCCCAGAGTTATACAGTTATGGGTTTAAGAGGTTATTGGATTATGTAGTAGAAGGGTTTGTTGCGCTATAGGTTTACTTGGTAACAAGGTAACAAGGTTGTGAGGGCACAATCTAATTGATTCCCCAACCTAGAGCCTCCTAATTTTTCATTCAATCCTCAGGGTAATGAGGTTATGAGGATAGAGAGATTGCCTTTGAAGAGCTACGGCACCATAGGGTGCTTGATTCCAAGATTCTAATGTCACAATGACATGAATTACCTTACTTAGAATTTTAATTTTTGCCGTTGGACCTTCAGAGTTTAGGGGTTATGGGATGGTGAGGTTATGGAATCAAGAGGTTGTCATTCAAGCACAAGGATCCGAGGTCACAATCTCATTAACTCCTCAATCAAGATTCCCCACTATTTTCATCGGATTCCCAGTTATGTGGTGGATGGGTTATGAGGTTAAGGAATTATGAGGTCATACTGAAGCACCACAATGTTATTAGGGTGAAGTTAAATCGCTTTCGGAGTCCGATTTAAATGAGCTGAATAAGCAATATTACGATCCACTTTTTTGGTGTTAAAAAAAACCTGACGTGTTGGGGAAAAACTAAGGTCAGATTCGTGTCCAGGGGCTCAAAATACAAGGAATAGGTATGGCCAAGACTCCAACACAGACCACTTTTTTGTGGGCCTGTGTTATTTTTCATAAAAATTTTTTAGAAATATGTAAAAAAAAAGGTAGGGGCACAATACTGAGAGCCACTCCCTAAAACGATCCCTTAAGCAGAAAAGATACTGCAGAAAATCTGATATTTGTTATCCTCCTCTATAGGGGTATAACTCCCTTATCCATTTTAGGAAATAATTTTAAATAAGAGAGTACTTTTATTTTTGGATCTACTATTAGCCACAGAAATATTGGGAGACAATTTTGGACCACTCTGTATATTACAATCCCGAATAAGAAAGGTGCGTGTTAGCTCTCTGAAAGTTTTCAAATTACCAACTGTTGTATTCATATTAATTTAATTAATTTGACTCAAATACTCGCTCGTTAATTAACCGGTGAATACAATACATTGTTAAGACTGCCCACGTTATCTTCTCTAAAATTGAATTACCTCCAACATCCAACACATGGCAAACAACTATAAATTTCATTATACTTTACCTTAATTTAAGTGGAGCTAATAGCCGTGTTTAAAATTCAGAAACACGATTGTATAATGAAGAAAAACTTTTGAAATAAAGTGAAACTTTATACTGCTTGCGGTGCTTACTATTTTACCATAATATTTACTATTCATTACATCTAACTGATTTAATCAAATAGGTATACTATAACCAGCCAAAAATTTTGATAATTATCGTGGAAAATATTTTCTAGCATTCATACTCATAACACGCTGAAGCCAAATATCGAATAAAATTTTCTATGTATATTGTATAATGTCTGTGTGTATACTTATATACTAGTATGGTAAATCTGACTGGCTATAGGTGGGAGGTAGAAAAGTTAGTAAGAAGCTGATTTCTGCTGGAATATTTAGACAATAATGTCCATTTTAACCTGCCGAAAGTTTCATTCGCTCCCAATAGGGTATATTGAATAAAATGGCCGCCATCTTGGTTTTTGTCTGTTTTTTTTAGATATTTTAATAACTAAGGATTTTACAAAAAAATTCAAGAGATCTTTTTTGTTAGAAATCTCAAATGGTGAGTGAGGTCTGGATTCATTTTTTTTTAATTATATCGGTCCCGTGAAATATTAAACATATCAGCTAGCTAAGATATGTTTTGTACAATAAAATTGCATGAAAACAAGGACTAAAATTGGTATTTAATTTGACTACCTTACCTTCTGCTGAAAACTCTGTGGAGCAATATATTCTCAGAGTAAAATATAGTATTCCTATGCATTTTGGGCCGCTGAATACGAATCCGATGTCAAAATTCCCTCAGCAAATCACCAGAATTTTCTAACCTTAAAAAACCGCTCAAAATCGTCAATATTGTGAAAAAAAGAAAATAAACATTTATATAAATGACTAAAATATTATATTCCTATGAATTTTGAAGCGCTAAATATGAAATGAATGTCGAAATACTCCTAGAAAATTACCAGAATTTTTTAACCTCAAAAATAGCTTAAAATCTACAATATTGTAAAAAAAAAGAAAATTAATATGAAAACGTCTAAAATATTGTATACCTATGTAATCTGAGACGCTGAATACGAACTTGACATCCGATTTCCCCCAGCAAATCACCAGAATTTTCTAACCTCAAAATAATAACTTTAAATCTACAATATCGTCAGAAAAATAAAAGAAGTCCTATGCAAACGACCACATCTTAACACTTAAAGTAGTAATTCATGATACCTTTTAAAGTTTTTAAAAGCACTGAGAGAGTTTGGGTGTCAAAGTGTTAAAGATCTTATTCCTTTTTGCGGTATTGAAAAAGTTCTATGCAGTGGATTTTGTGCTAGTTTGACTCCTTTTTTTGACTTCTCGTTTTAACGTCCAACAAAAATCTGCTATCATGTTTATATCCTATCTTCGGATTTTAAGCGGTTTTTATTTTATGGACTGTCGATATCAAATAGGTAACTTGATGTGTCATTTTTTGGGTTTTTGGATCAGTCCAAATGAAAATTATAACATTTTGTAACGTTTTGGTGAATATGCTAACTGTCATCTGAGAAACTACAATTTTACAACAGAAAATATTTTATATATGACAACTTATGTGTTACCTACTTACTACTTACATATAATTGGTAGCACTTAGTTCGTAAAAAATGTTGTTTTTTTTTATAAAACTCTTGTTTCTTCGACAATGGTATAATATAAACCAAAACGTATAATTCTATTTTTAAATAACCATAAACTCTAGGAATTACATGTCAAGTTGTAACTCGGCTGGTGAGAATATTTTTAAATTCGAAAAATTGTTATAATTTATTTTTTTATATCTACATAACATTGTCACGCTAGAATTAAGCTGGTCTAGTACCTAATATAGGCCTAAATTTAGATGCTTTTGGATATCTACTTGCAGTCCAGAGGACATCCTGGGACATCTCAATACTTAATTTTAATATCCTAGAATGCCTCCTTTTGTGCTATGGATTTACTAGTATCTAATAAAAACATACTATGGATGTTTATTCGTAACATACAGGGTGTTTCCCAAGTACGCTAAGAAAACCTCAGGAGGTGATTATATGGCCAATTTCAAGCATAAAAATTCCAATGAAAGTATGTCTTAAAATGTTTCGTAAGGAAGGTATAGCTCTATAAAGATGGCGTCCAAAAAAGGCGATTTTAAGATAATATCTCAGCAACTAAATCTAACTTTTATCTAAAATTAATAAATAATTCACTACAATGTATTTTGACAGTTTCAAACAATTATATCATTATTATGAAAAGACTACTTTCTTCATTTTTAAGTTACGGAAACTTATTGATTCAATAATTTCAATCTAAAATTGTCGATAGTTGATTTGAAGCCATTTGTAGCAACTCACTCGCCCAGATTCTTTTAAGATGTTCATTTTCTCAAGCAATCAAGGATATTAGGAAAACAAAAAAGAAGAAGAAAGCCAAACCGGTAAGGACTTCGTCCATAAATCTATGGAAGGTTTGCCCAACATCACGCAGGCCGAATGGCATCCGATAAAATTCGAATAAACCAAAAGGCGTAGTAATTGCTGGGCAAACCTTCCAGAAATTTATGGACGAAGTCCTTACCGGTTTGCCTTTCTTCTTTTTTTACTTTTCTAATATCCTTGGTTACTTGAGAAAATGAGCAACTTTATGTGTAGCAACTCTCTCGCCCAGATTCTTTTAAGTTGCTCATTTCCTCAAGTAACCGAGGATATTAGAAAAACAAAAAAGAAGAAGAAAGGCAAACGGGTAAGGACTTCGTCCATAAATCTCTGGAAAACGGTAAATCTTACGACAATTCAACACGAGAGACTTTTCGTGTAGTTTTGCTGAAAAAATGGTATTTTGAGAAGAAATGTGAGAGAATATATATGGGGGTATTCGATATTCGAAAAATAAGCCCCTGTATATGATCTTTTCAATGTAATAGCTCGAAAAATAATACTTTTCCAGTGATAAGACATGTATAAAAGTTGATGCGAAAATCTTCAAAAGTTGCTGAGATATCTGACAATTGCCTTTTGGAGGCCATCTTTATAGAGCTGTAGTTTCCTTAAGAAACATTTTAGGACATACCTTCATTAGAACTTTTAAACCTGATATGTATGCTTGATATATAATCACCTCCTGAAATTTCTTAACGTACTTAGGAAACACCCTGTATAAAATATTCCGAAATCCTGGGATGTTCTGGTACATCCTTAGTTATAAGCGCCAGTATATTCTTTAGGACGTTCATCTGATACCAAGTCGTGACATTGGGATGACGGTGTGTCGAAAAACATACTGGGATATTAGGATATCCATAGGCAAGCCCAAATATTAAATGCAACCTCGTGTTGTGTTGTGGTTGTGTGTGTATTTTACACACGTACCAAATTTAAAATAATTTTTTGAATGCACTCATACACGAACATATGCGTACATACAGACATCCAAACCCATTTTATTCAATATTTGTGTTACGAAACAAAAATATTTTTTTCTATGAGACACAAATGAGGGGTCAATATTGATATTTAGTAATATCTGCAGACTATTTTTATACGGTTTCAATGCATCTCTATTTAATATTAAATCAAGTTCCAGTCAATATTATGTTCTACCTGGGATGCCATAGACAGGTTATATTCACTGTTCACTGTTCGTAAGCAAATAGGAAATTTTGGACTTCGTGGTTCTCAACCGTTTCCTTTTAAAATACATACATAACAAAATGAGACTGGGATAAAACATAACACGTAAGCTTTAGTGATGAATTCAGATTCTGTTTGCGGCATCATGATGAAAGAATTTGAGTATATCGGACCAGTCGAAAACTGTATGGTTCTCGACATCTTCCAGGTCATCCTTTGGGATTGGCTTCCAGACCGGAGATACAAATATAGACTGTTTAGTCCGTTAGAACTAGCCGCTTTGCCATAATTCATGGAGTTTCCTGTGCTGTATTTAAATAGGACGTATGCGCTACGTGTCAAAATAAAAATTTGGTTCATTATTGTAAGCGGCATAACAAACAAGAGAATTTTTCATATTTGCTGCATATAAAACTTTATCGTTAAGTATAAATTTTGAGTACTTCAGACATTGCCGAGTAATTTTGAATGTTATTTTAAGTACTTAAGAATCCTAAATAACTTTTGTACTGATATTTTATGAAGAAATAATCCCTAATGAGATTTGTCAACACTACCTTAGGTTAAAATAATACTCTTAATATTTCACATGGTCGAACTAAAACATATAAGTATAAAGCTTATTAAAATTACATAACTCTTAAAAGGGTCGGTACAGTATAATAAAATTAGCATGTCATTAAACAAAGGAAACGTTTCCTTATTGCGCGCCTATGGAGTCACAGAACCAGAAGCAATAAAATTAAATTAGATGTGTTAAAAAATTGAATTTTGTCATCTAGTGACAATATAATCTCTTAATAAAAGTAAAAGGTTTCTAGACTGAGATTTCTTACTCTCCCTCGAGAGCTTAACTTAAAATATACTCTCAATTTCAAACAATCTGAAGTAATAGTACTTTGTATTTTAATTTAGAATATATACAACTGAGGGATAAAAACTGGATAAAGTAGTCCCTTCTTTTAAGATATATTAAGAATGTGCTACTGGATCTTTTAGAGCAGCACATTGAAATATACCTAAGCAATCTTTATTCGTTTATTTTCAAGAAAAGTAAATTATTAGCTTCGCTACGTAACAGGTAAAAATTTATGATAACAGGTGTATGCTATATTTTCTCACTTAGCGCACCAGCGCTAAGTTTCGCTTGTAAAAGTCATCTTTAATTATTTAATTCTACAAATAATCGATTTTAATTACAGAACTCTTAGCCTTTTGAAAAGGGAAGTTTTTACTGTAAATAATGGTACCATTTTTAGAATGATTTGAACATTTATAAAGTTCTCTTTCTATTCAGAACTACCATACATCTCCGTCAGTTGGTCTGTACGTACTGAAACACTGTACTGTAGCGTAATTTCTTGACGAAGCCTGAAAGTGTTACTTTTTGCACCTTAGCAACGGCGGTGTTCACGGATCGGTTGCTCGGGCGCCAGTTCCCTATATTACGTGGGGGAACGCCGCGTCCCTAAAACAGCCGGTACAGTAGCGATAAAGTAACTACAATGAAGAAACGGTAAATTCCAGTGGGCCAAATATGGAAAATTAGACTTTCACATACACAGCAGTAAAACACATAATTCGGAATACAAAATACAATAAACTTTATTTTTTATTTTCTATATTCTACAATATTAGAACTATTATGTTCACCTAAACTACCTATATACATACAAACACCTCAGGCTATGGTACGGTGACGGTGATGTTACGGTTTATACTACGGTGATGTTACTATGGCGGACGGAAGCAGAGCGGCGGTATGACCTTAATTACGGTATGGGGCGGTGATATACGGTTAATGGTGCGAAATGACAGGAGGTAACAGGTCAACAGAGCAAGCGGCGGAATCGGTTGGGTTACAGAATTAGTTAGATACCAGGAAGGGGCAAGCAAACAACTGATAATGACACAAAGAAATTATAAACCCTAGGTGTCAGACTTGGCTAATATAAAACACTCTTAATGCTGAAAAGATACATGATTAGTTAAACACCTTCTGCAAGTCCTGGCCTGAAACAAGGTATGGTTAGAACGGTATACACACTGATTTTTCCAGAGAAAAGGATAGACTCCAGGGATATCAGCGTGCTGATCCTATGCCCACAAGGTACCTCCAGAGAAAGAATGGACCCCGGATACCTCGAAAACACGGATCTAATCGGAAAACAGTAATAGCGGTAAACTAAATAATCCTCTCGTCCTCCTGGCCTGAAACAAGGTTTGATTAGAGAGGTATCCACACTGATTTCCTCAGAGAAAAGGATAAACCCCAGGGATATCAGCGAGCTGATCCTATGCCCACAAGGTACCTTCACAGAAAGAATGGACCCCGGGTACCTCGAGAACACAAGATCTAACTGGAAGACAGTAAAAGGGACAAAATAAATATGATGGTACGAGTCCTTAATATCAGCCAAGTCGCTACATATTATTATTATTATTCTTACTCACTTTCTCCTTGCCCACGCCTGCTACGGTCGGTCGGTCTGAATTGTCTTGCTGGATCGCTGCCTGGACTGATTCTAGAACTAAAATAGTCAATGCTAGAGTGGGAGAACCCTATACCTTCTGCGCATGGATAATGACATAGGTTGGACTTGCGATATTTTCGGAAACGGATATTTGCACGACTTAGGAAACTTCTCCAGTCAAAACTTACTAGCTGGTCCTGGTCTTGAACGGTCGGTCGGTCTGGCAGAACTGCTACACTGCCTTGACTCCAACTTCTAGCTCCCCTAGTTCACTAAAGCAGTGCCCTCAGAATATATAGAATATATTTATTATCTCGTTACAAAATTTAAATTATCGTGGTGAGAAATATATATTTCTCTGTAGCAACCAAGGAGCTGCCCTTTCACCTGCTGAGTAGGTTTCAGTTTGAATGTAAATTACAACAAAACGAAAATTATGACTGTTGCAAATAATAATTACCCAAACACATCAACGATAGATGTGACTGTTAGGTAGTATACAAGATGGTATCTTGAAGCCCCTATTGACAATACTAGCAACTGCGAATATAAAATTCGACGAAAAATTATTTCGGCAACTTGCCAGTTGGGCAAAATTTGGCGTAATAGAAATATCACAAAAGGTAAAGGTAAAGGCTTCCTAACATCCTAGTTTTTATCTGTATATGTTTACTGTAGAGTCCCTGGACAGCTCATCGCACTAATAGCTCGATTCTTCAACAAATACGTCCCCAAAAGCGACTCTCCATCATCGTATTTTCTCTAATCCTCCCATTTCTTGGCCACATCAGCCGGATAGATGACAATATAGAATGGTTGATAGTTCAGAGTGAACCAGATGGCAAGATTCGAGAAGACGCCCTCTAAAACTTTGGGCTGATGTCACCAAGGATCTGATGGGAAAGAATGTTAATGATGCTGTATGCCTAACAGCCAACCGTAATAGATAACTGACTCCCTCAGACTTACAGAAGCCAACTAGAATAATGCAGCGATCGCAAAACGTCTAGTAGGTCGTTGTGAATTAGAAGAAGGCCCATTTCTCTCGTCCAGAGGTTGGTCTGTTGGTCTCAGGCTAGTATATGTCACCGCGTCAGATATCAATTTTTTGGCTCCATTTTTGGATTTTCGATTTCTTGTATTCAGCCATTACCAATTAGAAGGGGTTTAGAATTCCATGACAGACAGATTTTTTTCGTCCATTCATTTGAAACAAAAATTTGTGGTGTTAGATCAAAGCGGATTTTACTTCGTCTTAATTTAGTATAAGAAATCAGTGGATACTTGTACAACAAAAGTAACACTTTCGGCTGATTTTATATTTCAAGATCGAGGTTTTGAGATTTTATATCCTCGTGTTTGGCAAAATATTTGGCCTTCCTTTTTACACAATCGGATAATGATTTCAAAAATCGCTTCTTAATGTGTGCTTACATATCAGAAATCAGAAGTAATACCTCAATCATGTGTTTCAAATGCCACTATAAACTGATGAAAGTATTTTTTGTATATTTCTTCAAAGATTGCAAAGTTATTAAAGTTATATAAAAAAGTTAAAAATTCCATACACGCTCAAACATGATCGGCTTGAACATGCTTAATTCAGATACTAATTTGTTAGCAGAGGTGGTGGTCTTTTCTAAACTGCAACACCAAAGAGCGACTAATGGAGAAATAACAAGGTATCGTTTGGACAAATGCATACATAGCGAATTTCTCGCCATTAAAAATCACTGATTTTGGGTGGCAAAAGTTGTAAAGGCCAACTGGGGCAAAGTATGCAGGAGCATGTCTGGACGAAATTTTCAATACAGTTATGTGTGGCCACTGAAAACAGTATTGCAAATATTTGAAAATGCACAGGAATGTGACGAGGGGGAAAACTCTTGAGAAAATTCAGGTAATGTTTCTGTGGATATGATAAGTGATATAAGCGATTAAGATGAGGATAATAATTTTTTTATTTATCCAATACCACTTTTATAACCGGACAAATTTACTTTAAAGTTGTCATACAAAAGCATGTTTGTAGAGATCCGTTTCATAATAGGGCGCGTGCACCGGTGGGGGATTTGACAGAGATTGGATGGCACACTTTTGGATTTAACAGTGGCTGAGTGAATCTAATTGCTTTACACCCATAAGGAGTACATATAGTATGAATCTATATGTCCTCTGAACAAGCACCTGCATACAATGCAGTTGAAAGATGATACTACTTGTAAGGTGTGTGGAGTGGAGGGTGAAATCATCACTCATATCATATGCCATTGTGCACCAATAGGAGTGTCAAAGTTTAGGTATTTCGGAAGACAGTTTCTACAGCCGGAGGAAGTACGGGATCTACCCTGGAAAGGGCCGCTCTCCTTCGTGGAGAGCACTGGTCTTTTCTAGAGGATCCTAAATGTCGCGAATGTACAATAGGTCGATAGGCCTGAGTACTGCGGATCTTCGGATCTGCTCGGGTTTTCTAATATATGATCCTGAGATGAGCACAACTTTTTTTATCATCAGAATTTAGATTCCGCATGACTATAAAAATTACTTTAAACCTTGACAATTCCACGTGCGAAGAACAGGTATTTCTACTAGTTTATCATATAAGAGTAATATTGTATTTATATTTGTGTGACTAGGAAATGAAATTAAAATTATATTTTATATTGGAAAATTATTGACTTGAGCAATAGAACAGTTTTATTTAATGATAAACAACTATCAGGAAACTGACCAACAAGTATTGCGTAACGATTTATGTAGTCCAATTTATCTATTTTGGACATAGAAATGGGAATTGTCAATTTGATTGGAATCTACAAGCTGTCGTGTTTAAATTAAATGTTTCTATGACCCCCCCTATGTAGGCTGTATAATATATGTGCTGGAATGTCTTAATTACAGCTAATAACTTCACTAGCGTCTTTATATGTGTTCTTAAGACTGAGATTAATTACCCTGAAATTTTATACATAATGCAAAAATGAAGTACACATCTCGGATAATTACAAAACACGTTGTTGAACCTATTTGTAATTATTATCGTCAATCAACATCCAGACAAATAAATTCATTACCATAAAAGTAAATATGTCATTAAGCGTTTCAGCACTATGAACATTTTTTGTCATAATCGTTTGTAAACTGCTTGTACGTTCGATTAAAATTCTCAAACAGCTATTCTAAAAAAGGATTAATTTATTATACTTGTAACTCAAATTTAATTTATTTTGTAATAATAATGTTTATTATATCACAAACAAATAAGGATTGAATTAAGAATATATATCAAGGTGAGAACATCGAAAAGGAAATATCTCATTAAAAATAGATTACAAAAATATGTATTTGTTTGTTTGCCATATGTATTATATTTATAGGTACGCTATTCGTTATTACTTATTGTTAAATTAAATTCAATCTAATGGCAATTAAATCAGATAATTGACTTTGCCCAGCAGGCTTTTAGATGAGTTGAAAATAATATATAATTTTAGCAAATAATTAAGTTTAACACGACGATAATAACCTAACTTTGAAGGAGTGTTAAAAAACTAATTCTGACAATGATAGTCTAAATTATTAAACTAAATCATATTTCAAATTATGACAGTGTTAATACTGCAAATTTATTATTAAAGAGAAAAAAACGATACGATACGATATATTATAAAAATGGGACCTATTTTAACATATCAAACTTTACTTACGTTTTAATCTAATCACCACAAATAAATAGATGGTGGAATGTTTATATGATAAAACTAAACAATTTTTTTTCAATATAATACAAGTTTTTAAAACAGAAAAGTATTTTTTTTTTTTGGAAATTGAAACTTAAAAACTGTAAAAATACAAAAAATGTTTTTTTATTTGAAATTAAAAGCACTTTTTAGCAAAATTATATTCAAAGAACCGAGAAATTTATTTGATTATGATATTATTCAGTAATAATTATATCTTTGAAAGTGTTATTACCCACCTTCCACGCCTCAATTACCCGTTCATTAAGTTTAGGAGATCCTATAGTTTCTAGTAAAATTTGAACGAGTTTCTGTTCCTGAGAATAATTTACAATGAAAATATACTTCACTATATACGTAGGGCTTGAACCCACTTCGATAGGTATGTCCATATTGTCCATAGTACAAGCTGGAGACATTTACCAATCGCGAGATCGCAAGAGAAGTCAAGCCAGTAAATCGATGTCGGTCCGATTAGCTTGCATTTTCCTTATTGTACGTTAAATGTATTATATTTCTTATTTGGTAATCGAAAAATAACGTAACTTATTGCTTAGGCATCTTGGTTGTACAATTATTGGAAATATGAATTATTAAATTGTTTGAAATTAGTAGACTTGTGGGAGCTGGGACCCTGTACTTCTCTAGTCATGACCGTGACATATTTCTTGTTTTATGTGGTTTGGATCATTTTTCTATATAATTTAAATTTGTTTCCATTTAATAATTTGTCTATTAGGTTCAATAGTAGATGATTGATTGATTTACCAGCATACGGTAGGCATTGCTGCTGCTCCCAGGAACATACCGCCGCACAGTGGTGCTTTTATTGAAAACAGGCGTCAAAAATCGGTAACGTAGCCAATTTTCGATAAAAATTTACGAAACTTGGTAGATTTAAGTATTTGGATATGCTGAATTCAGTTTTGCTGCGGATTTTTTTTTCAATATGGCGGTTTCAAAATCTGTGTCAAAAGAAGTAAAAAAGATGACAAATTCAATAAAATAACCCAGCCACAAAAAAGCCCTAATCCTGGAACTTGCCCCAAGTAGTTCAATGTATTTTTCGACGCTGAATTCGAATCCGACCTCAGAAAAGCCCAAACACCCTCAAAATCTTGAACTGCAGCGGTAAAATCGTAAATGTGGGGTAAAATCGCCCCTGATATACGGTGACAATAAGTACATGCAAAAAGTACCCCTAATGTACAAGTCCTAGGGTTTTTGAGGTTGCTGATTTCAAATTTCATTCTTAGGGGGGAAATCGAGTAAAACGGGGGTTGAAAGAAGTGTAAAAACGAAAATTTGACAAAATGCGTGATTTTCATTCTAAAAGTTAATTTCTAGGAATTTTTGAGGTTGCTGATTTTAAATTTCAACATGCCAATAGCCAAAAATTGATTCTTAGGGAGAAAATCAAGTAAAATAGAGGTTGAAGATTTCAAATTTCAACAAACAAGAAGCCAAAAATTTATTCTTGGGGTAAAAATCTAGTAAATTAAGGGCTGAAAGAGGTGGAAAATGAAAATTTGACAAAATACGTAATTTTCATTTCAAAAGTATATTTCCAGGGGATTTTGAGGTTGTTGATTTCAAATTTCAGCCAAAAGCCTAGAATTTATTCTTAGGTTGAAGACATGAGTAAATTAGTGGTTGAAATAAAAAAATGTTGAACAAATACGTACACTCAAAGAAAATGATAGGTAAATTCAACCAAAAAGAGCATAGGAAATCGCGCCTATCTAGTTTCATAGTTAAATCAATCAGAAAAGAATAGTCATACAACTTTATTTGTTTTCGTAAAGAAATAGTAGTTTAATAATCATATCTTTTTGTAACAAATTAAATAGTACAATAACATTTTTTTATGTTCACTAACCATTTTCAATTTGGTCTACAATTAAATAGTACAACGACTTTGTTTTTTGTTCACCAACTAATTTTTAGGTTGATCTACACTTCATTGTATGATGAAGTTTTTTTGGTTAGCCAAAATATCAGTATTGAGACATCAGACCACCCAAACCAAAGATTAGAGATCGTTTATAAGATCCATCCAAATATATCGATGATCCCTGAGAGAATTTGAACATTGCAATCATGTTATTAATTTTCTATAAATTCATAAGAGTATAAGATAATGCATGATTGATTATTGTCAGTGATTTGTATGTGGCGTCATCTTGGTATAATTTCTGTAATAGATTACGTGGTAAGCAGACAAATTTTATGGTAATTTTTGAACTTCTAGAAGACGACAATAATATTGGTTTGTCTACCAAGTACAATAATACAGCAAACTAATACTGGGTTAGAATTACAATTCGATAATAGTTAAAAATACAATATACTATTATCTATTTTAATTTGACAGAATTCAACAAAATAATAGTCAGACGAAAAAAATAATAGTCTTATTCATCTATTTTTTAAGTTAATGGTTAGGGTTTTTGAACTAGTTGAGTTCAAGTTAGGGTGGCTTTCTTCTATTTTGGGGGTTGCTTAACCACCTCAGAGTAGATAATCCTTTCCCATATACCAAAAATCTATATTTAAATACAATACGTTTGCGCTTGTTAACTACTTTTTGCATATATTTATTGTTACCACAAATCTGGGATGATTTATCCTATTTTCGGGTTGTTTATTCGTTAAAGGCTCAATTTTGAGGGCACATGGGCTTTTCTGAGATCGGATTCGAACTTGAACTCAACAAGTTCAAAACCCCTAAAAATACAACTTCAGAATCTAAATTACGTATTTTTTCAACTTTTTATTTCTTCCGACCACTAATTTACTGTATTTGAACCTAAGAATAAATGTTAGGTTTGGCATGCTCAAAAACCCCTAGAAATATACTTTTTGAATAAAAATTACGTATTTTGTCAAATGTCCATTTTTCACCCCTTCCAACCCCCATTTTACTCAACTTTCACTCCAAGAATATATTTTTGGCTTCTGGCATGTTGAAATTTGAAATCATCAACCTCAAAAACCTCTAGAAACATAAGTTTAGAATAAAAATTACGTATTTTGTCAAATTTTCATTTCTACGCCCCTTTCAACTCC